>CM034307.1:13207196-13589921 GCA_019925795.1 Dendrobium chrysotoxum
TAGACATTCGCTAAAGAATATCCACGAGCCTATTATTTTTTTCTAAAGGGGTTCACAATCAAAACTTTTGAGAAATGTCTCAATAAAGTAAATAATCTGCAGGAAGAGGCTTCTTAAATGCCATTCCTGAATGATTCATATGATGAGAATAAAGCCCACAAACCACAGAAGGCTTTTGTGAAAAAGGTAGCTACAGTCTCTGTAGTTGATAAGGGGAAGAAACCAGCCAGTGCCCAGTTTAGTAGTCGTTCAGTACAACCAGTCCAGAAGCAACAGTAACCCCTCAGTTTACTAGGAAGCCTTACCCAATTTCTTTAAAGATATATTGACTCATCCTCATCCATTTAAAATGGAATTGATAAGGTAAACCTTTAAGAGTCTTTTAAAGAAGCTAGACTTTTATTTATTAAAGGCCAATAAGCTAGAAGAGGCGAACAAAAGGGATGATCCCAATTTTTGCCCCTATCACCGCATGTTGGGCCACCCAATCAAAAACTTTATATACTTTAAGGACTGGCCCAAAAAGAACTTCTGATAAGGCAACATCATAATTTCAAAGGAGTGTCTGGTAGATCCGGACTAGAGGTCAGTCAAAATAATCTCGGGTAAAAATTCTAACATTTCTCTATGCTTTGAAGATGTTTGGGATACTTATCTCATGCATTTAAAAATTCAATTAACAAGTCTTTTCATATTTCTCAACAACTGCCAACGAGAGCTCGGGGGCCGATTTGGGAGGTTGACCTAGAGGCTTCACAAAAGAATATTGAGAGCTTCCTCTCGAGTAGCTATAGGAATTACTGTAATCAATAAAAATAAAAAGAGAAATACTTTTATAGAGAGGAAATTTATTGATGAGAGATGTACTCAATCGGGGGATGGTGGCATAAAACTCTATCCCCGCTGATGTTATCAGATTTTTACTTTACCCCATCAAATGCAAAGAAAGATCCTTTTGTAAATATTTTGAATATTAATATTCAAAATGACACTTTTATTGAAGATAATTAAAAATCAGCTGAGATCATTCAATTTGTTCAAAAACTCAGCTCTCCATACTTGACCCTTCAAGGGGGAATCAAATCTAAGATCTTATTAGATGGTGATACCCCCAAAATTAACTATCAAGGGAATTCCATCGTGATAGAATTTTTAGATTCATATTCCCTCTCAAAAAATGACTTTCAATCGCCTAAGGAGAGCATAGACCCTGCTACAGTTTGCCCTCAATAGGAGATCATGGAGGTACAACTATGAGGTAGTAAATTGTTACCCCCTAGGCTTCCTCCCAAGGAAAAAGGCAAACAGGTTATCTCTATTGATTTTATTCAAGTCCCCACTCAATAATCAAATCCTCCTTTTAATCCATCGGATCCTATCCCTAATGTTCCTAATGTCAAACATACTATCTTAGCTCATCTTAGGAAGTTACTTGCTAAGTTTAGTATCTACAATACCCTCATCCTCTCAAAGGAGATGAGGGAATCTTTAATTAAAACACTTCTTGACCTAAAGATTTGCTTAGCTCAGTTTGCTTCGATTTCTCAAGCTGAAGCTTTATACTTCAAGGAAATCCTATGAGTAACCTTCTCTAACGAAGTTTACTTCTAGGTAGTATTGATCATAATCTCCCACTTTACATTACTGTAAATATGGGAAATTTCAAGTTATCTAGAGGTTTGGTTGATCTGGGTGCATCGATCAATGTGATGAATATAAAGACTCGCATACCTTAGAATTGATACCCATAAGCTCAGAACTGACAAGTTGGTATTACTTGGGTTCAACAAAAGGGAGAGAAGACTTTAGGTTCAATCACCCCCCTTCTAGAGATAGGATAGTTGAAAATATAAGCAAAATTTCATATAATTGATTAGGCGATGTCCTTTAAGGCACTTCTAAGTAGGCCCTAGATCCATGAGTATAGGATGATTCCATCTACCTTACACCAATGTATTAAGTACCAACGTGATGGTATTGAGTATGAAATAAATGGTCATATGTAATCATTCTCTATTCACGAGATCAGAATCTATGAGGATGCTGCATACTATGCACCCAAAGGGTCCACTACTTGTTCTAAGATAAAGAGGAGAAAAGAGATGAACAAAGTTCTAAAGGAATTCAAAATTCAAAAGGTGAAAAAGGCAAAAATAAAAAAAAAAGACAAAAAATTAAGTAGTGAAGATGATGTCGAGGGCATGATCTTTAGGCTTCCAAACAGTTTAACTCAAAGAGTTGGGAGGATGGACAAAGAACATGTGGTCGAGGCCATGCTTTAGTTAAAAAAAGAATACCCCCAATATACATCAAATTGGAATCAAGTTTCAATGAAGAATCAAAAGTATAAGGTGCCAAAATTCCTTTTGGCTATTAAAAATTAATCCTCCCCTAAAATTTGATCTCACTTTAGAACCAGATAATGACCTAGAGGGTGACAATTCAAAATTTTGAACATATAAGCCTGAATTGACTACATATGAAAAGCTTAATAGGAGAGTTGAAGCCTTAACCTTAACCCGATTGTCTATTGAAAGTGTCTCAGGGTTAGTGACTAATGATGCTCCTAACTTATACGGTGAAGTAAGGAAAATTTAGAAGTTCTTCCCTCGCTCATCCACCTCTAGGAATGAAGATGATGTAATCCTTGAGTAGGTATATTTTAATGATTTAATGGAATTACCTTTTGGCTACTTTTCTATTGGCGTTAGAAATCTTATCTCTAAAGGTCTCATGCTGAGTCGATGGACTCCATATTTCTTTAAGAGCTTTTTTTTATTTTTTTTAATATGAAAATGACTTCCTCCATCTCTGATCAAAACTCTTTGCATTCCAAATCTTAAGAAAATATTTTTCTTTAAAAACTTGATCATAATTTGAGCAACAGATTTAGAAGTTGTCACTCCTTCAATCTTTTTTGAAACATAGTCTACAACAATAAGAATATATTGATTTTCATAGGATGGGACAAAAGGTCGCATAAAATATAATCCCCAAACATCAAATATTTTTATTTCTAGGACATAGTTCAAATGCATTTCTTTTTGTAATATTTCCATTTCTTTGGCACTGATCACATTTCTTAATATATTTATTTACATCTTTAAATCAAGTAGGCAAAAAGAATCTTTCTTGAAAGATTTAGAAGCAATTCTAAATCCTCCCAAATGTCCCCCATAATGCGAGTCATGACACTCCTGAAGGATTGATTCAATTTCTTCTTCAAGAACACATCTTCTCATAATTTGATCATTGCAAGATTTAAATAAATAAGGTTTATCCCAAAAATCAAATTTGGAATCATGTAAAAAATTTCTCTTTTTACTAGGATTTAAATCATAAGGAAGTATACTACTAATAATAAAATTAACAATGTCTTCATACCATGGTGAATTATTTGCATGAAGTGCAAATAATTGTTCATCAAGAAAATTTTCTTTAATCTTCTCTTCATTTAATGTATATTTTTCAATAGAAAGTCTAGAAAGATGATCAGTAGTTTGATTTTCATTACCCTTTCTATCAAAAATTTCTACATCAAATTCTTGTAATAAAAGAATCGATCTTACAAATCTTAGTTTAGTGTCTTTTTTTATCATAACATATTTGATAGATGCATGATTAGTATAACAAATTACTTCAATTCCAATTAAATAAAATCTAAATTTGTCATAAGAAAAAATAATAGCTAACAGTTATTTTTCAATTATTGTATAATTACATTGTGTAGAATTCAAAGTCTTGCTAGCAAAAAAAATGAAATAAAATTTCTTATCTTGCTTTTGTCTTTGAATAGAACCCACCGCAATGTCACTAGCATCATACATTACTATAAAAGGTATAGACCAATCAGGAGCAATAATCACAGGTGAAATAATCAAATATTTTTATAATACATTAAAGCTTCAAGACAAGCAGAATTAAATATAAATGGGATATCCTTCTCCAATAGTTGACATAAGGTTTTAGAAATTTTAGAGAAGTCATTAGTAAATCTTTTATAAAATTCTACATGACCTAAAAAGCTTCTAATGCCTTTAATCGAATTGGGAGGGGGTAATTTTTCCATTACTTGAAATTTTGCTATAACTTCTTTTAATCCTTTCTTTGAAACTTTATGCCTTATAATAATGCCCTCAATTATCATAAATTGACACTTCTCCCAGTTTAACACTAGATTTATTTCTACATATCTTTTCAAAATGGAAGTTAAATGCTCAAGACAATAATCTAATATAATGCAAAATAATGAGAAATCATCTATGAAAATTTCAATACCCTGCTCAATTAAGTTTGAAAAAATAGACATCATACATCTTTGAAAAGTAGTAAGAGCATTACACAGACCAAAAGGCATTCTCCTAAAAGCAAAAGTTTCATGAGGACTAGTGAAAGTAGTTTTATCTTGATCTTCAGGTATAATAGGAATTTGATGACATCCTGAATATCCATCTAGAAAATAATAAAATAAATTCCCTGCCAACCTATCTAGCATCTACTCAAGAAAAGGCAAGCGAAAATGATCTTTTTTAGTGGTTTTATTTAATTTCTTATAACCTATATAGATCCTCCATCCAGAAATAGTTTTAGTAGGTATATGTTCATTATGTTCATTCATTATAATGGTTGATCCTCCTTCTTTTAGGAACACAATGAATATGATTAACCCAAGAACTATTTGAAATCAGCTAAATAATTCCAGTATCCAACCATTTTCAAATTTTTTTTAACAACATCTTTCATAGAAGGGTTAAGTCTTCTTTAAGGGTCAACTTTTTTATTGTATTAGCTTCCATAAAAATTCTATGCATACAAAATGAAGGATTAATCCCCTTAATGTTAGTAATTTTCCATTCAAAAGCACTTTAAAATTACTCAACACCTTAATCAACTCACTTTCTTTATGTGGTTCTAAATTTGCAAAAATAATTTCAGGAAGAATAGAATTATTTCCCAAAAAAACATATTTGAGATGACAAGATAACGCCTTAAGTTCTAACGTAGGAACTTCCTTAATGGATGGTTTTAAAGTTTTTTCGAAAGAGAATATTTCGATTAATGCAAAATTTTCATTGGTTAAGTTTTCATTTCTTACTACACATTCTCTTGACATATCTTTATTCTCTTCAATTTCTTCCTCTTTAGATAATCTCCCCTAGCAAGTATTTCTTAAGATTCTCTATTATTATATCTTCTAAATTCACCCTGAAGTATTCTTTATTCTTTCCTTGAGGAAATTTTATAGTTTTAAGTATATCAATTTTATCTTTCTGATCTTGAACTCTCATAGTAAATTTGCCCTTTTGCACATCAATCATTGCTTTCCTAGTGGCAAAAAATGATCTTTCTAAAATGAGAGGTATTTCCTTATCTTCTTCCATATCTAGAACAAAAAAATCAAAAAAAAAATAAATTTATCAACTTTAATCAACATATCCTCTATTACTCCTCTCAGGTAAGTAAAAGATCTATTAGTTAATTGAAGAGGAACAGAGGTAGGTTGATTCTCTCCAATATCTAGTTGTTAAAAAATAGAAAGTGGCGTGAGATTAAAACTAGATCCCAAATCACATAAAGCCCAACCATTGAATTTGTCTACAATAGTAAAGGTAATGGAAAAAATCCCTGGGTCTTTATGTTTTTTCAGCTAGTTTCTTTTAAATTATAGATCTACACTTTTCAATTAGCACCACAGTTTCAAATTCACCTATATTTTTTTCTCGTCTTAAATATCCTTCATGAATTTTACATATGTGGGCATCTATTCTAAAGCCTCAGAGAATGGTATATTAATAGTCAATTTTCTAATTACTTTCAAAATCTTTAAGAACTTCTTATCTTGATTTTATTTGATCAATCTCTACGGAAAAGGTGGATGTGGTCTCTCTTTAACTCTCCTAGTTACACATTGAGGTTATTATATAAATTGAGGTTGTTCTGTGGTAGATTTATTTTGTTCGAGATCAACATCATAATCATCCTTTTTATGCAGATCTCTATTCTTGTAAGGATCTCCTAAATCTTTCCCACTTCTAAGTTTGATATTATGATATTATTCTTCCATTTATTTGTAATTAATAAACCTAGTGAGCTGACCTATTTAATCTTCAATTTTTTTAACAGCATAAGATTTATTTAAAACTTGGATTCTTAATTGTAATATAATATTTTCCAAGGGCATTTTCTCATTACTTTCCTAATAAAGCTACTCATAATCTGAGGGATAGTGCTGCAGTGCCTCATGTTTAAATGCAATGGTGTGTAGATTTTTAGAATTAATGTTGAAATTATCAAATCCCTCTGCCCTATTTTTAATCTTCAAGTTATTTATTTTTTTAAGAAATTGCTGCAACCTGTGCAATCAAGATTGATAAAGCATCAAATTTATAAATTTTTGCTACTTTTTTAGGATTTACACTGTTAGTAAGCCACTCAAAATTATTAGTAGTCATTTTCTCTATTAATTCATAAGCTTCCTCAAATTACTTAGACAGTATAGATCCTCCAGTTGCAGCATCAATTATGGCTCTAAGAGATCTTACTAATCCATTATAAAATATTTGAATAATCAACCAATTATGTAATGTATGATGTGGGCATTTTTAAGCATTTCCTTAAATCTTTTCAAACTTTCATAAATGGATTCTCCTTCAAACTGAGTAATAGAAGTTATGTCATTTCTATGTTTGGCAGTTTTTGAAGGTGGAAAACACTTAGCAACGAACTTATGAGCTAACTCATTCCTTGTAGTTATTTAACCTATGGATAAAGAATTTTAACCACATTTTATTTTTATCTCTTAGAAAAAAAAAGAAATGATCTTGGTTTAATAGCACCATCACTGACACCATTGTACTTAAATGTTACATAAATTTCAAAGAAATTAGCTAAATATAAATTAGGATCTTCTACAGGTGTTCTTCGAAACTGAGAGTTTTTTAACCATTTGAATAATAACTGGTTTTAATTCAAAATTATTAGCATGGATTGTAGGTATATTTAATATTTTGATGAATTTCATCTACTAAAGGGTTTGCATAATCCTTAAGAGATCTAGAATGATTTATCTCTAACTCAGGTTCAGTTATTTTTTAATTCTTTTTAATTTTCATAATATTAGAAAGGGCACTCTCAATATCAGGATCAAATTACCAAAGTTTTTTTTATTTCTATAAAGCATGCAACTAAAAATATACAAATCATTAAAGTAGAATAAAATAAAATAATAAAAAGAAAAAAGTTAAGTAGGTCTAACTATGCAATTAAATAAATAATATAGTGAGAATTTTGCATAAAGCAAAAATTACCCAGCAAAGGCAACAATAACTTTATGGGGGTTGTGGAGTAACCTATAGAATTATGAAAGTATTTATGGTTTTATCAATCTCTAACTATGCTTAGGTTTTCTTTGATATAAAAATCTATAAAAATGCCACTTAATATACACAAGTATACATGCTGAATCATGTAATATAGTGTCAAATAATGTAATATACACAAGTATACATGCCGAATTAGGTTTTATGCGATAGCATTTTTCAAATTTTCTTCATTGTGAAATCTCTAATTTGGCCATTCATGGTGGTTGAGGGTCGCCGATCATCATCTGATGACCGGAATTCCTCAAACCCAATCCCTGTCATGCGTCCAAAAGAAATTTTGGATACAAAAGGTGGTTTTTTGTCCAAACGTGAGTTGTCTCACTATTCTTTTTTCAAGAATACTCATCTGGTTATTAAGGAAGGCCGACTAGCTTCCAATCGTGAGTATGTTCCTATTGGATCAAAAGGTAAAGAAGTAGTTTCTATCATTTGTTCAGATCATAAGGCTTCGTTGGGATATCTTGATTGTCCTCCTAAGGAAAATGATTTTAAGGCTTCTTCTTCTACAGGCTTTAATTTGGAAGTGCAACATTTTACCCATTTGTTAAATAACGAAGGCATCGGGGTTAACAATTCTTCGGATTTAGTTGGTTGTGAGTTACAACCAACTGCTTCTTTGCTAGATATCAAGAAGGTTGCGGTTGATTGAAATAAGGTTCTTGTCTTGGAGAAATAAGGTTTGATTAATGGGAATGTGTGGATTAAAACTCCACATATTAAAGTTAATTTTGTTCAAGAAGTTGTTGACAATATTGAGGAAGTGAATGTGGTTAAACTTGATATGGATAAAGAATGTGCTAATGCTCAAGTTTTGAAAAAAATCTTTAGTTGTTAAAATTCTTGGTAAAAACATGCCTTTTTCCATTTGTAGTCTTGAATTGAGGCGTCAATGGGGAAATTTTGGGGGCTTTCATCTAACCTCTCTTGGGTTAGATTGGCTTTTGTGTTTGTTTCAGTCTTTTGATGCTTTGGAGGAAGTTTTAAATGGTGGTCCATGGTATGTGGGTGGTTTCATAGTTGGTATTGATAAATGGACACCTGATTTTTCTCCTCTTTCTATGGATGGAATATCTTCGCCTATTTGGCTTCAATTGCCTCATTTACCTCTTCATTGTTGGGATAAAGTTAATGTTACTAAGATTGTATCTTGAATTCGAACCCCCTTGTTATTTGATGGAAACATGTTTAAGTGGGAAAGAAGGGAATTTGTTAGGGCTTGTGTTCAAATTAATTTGAATTCTAAGCTTCCTTTTGGAATTTGGGTTGAAGGGTTGAGTGGAAAATTTTTCCAAAAATTTGAATATGGGAATTTATCTTCCTTATGTTTCAAGTGTGGCAAGATAGGACATACAATTCCTTTTTCTCCTAATGTCCCAGTTGAAGTGAAGTCTCAAGAGTTTCATGAAAGTGTGTTGGACTTTGTCAGGGAAATCTCAAAATCAGATAATGAGCCATCCTATGGCCCTTGGATGCATGTTAAATTCAAGAATAAGGAGAGAAGGAAATTTATTCAAAAAGACCTGGATGGTGGTATTCCATTATAATCTGATTCTCAAATCTGTGTGGATACTTGTATTGTTTATGATGGAAAGGATATTGAGAATGATTCAGTTATGCTTGGTAATAACTCTCAAGGTATTGGGGATAAGTTTGGAGAAATTTCTGATAAGGCTGTATCAAATTTGGTAACAAGCAATAACTTTAATGTACTATCTCATGAGGTTGATGTCAACACTTTGTTGAAGTTGCTGTTAATAAAGATTCAAACATTGATACGACTGGTATGGATCCTGGTTGTGGGACTAATAGGGGACCTTTTGTTGATGTTATTGAAGAGGAAGACAGATTGGAAACTGCTGATGACGTGTTTAAAGTGTGTGGTCCTGCTGTTTAATGTGAAGGATTAGTAAATACTGGAGTGGTTGTTGCTCTGGATTTTTTGTCAGTTGAAGAGGATAGCAGGTTGGAAGGTAGTGTGATTCAGATTCCTAATGCAACGTCTAATACTGATTTGGGTTTACAAAATGAGGATATCTTGAAGAATGGTATGGATGCGAATTCTTCAAGAGGTAAAGTTAAACTATTTAAGGAATTGTAATCTCTAGGTCTTGTGGAACTTCTACCTAGAAGGAGGAAAGTCGGTTTGGGATTATAGGTCAGTATTGGGGATCATTCTCCACCTATTACCTGAAATGAATTTTCGTGTGGATGGTATGGATAGAGAAGTTAGTTTTGAGGCTAATTGGGAATGTATAATTGGCAATGGTAATGAAGTTATTATTGTCTTTATTTATTACTATTCAGTGTTTGCTGTAGATGATAAAGATTACTGTTTATGGAATAGGGCTGAATTTCATTGGCTATGGGAGTTCTGTTTCATAAAGATTATTTTTTTGGCAAGTTGTATTGGTTATGGTCCAAGGATTGAAGATTGTTACTTTGGCAAGAGTTCTGATGTTGAGGTTGATTTTGTGGTTTTTTTATAGATAACTATTGTTTCTTAGTTTTCTATATTATTTTTTATTTGCATAATGGAATTAGAGTAATTATATTTGGGACTCTTACTATTTTTTACTTTTTATCAATTTGGGAAATCTGGGATACTAACCAACCTTGTAGGTTGTTTGATATTTGGTTTCCCCGCCACCCACTTGGTTTAAAGTAAGAAATAGTGGATCTTAGTTTCATTATGATAGTTTCATTCTGTCAAATAATTTTTTCAATAAGGTTTCAATTACTTTGTTTGGATTGGGAACTAGTAGTTTTATTTCCTTTCTACTTTGTATTAGGTGTTTTTTCCTACTTTTAATGCAATTTACATTCCTTAAAAAAAAAGAATCATGTAATATAATGATAGTGTAGAGTATCAATTCCATGAGGAAGATATGCTCAATTGCAAAAACCAGTACTATCTACTAAAATTATAACAACTATTCTACTTGATAAAAATATATGTTTTAGAAATTTAATCACTTAAATAAAATAACATGATGGTAATGAATACACTATATGGATATAAACTTTTTTATTGATGAATGTAAATAATATATTTTTTCAATGAATCTCTTTTAATTATGATGCTATTCAGATCATATGCATTCCTAAATCTCTGTCGAGCTTGTAGGAACAAAGGATGTTCACTGACCTCCTACAAATATATCATCTCCTTAAGAATTTAGTAAATTTCATATCCTATGCCTAGATATAACACATACTTATTCAATATTTTTGGTTATGCCTATTACAATCTGGATCGAAGTCTAGTGATTTTGATGATAATAAATATTATTGGATTCATTACTATCCTATCTCCTGTTCATGTTATTATTACATATATATTTTCTTATGCACTAAAATTTTAGGTCCACAGTACAGTGTGCACATTGATCAGCTCAAGACTGGGAAGAATAAGGATATGTGTCCTGAAGATTTTATTATTTTATTTTTTCTTATTTTTATATTTCTTGAGTTAAATTATGTATTGGGTTGAAGCTAAACTTGGTGACCTTGCACACACACACAAAAGGGACTAAGACAGTGAAAAAATTATGAGTAAAATTTTTTGAACTAATCATACTGTATAATCCATATCGTACTGTATGATTAGTTATTCAAAAAATCATTAAAATAACTAATTGTGATAATTAAGGTAATTTGAACGAATCGTACTACACAATATATATCATATAGGATGACTAATTGAAATCAAGATCCCAACCACGAATCATAATTTAAGTAATATTTTAAAATTTAAATTTTGTACAAATCAAACCGTATGATAAGTATCGTACAGTATGATATAATTAAATCTTACCTAATATAATCCTATAATTAGATAATGATTTTGGATTATTTGATCCAGTTAGATCGTACAGTACAATTGGATTCAATCGTACTGTACAACTCGATCTTTGCATGGGTTAATATTTTATGGTCATCAATCGTACGGGATGATAATCCAAGTTATTTAAAATAATCATATTGGACAATCAACATAATTTATTGAACTGATCATATAATTCCCTATTCTTCGTACAATACTAATAGGATTATTTGAACTAATCATAACGTACGATCTTAGATCATACTATAAAATCAGTATCGATAGAATTAAATTCTAGGCCTTTTGTGAATCCTTATATTTAATCTCTTAATTAGACGTATTTCAACTCTTTTAGCTAATGAGTGTTCTGGAGAGAGAGCTTGGAGAAGGGATCTAGGAGAGCTTTGGGAAGAAGAAAGGGGAAGCTTATGTGTCAGGGAGAAGTAGTGTGAGGGGTTCGCATAGTTTCTCCGATCAAGTATCTTGCCGTATTTCCACCAGGTGTCTGTTTAGGTTTCTTGGGTGGCTCTGGGAAGCAGTTCTTCAACTTAAAGACGGTTGAGGTTCCATGCCTTCACCATGAAGGTAAAAAAATAGGTTCAAGTTCTCTTCCATCACCAAGAGGGTTAAAAAGAAGATTCAGCTTCTCTGCCATCACCAGGAGGGTGAGAAAGGAGGTCAAGGTTCTCTGCCATTACCAGGAGGGTGAGAAAGGAGGTTATTATTCTCTACCATAATGGGTTGGTGAAAAGATTATAAGGGCTTCTCTGCCTAGTTATGAGGGCTAAAGGAGAGACACTAAAATTTAGTACAATACTCAGAGAGGAGGAATCCGGGGAGTAAACGTGGTTTAGATCATTATTTGACCAAACCTTTATAAAATTTTTGGTGTGTTCTCTCTAGTTTTTAATTTCTGCACTTTACATTTTATGCATTTTATTTTTATGATAATTGCTTGTTATAAATTTGTGATTGATGCTTCAATGTGTTAATTAAAATATCATTATCATTATTGTAACTTTTGATAAAATTATTTTCTTCTGCATTTGGTGATAAGTGTTGTTATTATTAAAATCCCAAAATCAAAAATAATTTTATATTTTCAAGTAAGAGTTTTAAAACTACCAATTCACCCCCCCCCCCCCCCCCCCCCCACCTCTTCTTGGTGTACCTAAGGATAGTTAACTTAGGCTTAACATCCCACATCAAACTTTTAATTGGTATTAGAGCAGTTCTCATAAATAGTATTTTAGAAAACCTAGAGAAAAATGATTCATGGCACATCTTGGTAATAGAAATACTATAGAGAGTTATTCTATAACTCATTCACCTTTGTTCGACAACATACCATTTGATTTTTGAAAAAATTGCATGTCTATATTTCTATAATCTATAGATTTTAGAATTTGGCATATATTTCAAACTAGTTATTCACTTCTATCTCAAATGGTTAATGGAGTTAAAACTAATGACCTGATTACTATATGGAGTCATGAGGATAGAGATTTTGCTCAATTGATTGAAAAATATTTGAATTGCATTTTCTATGCTTTGAAATCTAAAGATTATATGAGTCTGTCTACATGTGCTATGAGAAATAAAGTATGGGATAGACTATGCATCACATACGAGGGACCTAGTGATGTCAAATAGTCTAGGTTAAACATTCTACAACATGACCATGAACTCTTCTGCATGAAACCTAGCAAAACTATATCTAAAATATACACTTGGTTCACTCGGATAGTGACATCCCTACATGCATTAGGTAGAGAACTTTCTATTGCTAAAAAAGTTAACAATAATTTATGTTGCCTACCTAGTGATTATGATGATAATGTCACAGCAATTTCTAAATCAAAAGACTTGAATGTGTATTCGATTGATAACTTGCTTAAATCGGTTATTTCCTACGAGCAAGGCGTGAGTCAAAGGTTACATGATATAGGTGACAAGAAAAGGGAAAAGACTGTGGCCTTGAAACCTAATGACTCAGAAAGTGATAGCTCTACAGCTAAAGAGGATGGCAACATTGCTTTAATGACCCATCAGTTCAAAAGTTTCCTAAAAAAGTAGCAAGAGTGTCATCACCAATAATGGAGCAAGGTAAGAATAATAGAAATTTTAAAGCATCATCTAACATAATTTATTTTGAATGCAGGAAACCAAGGCACCTGCCCCAACCTCAAGATGCACCCAATCAAAAAAAAGGTGAAGAAAATGGAAAGTTCAAAAAGGGGAAGCAACCGACATAGAAAGTAATTTGTGCTGACTCTGCCTCAAAATTATCTAAACAAGAAGTAGAGGAGGAGGTAACAAAATTGTGTCTTATGACTAATAATAATCTTGATCATTCAGATCAAGATTAGGTATATCAACTATCCTATGATGAACTTTTTATTATATCTGAAAAAATCATGATTCATAGAGGAAGCTTAAAAAGACGTATGCTAGCTTATATACTGACTTTTCTAATCTATAAAAAAAACATGATAGTCTGATAGTTGAGCTTTCTACTTTAGATAGTAATCACATATCTTTACTTGATGAATTTGATACATTAAACAAGAAGCATATCAATTTAACCAATGCATATAAATTATTGAACTCAAAACATCTTAAATTAGAAGATTCATTCAAAACATTAGAGACATATACATCTAAGCTTGATGGGAATGAGCATGCATTAAAACTAGAAGTTACAAGCTGTGAAAGTGCCAATCAATTCATAAGAGCAAAAATCCATGCTTTTAAATAAAATAGAACACATCCTACACTACCACAATCGTACAACCCCAAATTAGTGCATGCATCATACATCCCTAAGAAGGGGCACATCTCTCAGAATAAATTAGTAAATCCTTTTCATGGGATTAAGTGTCATTCTTTTAGCATGTAAATTAATATAGCCCACACTTGCATGATACACCATAGGACGCATCTACTGTGTAGACCCAAATCACTTGCACGATAACATTGAATGCTTGTAAGTCACTCATTATTGCATAAGGTGGAACCCAAACTCACTTGGGTTCCCCAATCTAGCATGTAATTGACTTTTTGGAGTGCTCTCAGAAAAGGCCTAGTGAGAGCATGTGGTACCTAGACAGTAGATGTTCAAGACAGAAGATTGGAAAAATGAAATAATACATCACGCATGAGGCTAAGGCAGGAGGCAAAGTAATAGTTGGAGATAATACCACTAAGAAAGTGGTCGGTACATATATGATTCATAATTCCAATAATTTTATTATTGAAATGTTTTGTTAGTAGATGACCTAAAATAAAACTTACTTAGCATTACTCAACTGTGTGACAAAAGCTTTAATATTAAATTCTTATATACTAGTTTCATGATTAGTTTAAATGAAATATTATTTTAGAAGGAAAAAGGTCTCACAATGTTACACACTTAATTTGAATTATATCGACTCTACTAATTCCTTATGTTTGAAAATAATCACTAATGAATCCCGGCTATGGCATAGGAGACTATGTCATGTAAGCTTTAAAACTATTATGAAGATTGCCCAAAAGGACCTAGTTAGAGGCATACCCAAACTAAGATTCTCTAAAGACCATCTTTGTAATGCATGTCAAGTATGGAAGCAAATCAAAACCTTCTTTCATTCAATCAAGGACATCATAAGCTCTAGGCCACTAAAAATTCTTATTCAGCCAACTGAAATAAACCACTGAACAATACACATTACCAATAAACAGACCAGCCTCTGCAGCTCTTTCCAAGCACCCAAAATAGTCTTCAATGGAGGACATAACCGGTATAGAGACACCCCAACTTCACAAGATATCAATCACTTGTAAAAGCTTGCAGCAATACACCGCAATATGCTCCACACTCTCCAGTGCATCGCAGCCTCTGGCACACCCTGTAGATGATACTAACCTCCTACACAACAATAATTCTTTGGTAGGTAAGGCATTTCTAGCTAGGCGCCACCAAAACATGTTAACTCGTGGTCTCAACTTCAAGGATCTTCTCCAGCGCCAATGGTAGTCTTCATGTTCAATCCCTCTACATCTCTGGGAGATTAAAGCATATAAGGAATTGCCTGAGCATAGCGACAGAAGTTCCAGCTCATCTCCCCCCTCCTCCAAAATTACAAGAACTTGTATTATAACCTGAATTAGCTGCTGACCGAAATACTGTAGCAGCTTGCTTTCATCCCAGCCTCCATTAGACATAAAACTGTTAAGCCAAAGCATAGGATCATCCAAACTTCCCACAAACATTGGCCATTTTGCAATAGGTTTATCCAGCAACCAAATATCATTCAAGGTGTTGATGAAAACACCATCACTCACCATCCACCTCACCACATTCCTTAAGGACTTAAACCCATTAACAATAATCTTCATTGTAGGGGAGCTATACCTGCTTAGTTGAAAATCCCAAATTTGCTGCCCATATTTAGTTCTCAATAGTCTATACACAAAGGAAGAAGAATTGGAAACATAGTTCCAAGCAAACTTAGCCCGCAACCCGCCCACCTTGGAAACAACCGATTGAATTCCTTGTCCTCCAAACCTCTTCGGCCTGCACATAACATCCCAAGAAATATAATGAATCCCTCTACTTCCATCATGTTTGTTCCACAAGAAGTCCATACACATCCTATCCCAAGCATGAAGAACTCCCATAGGGACCAAAGAATGAGTAGCAAGAAAAATAGGTAAGGAAGAGAAGGTAGTTTTAGTCAAAAGAACCTTCCCTGCTAGAGACAAGAAATGATTTCCCCAAGCATTCAAATGCTTGGTAGCTTTACCCATCAGATTGCAATAATCAGTAACAGTTTCCCTTTTTAAAGAAATTTTAACACCAAGGTACATAAAAGAATTCACCACTTTAAACCCCCAAATCTTAGCAAGGGACCATCTTCTGGACTTCCTGATAGATTTACCAAAAAAATAGATGATTTCTGGATGTTGACCTTCAAACCAGTCCAACTACAATACTCCATTAAAATCTTGTTTGCCTTCTTCACCTTTTTGCCAATAGTTTCCATGAACGTGACGATATCATCTGCATAAACTAGATGAGAAACCCTCTCAACACTAGAAGAAATTTTAATACCCAAACTTCTCCCTTTCTGAACAATAGCATCTGATAGGAGTGGAGAGCATAAAATGAAAAGAATAGGAGACAAGGGACATCCTTGTCTAAACCCACTCTTAGCTTCAATCCAACTGGATTCCTTTCCATTGATAATGATAGAGAACTTCGGGTCCAAGACACATTGAAGAAGAAGGTTAGCAAACTTAGTGGGGAAGCCACAATTATCTAAAACCTTTCTAAGAGTAGGCCATCCCATGTTGTCGTAAGCTTGCTCCATATCAATTTTAATGGCCATGAGACCTTTCCCGGATTTAGAATTTTTGAACTTGTTACACACTTCTTGGGTTAAAAGGATGTGATCAGACATAGAGCGGCCTTTGACAAAAGCCACTTGTTCCTCTGAAATCAGCTTACGAATAATGCCAATCATCCTCCTCAAAAGTAACTTAGCTATCAACTTGTAAACTGACATACAAAGGCTGATTGGTCGGTAGTTAGATGGGAACAAGGGGTTCTATACCTTAGGAATAAGAACTAACAAGGTCTCCTTCCAATTAGGACTCAAAAAACTAGTCCTAAAAAAAAGATTTAAAGCCTTCCACACATCATTTTGAATAAATTTCAATAGCTTTTAATGAAAGAGTAGGAGATACCATCTATACCAGGCAAGATATTAGTCTCCAATTGATCCACCACCAAGTCCAGCTCCTCCTTATTAAACTCAGCAAGAAGGGAATTCCTGTCTTGATCATCCAGCACATGAACAGGATATGGCCACCCCTTCAATTTGCATTGTCTTTTCTTCCATTTTCCTCCAAAATATTCATTAAATGTCTCCTCAATCTGATGTTAATCTTCCACTATAACAACATACTTATTTTTAACTTGATGAATCCAATTAGCACTCCTTCTACCTGAAGAATATGCATGAAAAAATTGTGTATTGGAATCTCCATCAGTTAACCAATGAGCTTTTTCCCTCTACCTCCACCATGTGTTGAGTCGGCCAAGAGTGACATTCAATTCATGAACCTTAGATTGCAATAGTTGTAGCTTACCTTTGGACAGACCTCCCCACTCAGATTCTTCCATTTGGAGATTTAAAATCTTCTCCATTAGCTTCTACTTCAACTCAGTCAAGTTCTTATGCCTTGCTCTGCTCCAGTAAAAAAGTGCTTTCAGTGTTCTCCTGAATTTCACGTTGAGAGACATTGCATCATCATTATTCACTCTCTTCTCCCAAGTCTTAGAAACGATAGCAGCTGATGCCGAATAAGAGGACCACACCTCCTCAAATCTTAAAACATGTCTCTTCCGAAAACCAGAAAATAACAACTTCAAGAGAATGGGACAATGGTCAGAAGCGATCCGTGGAAGATGATGTACTACAGGAAGTTTAAAAACATCCAAGGAAGCTGAATTTAGAAGACATCTATCCAACCTTTCAAGAATCCGAGCACCTCCCTTCTTGTTGTTACACCAAGTGAATTTAGGGCCTATAATTCTCAAATCATGGAGATCCATATTACTCATAAAACAACTCATATCTTGAACTCCCTGGGACATGACAAGATTCTTACCTCCTAACTTCTCTTCTTGATCCAGAATGCAAATAAAGTCCCCACCTATAATGCAAGGAAGATTGAAATTTGAAATTACTTCAAGATCACTCCATAAAGTTCTCCTCTTTACATAATCACTACTACCATAGCCGAAGCTATGATCCACCGTCCTAGAGTGGCACTATTAAATTCCCCTACCACAACTTGAGGAGAATCACTTAAAACAGAAAAAGAAACCAAATCCTTCCGCCAGCAAACCATAATGCCTCCAGATAATCCAACTGCAGGATGAATAAAAAAATCCCAATTGGTTCCAATGAACCTATCAAATTCATGTCTATCAAAAGTAGAAACTTTGGTCTCAAGAAGGCCTACAAACATCACTTCATGCTTCTTAACAAATTCCTTCAAGTAGTGAGAGGCTACACTTTTCTTAGCTCCCCTGCAATTCAAAAAAATAATGGATGACATTATAGATAAGAATTGGGATTGCTCCCTTTCCTATCCTTAATTTTACTACCTCCCTTCCTTCCATGATTAATAATATTACCCTTTCCTAAGGATTGCAGTTCCTTAAGAAGCCTAAACTCTGACTTATGATAAGGAGAACTTGAGTTCGCAGATAATCCCAGAGGAGTTACCTGAGTTCGCAAGAATCCCTTCCCAGTCTTGTTAAATGTAGAGGCAGGAAACCCTTCCTTGATCTAATCAAGCTTGTGAAAACAGGTTCCTAACACCTCACCGAGAATCAACGGCACCTTCCTCTGCAGCATTAGCTGACTGCAGCATAGGATCAATGCACACTTCCATCACCTTGGCCCCCACACCAGATCCTTCAAGACAGCATTCCTGAACATCCAGTATCACAGCATTCTCAACCGACCTCTGAGAAACTTCTAACACAACTTCTCCCTCCTCCACTTCAAACTCACCCTCATAAATTTTCCATCTATCATTAAACTGTCCTCATCCTGCTTCCTAGTTGTAGCCGAATCCTCTACCACTTGATTGCTTAGACATTGAAACTTATTAACCAAACGCAAAGTATTTGGAATAGTAGAATTAACAGTCTTGGAAGCATCCTCAAGTACCCCCAAAGCATCAGACCGTTCCTTCACCACTTCAAAATGAGAATCCAAGTTATCCCCTTCACTCAAAGGCAAAGCTCCTCCTCTATTCAGCACAAGGTCTTCCTTCACCACTTTGACCTCCTTTTTGTGCAGACCTTTACCAAGAAAAGGCTTCGGAAGTCCAGGACCAGTAGCCTACTTGAAAGGCTGCCTTTTCTCATTCATTGATTTATTGGTCCTTTTATTTTGCTCTAATCCACATGGATCCCAGGACCATAGGAGTCAATAGCCTCAAGCTCCCTAACTTCCAATGTTCGATCCTTCTCACTTGGGTTAGAAGAAGTCTTACCCACATCCAACACTTCCACCCTCTTATAACCACAACCACCACTATCATGTCCTATCATTCCATAATCATAGCAAAAGGAAGAAATTCTTACATACTCAACTTTCTGGAAGAACCTTCCAGCCATTCCATCCACCCAAACTCCCAATGGAAGAGGTTTGTCCAACTCCACTCATACACATACCCTCGCAAATTCCCTATTCCCCCAATTAAACATATTACCATCCTTCATCAAAGGAACTCTAACCCTTGACGCTATCAAAGACACATTATTCTCATCCCAACATTGCAAAGGCAGGTGAGTCATTCTAATCCAAATAGGAGACGTCAACCCTCTTAAAGAATTGGGAGAAAAATCAGTAGACCACCTCTCCATACCAACAATGTGGTTATTGACAAACCAAGGGCCACCTGTAAGAACCCCCTCCATAGCCTCAACATTCTTGAAAGAACATAGATACCATCCTTTCCCAAGAGTTGTAAAGTGAAATTGTCCAAAACCTGTCCATTGACGTCTCAAACTCCAAGCCACAACATGGGAAGGCAACTCACTTCCAAACACTTTAACCACCAAAGAACATTCAAGTTTCTTAGCATTCACTTCTTCAGCAGCTTCAATTAATCTAACGGCTTTCCCATCCTCCTATAGAATCACCTTATCCTTGTCAAAACTTAATTTGATATGAGCTATTTTCTTCCAAGGACTTGTCAGAAAACCACCTGCATCCTTGCTCTGAGGCAAAACCGCAGGCAATGGAGATGCATTACTACCTAAACCCCCATCAGCAATCTCTATAGATCTCAATGGCTTCCTAATAAGGCTATGATTATTTTGGTTAACCAAATTTAGAACATTCGCATTTATCTTATTATCTTTGATAGGGATTGCATTTGAATATGCAAACCGGTTAACAAAAATATTCATACATGAAGATGACGCCTCAGGATCACAATTTTTTGCAGGAGAAAAACAAGAATTCTTCAACAGACATGGGGTTTTAAGTTCAGTATCCAAAGAGATACCTTTACCCTTACCTTCCACATATTTCTTTGGGGTAGGATGAATCCCTTCAACATCAGAAATGACAATCTCTGTATTTGACTTACGACCATAGACGGACCGAGAACCATGAATGTCACCAATACGAACATCACCGTGAAACACTTGATGCTCCTCTGTAATCTGACTAATTATGAAAGAATTATTCAAAAATGCAGATGAAGATGGCCGGCGGCCATCTGTCGCCATGAACGGCCCCTTTGCCAGAAAAATCGAAGGTAGCCGCGAAACAGAAAATTTGAAAATTAGCTTATTTCTCTCTCTGGAATCACGGAGCTTCTCTCTTTATAAATTGTGGAGCTTCTCTCTCTAGAATTGTCATTGACAATATAATGAAAGTTAAGGAACCCCCTCAAAAATTATAAATTAGAAAGTGTTAAACTTCTAGGTACACACTTTCTCTGCACGCACTACCTTTCAATTCATTCTCACTCTTGCATACCCATTGAACTCTGAACTCCTTTTTGAATTCTTTGCAATCCATAGAATTAGCAATGACGGTACTTCCTTCCAATCCTATATCAATAGAAGGCCTGTTGAACTCACTTACCAAGACTTTGATCAACTTCTACACCTTTATACCACTGGCAAAAAAGTTCATTGTTTAGCCTCTCTCCTTGACTATGATTGGACCCCTATCAACACTACACTTAGGGAGATGTCAGTCAATTACCATATTCCTCACATTAATATCTTAATTTAAGATGCCAAAATTTTACAACATATCCTTCAAAATAAAATCATTCCAAAAGCCAGGGATCAGATAAACATCACACCTCTTCCATCCATCACCACCTACTTTATAATGGCTGAAATCGATTTCAATATCACTAATTTAAATATCACTGCTTCAGAGATTTGATCAGTGGGAGACTCATTTTGACATGTACATATCAGAGTAGCACCAACATCATAAAATAATATGGCTTGGTTTAGAGAGCAATTCACTTTTATTCATCATTACTTCCAACTACCACCACCACCTCCACCACCTCATCAGGGACCTTCATATTTTTAGTGTGACTTATTTTTAGTTTTTGTGTCTGTATTATTTTTCTATTTTCTTTGTGTTGTCTGTTTTGTTTTAGTATTGTATTTAGTTGTTCCTCCTTTTTTTATGTCAAAACGGTGAGTAGCCTACTGTTGGTAGTCTGTATTTACTATTTTGTTATGATTAGTCCACTACTTTGCATTTATTTTCCTGCTAATATTTTTTATGTTTTTATTTATTGCTCTTTTTTGTGTTCTTTTCATTCTTCATTTTAAATTGAAAAAACAAATCTCCTTATTTTTAAAAATTCAACTAGTAAGGGAGAGCTTAGGACAAAGCAAAAATAAATTTAAAATCAAAACCAACAATAATTACGATCATAAAAAAGAGGGAGATTATTACAAATCTGGATCCAAGCCTTGTGATTTTGATGATAATAAATATTATTTAATTCTTTACTATGCTATCTCCTGTTCATGTTATTATTGCATATATATTTTCTTATACACTAACATTTAGGTCAACCGTATACTGTGTAAATTGATCAGCTCAAGACTAAGAAAAATATGGTTAAGTGTCATGAAGAGTCTATAATTTTTTTTTTTCTTATTTCAACATTTCATGAGTCAAATCATGTATTGGGTGGATGTTAAACTTGGTAACCATGCACATACAAACTCAAGGGAGTGAGATAGTGAGAAAGTTTTGAGTATAATTTTTTGAACTAATCGTACTGTATGATCCCTATCATACTGTACGATCAACTATACAAAAAATCATTAAAATGGTTAATTATGATAATTAAAAGTATTTAAACTAGTCATACTATATAATATATATCGTATAGGACAATCAATTTAAATCAAGATCCCAACTGCCAATCACAATTTTTTAAAATTTAAATTTTGTACTAATCATACCATACGAGGTATCATACTATACGATATAATTAAATCTGGCCTAAATTAATCTTATAATTAGGTAATAATTTTGCATTAATTGATTAAGTTAGATCCTACAAAATAATTGGACCCAATCATACTATACTACTCGATCTTTGCATAGGATGATATTTTATCATCGCAAATTATATGGGACAATAATCCAAGTTATTTGAACTAATCGGACTAGAAGATTCTCAAATTGTACTGGTTGATTAGCAAAATTTATTGAAATGATTGTAAAGTGCCTTATTCTTTGTATAGTTATAACATGGTTATTTGAATTAATCATGCCATACGATCTTGGATTGTACTATATGATTAATATTGATAGAAATTAATTCTAAGGCTTTTTGTGAAGCCTTGTATTTAATCTCTCTAATTAGACTTGTTTCAAGTCTTTTGGGTGTTGATTGTTTTGGACAAAGAGCTCGGACAAGGGATATAGTAGGGCTTTAGATAGGGAGAGCTTGTGTGTGAGGGAGAAGTAGTGAGAGGGGTTCACATAGTTGCTCTGAGAAACTATCTTTCCTTATTTCCTTCAGGTATTTGTCTAGGTTTCTCGGGTGGCTCTGGGAAAAGTTCTTAAGCTCAAAGACTGTTGAGGTTCTCTTCCTTTACCAGGACGGTGAAAAAGGAGGTCCAGGTTCTTAGTCATCCTTAGGAGTGTAAGGATATTCAGGTTCTTTATCGTCACCAGGAGGGTGAGAAAGGAGGTTAATATTCTATGCCGTCAATAGGAGGGTGAGAAAGGAGTTAAAAAAAAGTTTAGTGCAATACTCAGAGAGGTGGACTCTGGGGAGTGGACATAGGTCATTATTTGACTGAACCATTATTAAATTTCTAGTGTGTTCTTTCTAGTTTTTAATTTTTGCACTTTACACTTTTTGTATTTTATTTTTGTGATAATTTTTTGTTGAATATCTATGATTGATGCTTCATTATGTTGATTAGAATATCAACATCATTATTACAACTTTTGATAAAATGATTTGCTTCCACATTTGGTGATAAGTCTTATTATTTTAAGTTATTAAAAATCCTAAAATCAAAACTAATTTTGTGTTTTCCAGTAGGATTTTTAAAACCAAGTATTCGCTACTTAACTTTGAATTAGAAAAAAAAATGCCAAATATCAAAAGGATTATAAGGGTTCAAAAAGGCACTTCAATGAGGCACCTAAAATTGGACTCGAGAAAAGAACTAAAAAAGTTTTCGATCACACGAATTTGTAGGTTTGTCATAATTTCGTTTAATTCGAGTTAAGGAAATGCTATATATAAATAAAATAATTTCGCACATAAACTCATGAATTTATAAAAGTTCTTTTTTAGTTTTTTTTTTAAATCATAATATATTTCTTGTTTTAATTGGACCATATGAACAAAAATTAGTTTTGATTTTAGGCGAGAGAGAGAGAGAGAGAGAGAGGTGTAGCCTTGAGGGAGAAAATTCTTGTCAGAACAAAGGAGTGGGTGAGAGGGGTTTTTATACAATTACTTGGTGATTATACGTCTTCTTCTTCCAAGGCCAGTGTATTTGCTTGAAGGAAACTCTAGCAGAGTCTCCTCATGGGCAGGATCTGGCTCCTCTACCGTACCGAGGTAGTGAAAGGGTTTCTATTTCTTTGCATCATAGAGGTGAAATGAATTTGACTACTCCACTTCACTAAGGAGGTGAAAGAGGTTTGGTTACTCCTCCACATCAAGGAGGTGAAAGAGATTTGTAAGTGCTTCTCTACTTCACTGTGGGGTAAAAGGAGAGTCAGTACGTTTTAGTGCAATTCTCAGAGTGGAGGACTCTGGGGAGTTGGCATAGGTGAAGGTTGACTAAACTACTATAAATCTCTGATGTATTTGTCCTTAGTTTAAGCTTTTACTTTTCTACATTTTATTTCTTTCATTCTACTTATTATAAAAATTTATAATTTATGATTTTTGCTGTGCATCAAATGAATATCTTGATTTTGCTCAAAAAGAAAAAAATAGAAATCAAAACAAATATATTTGTTCTTTGCAATTTTTTTTAAACTAAAAATAAATTTTTTTAGGAGATCAACGTTGTCATTTTTTAACTAAATCATATTCTTTCAAAAAGGATAATTTTTGAAGGGTGTTTTTTAAAACACCAATTCACCCTCCTCTTGGTATGCACTTGTAGTTCAAGTCGATCTAACAACCCACATTTTATCATTCAAAATTCAACATAAAAGAATTGTTACGTATGACCTATTCTTTAATAATATTAATTTCATATGCATATTTGTGCTTAATCTTGCATTTAGTTTTTATAAAAAAATATATGATCTCTTTGATGTGTACCTACATATACACATGTGATGCGAATAAGGTTATAAAACTTTTATGTTTATTGCTAAAATCTATTTTTCTAGGGAAAAAAGCATAATAAATTTTAGAAGCCTTAGTTATTTATGCATTGTACTCTTCTATATCTTCCTTTTATTTCCTTACACTAGGTTCACAAACCTATATTTATTACTTTATGATACTTTTACATTAACTGGGTTGATGGCTATAGAGAATTTGTGTTTTAGGATTTCATGCCACTCACGTGTAGGTTAGTGATAAGTGTAAATAATGTATTATTTTATGGGTTATATTTTCAGTGAAAATATATTATTTTAGTTGTTTTATACAGGAAAAATATAGAAAATGCATAAAATTCTAAGTTTCCTATAGGGCCACAGTGTTAGAACAAATAACATAACAGAGCCATGAAAGACACTACTAGAGCGCTAGAATTTTGACATTATAGAGCCAACTGCTCTGTCAGAAAATGCTATGGCATCAAATATTCATCATTATAGTGCCATGTTCTTAATCGTTAAGTGTCTAGGGTCACACTCTATAATGACGGAGCGTCTAAGTTACTCTTTCAGTGTTGTACTGTTCAAAAGATAGCAGCTCATGATATAGTAGTTGTAACTTCACAAGGACATAACCTGTCAGCAAAGTGATGTGACTTTTTACTAAGCAACTTATCCACCTCAACAATCAAACTATGAAATAAGAAAAGCAGTGTAGCGCATTAGTGCATTTGTTGGGTGTTGCGATGCCAATCTTTCAAGCACCGCAACGTTATATGCCTACTTTATATTCTTTAATAATATTAATTTCGTATGCATATTTGTGCTTAATCTTGCATTTAGTTTTTATAAAGAAATTTATGATCTCTTTGATGTGTACCTACATACACACATGTGATGCGAATAAGGTTATAAAACTTTTATGTTTATTGCTAAAATCTACTTTTGTAGGGAATAAAAGGATAATAAATTTTAGAAGCCTTAATTATTTATGGATTGTACTCTTCTATATCTTCCTTTTATTTCCTTACACTAGGTTCACAAACCTATATTTATTACTTTAAGATACTTTTACATTAACCGGGTTGATGGCTATAGAGAATTTGTGTTTTAGGATTTCATACCACTCACATGAAGGTTAGTGATAAGTGTAAATAATGTATTATTTTATGGGTTATATTTTCAATGAAAATATATTATTTTAGTTGTTTTATACAAGAAAAATATAGAAAATGCATAAAATTCTAAGTTTCATATAGGTCCGCAGTGTTAGAACAAATAACACAACAGAGCCCTGAAAGACACTACCAGAGCGCTAGAATTTGGACATTATAGTGCAAACTGCTTTGTCAGACAATGCTGTGGCATCAAGTATTCATCATTATAGTGCCATGTTCTTAATCGTTAAGTGTCTAGGGTCACACTCTATAATGACTGAGCGTCTAAGTTTCTCTTTCGGTGTTACAGTGTTCAAAATATAGCAGCTCATGATATAGCAGTTGTAACTTCACAAGGACATCACCTGTCAGCAAAGCGATGTGACTTTTTACTAAGCAACTGATCCACCTAACCAATCACACGACGAAATAAGAAAAGCAATGTAGTGGCATTAGTTCATTTTTTGGGTGTTGCGATGCCAATCTTTGAAGCACCGCAACGTTAGATGCATACTTTATATTTTCTTATAAATTTTCTCTATATTATGTTTGTAAGGGAGTTCAATCACTTAAATAATTTAAGTACAATACATAGTGCTTATCTGAAACTCCCTTAGGGTGACAACTACGGAAATTTTTGGAAGTACTTGATACCATCTTTAGAGCATTTGGCTTGTGTTTGTGGAAGAAATTCTATAAGTAAGAAGGAGTGCAGAGGAGATCCATTGAACCATTCTAGTGATATATATATCTTATATTTTCTTTCAATCATGCTATTAATTAAAATGAGTTTTCTTCAATTTTACTCCATGTCTGACCAAATTCACTAGTTTTGGATAGATGATGTAAGTATCATATGTAGTAATAATGAATTTTCTCATTTCTTAAATGAATAAAAAGATATTTTTAATATTACTATATCTTAATTTAATGCAAATAGTATTCATATATTTAGTTAAAATTAGATGTAATGTGGGCCTTCATAAAAGGAAGCATGTATTGAAAGTTTGATGTAGGATGTTAAGCCTAAGTGAATAATCCCTAGGCACACTAGATGATGAGGATTTCTAATTAATCATCCAGGATGATGTGATCGATCCATCAGGCCTTAATTACTTTTCTTAATCACCTGACTAATTTAGGCATAATTATAATGAATCATCCTGGATGATATACGTATCATCCAGGATGATTAGATCAAAATTCTAAAAATAAAAACTTGCCTAACTTAATCTGGTAACAGAGAATTTTTGATGTGAGCATATCATCCTGTATGATGGGTGTATCATCCACGATGATCTATTTAATCAAACTGACTTAACATGGCTATCTCAATTAGGGTTTATATTTTCAATGGATCATCCAGGATGATATTATAATCATCTAAAATGATATGAATAAAAATATAGCAGAGACTCTAACTCACAAAAAATCTCCCCCTGAGTGTGTGTGTAAGGTTACTTAGCTTGGGGATCCACTACATTATATTTGACTAAAGAAAGGTGAAAAATTACATTGAAATTAAAAAACTCAAACTAACTCGATCTTGAGCTGGCTTGAATTGTAATTGATCTTGTGAACCTGAAAGGTTAGGCAATTAAGCAGAAACAGAGATATTTGTCATCCTCAAAATCATAATCCTTGAATCCAAATTTGCAATAATCTCCCACTTTTTGATGATGGAAAATATTTGTTAGATAATTTTCAATTCAATAAATAAAATACATAGCAAGGAAAAATGAGCAATATAAATTCTATTAGCCAGGCAAAATAGCATAAGGACATTGAATACTAAAAACTCAAAAGTACAATGATCCAGAATACTAACAATCTAAACTACTCCTAATTCTGACATCTCAAAAAGAGGAAAAAATAGAAAAGAAACATCACAGGGAAATAAAGAAAGACAGTACAAAAATATCACTGAAATAAATAGGAAAAGTAACCAATCAAGTAAAAAGGGGGACCCTAATCAGATGGAGGAGGTGGTGGTGGTGGCTGAAATAGACTATGAAAGGTGGCAAACTATTCTCCAAACTAGGCCATGACCTGGTCATGCTGATGCTGCTGTTGGGCAACGTAGGCATTGAATCAGTTCACATCCTTAGCATGCTGCTGCTCATGGCCAACTATGTAGGAGTCAAAGCGGGCATCCCACTGGTCAAACCTGTACACCAGGTGATCTAATGGTGATTTCCTATGGAGAGGAGCAGGTACAGCAAGCTCAACAGCAGCCTCTTCCTCTTCTCCCTTAATATCCGTGCTGGGCTCCAGATGAAGACGAGTGTTGTGAAGAACATGAAAAGAATTGTTGGAGTAGAAGGAAGGTTGTACATTTGCTAGAACTGGATATAGAAGATTGTATTTTGTTTCAAGAGCATAGGCAATGAGGTGTCCTAAGGCTAGGTTGGGGCGTCTCCTGTGGCCCGGATCCCTAATACTAGTGAGGTGTTCAATATAGCAAAATAGGAGATTAGTTGTATTAAATTCATGATGGGCCAAGATGTAATAGGTAGTCATGGAGAGCAAGCGGGTAATATGGATGTGGTCCCTAGCCTTTGGAATAATAGAGGAGCGAAGGACATGTTGGATTGTCCTAGCATCCTTGACTAAGGAAGAGCAGGCATTATCGTGGTATGGGGCATTGGTGTTCCTAAGAAAGTGATTAGCGACACTCAAATTAAAGTCAGGGTTAGAGGACAAATGATGGAGCTTATTGCCAGTAATGGATAGTAGGAGAATATCATGAATGTCCTGGGTGGTTAATTCTACGGGGCGGCGATTAACATAAGAGTGGATGGCGATGTAAGAAAAATTGATGCAAAGATTTACAAAGAAAACACGATGAAGCTCAGTGCTAAATGGAAAAGCCAGTGTTAGAATGAAAGTGAGGGAGGTGTGAGTAAAAAGGTCCAGTACCGAATATGTGAGAATGCCTTGATTTTCAACTTAGTAATCCTCACATCGAGATAGTACTGGAAGGAAGTCTGATCGGATGCATCAGGAAAGCGAGGATCGACACTCCCCTGAGAGGAACTAGCACTCTGTTGCCTAGATCTCTTACCACTAGCCATAAAAAGAGGAATGAATGAGAGTATAAAGGAAAGTGTGGTGAAAAATTGGCTCAAACCAGCCGTTTAAATAAAAATCAGCCATATCTTCCAGGAGGATCACAAGATCATCCAGGATGATAGGTAACAATAATACTATCCAGGACAATTAGTCAAAAAGGTGGTCAGATTGTCCAGGATAATCAGATATCATCCAGGATGATTAGACACAGGAGATTGTCCTGAGGAGTCAAGCTGGACAACCATTGATGAAAAGTATCATCCTGGATGATTAGGTGGATCGTCTAGGATGATATGCAATAAATGAATCAAATGGATCAATTTTTAAATCATTACTGTCACATGAATCATCTAGGACGATCATCAATAATTGGATCAGATCAGCCATTGGATCATTATGGGGATGATTCGATCAGATCATTCAGGACAATGTGGGGATCATCCAGGACGATTTGACCAAAAAATGAAAAAAAGATGAAGGATGAAAAGGAAAGATCAGGGGATCCAAAAATCATAAAAAAAATCACAATCAAAGCAAAGATAAAAATAAGTACGAGGAAACAACAATAAAAACTATTTTTTTAATCGATCTGCTCTAGTAAATCAGAATTTTTTCTTAATTTTCAATTCAAAAGCCTATAGGAAGAAATCGACAGGCTGAAATCCAGAAAAGTTAGAAAATTAATTTTCATAACTCCTACCTCGAACACCTTACAGGTTTAAATTCTTTTCAAATAAAAGTCTAATTCTGAAGAAAAAATTAGATTTGAAAAGAGATCTTTTCAAGCCTCGTTCAAGAAAAATATCTAATAAAATAGTATTACAAAGTAAGGAATCAGAAATCATGATTTTCAATCTCAAGTTTTTAAAAATATTAAGTAGCGCATGGATTTTTCTAAGACATTTAAAGATCTGAAAGGGAAGAAAGCTTATTTCTTTGTGGGCTCATTTTGTGACACTTTTTTAATTTATTTTGTGTGCTTTACCCATCTTTTGATTTTTGATACACTTTCTATATCTTTATAATTTTTGGCGTCATTATGCATCTTTTCATTTTTGGCTCATTTTATACTTCTTTTTATTTCTTTTGCAAGCTTGCTTCCTTTCATAACCTTTAAAGAATCTCAGTTGTGAAATTACCTTCCATACATAAGAGAAGACAAACTCACTCTCTACAATAAGGAGGAGTAATTCAAAGAACAAAACCATACTTATATGATAAGTGCAATCACCTATTTAAGAAAAATATAATAATGATTCAAAGCTTTAAAGTCACTATTTATATGAGGTAGATTACTATAGGAAGATAAAATAGATATATATTTCAAAAACTAATTTTTTAATTTTAAAGAAGACTTTTATCCAGAAGAAATAATACAGCATTAAAGGAGTTAGAGGAAGAGAAATAATTATCAATGTTTCATCCCTTTAACAGATTCAGAGGAGTTAATCACTGCTTATAAGCTTCTAAACAAAAATAAGGCAAAACTCTTAGTCAGAAATCCAGTTTATAAGTAGTAGTGAGCAGTGATCTGATTCTGAAGAGAATAAATAGTAAATAAATAAAAAGAAGAAAGCCCATAAAAGGAAATAACCATATTTAATAAGCAAATCAAACAAATGAAAAGCAGCAGGAAAATAAAAAATCTAAAAATAAATAGATAATCAAATCAAATAAAAGCCAAAAGAAAAATAGAAACTTCAAAACTCAGTAATCATCAAATTCATGCATTTTTTTCTATCACACCTAATTTGCTCCTTAAAATGTTGAATGAGTCAAAGGTCAATGATCTAGTAAAAATGTCAGCCTGTTGGTTTTCAGTTGCTATATGGTGTAGCTTAATATCCCCTTTTATAACATGGCCCCAAATGAAGTGATGCCTTATGTCAATGTATTTGGTTCTTGAATGTTAGATAGGATTCTTAGAGATGCAGATGGCACTACTGTTATCACATAGAACTTAAATTATGCCAACAGGTCATCCTAAATCTAGAATTTGTTGATTCAACCAAAGGACTTGGGCCACACAACTTCCTAAGGTAATGTACTCAGCTTCAGCAGTGAAAAGTGCAACAGAGTTTTATTTTCTACTAGACCAAGAGACTAAGGACTGTCCTGTGAATTAGTAAGTTCTAGAAGTGTTCTTTCTATCCACCCTACACCCTACAAAATTAGAATCAGAATATCTGATAATCTCAAAAGAAGTGTTGTGTTTAGGATACTAGATTCCTAAGTTTGGGGTCCCTAAGAGATATCTAAGAATTCTCTTAACTGCAGTCAGGTGGCATTCTTTAGGATCAGCTTGAAACCTAGCATAGAGATAAACACTAAATTTTATATCAGCTTGACTAGCAATAAAGTAATGCAGTGAACCAATTATTCCTCTGAACTTCTTTTGATTAATAGATTTTCCATTTGAGTCCTTATCTAACTGGGCAGTGGAGCTCATGGGAGTGTTTATTATCTAGGCTTTATCCATTTCATATTTTCTCAAGATGTCCTTAATGTACTTTTATTGATTGATAAAAGTTCCATCATCTATTTACCTTATGCTAAACCCTAAAAAGTAGAAAAATTCTCCCATCATACTCATCTCAAACTCCTTACTCATTATTTTAGAAAAATCATCACATTACTTTTGATCAAAAGATCTAAATAGTATATCATCAACATAGATCTGTATAATGAGTAAACCATCTCCTACTTTCCTCATAAAAAGCATGGTGTCTATGCTCCCCTTAACAAACTCTCTTTCTAGTAAGAACGTGCTAAGCCTCTCATGCCAAGCTCTGGGTGCCTGTTTCAATCCATATAAGGCCCTTTTTAATTTGTAAACATGATTTGGATATTAGAAACTCTCAAAACCTAGGGGTGGCTCTACAAAGATATCTTCTTTTATTATCCCATTTAAAAAGGCACTCTTGAAATCCATTTGGAAAAGCTTAAATCCCTTATAACAAGTAAAGGCTAGTAGTACTCTAATTCCTTCCCATCTAGCTACAGGGGCAAAGGTCTTCTCAAAATCAATTCCTTCTATTTGGTTGTACCCCTTAGCCACCAATCTTGACTTATTCCAAACCACCACATCAAAATCATTCATTTTATTCTTAAAGACCCATTTGCATCCTACTACACTTTGATCCTTATATCTTTCTACCAACTCCCAAATATCATTCCTCACAAATTGGTTAAGTTCTTCTTACATAGCTAAGATCCAAAATTTAATATAAAGGGCTTGATTGATGTTGGTGGGTTCGGTCATTGAGATAAAGGCAGAATGGTTTACTTCATTCCTAAGTCTATGCCTAGTTCTAACACCTTCAGAAGGGTCTCCTAAGATCAGTTCTTTAGGATGACTCAAAGAATATCTCTAATCTCTGGATAAAGTGTTTTAAGGTTTTACCCTTTCCTCCAGATTTGTATTTTCTAATCCTTGGGTAATTTCTCCTACTTCCCCTTCTTCCTCAGCTCTAAACTCTTTAGGATCTGATTCATCAAACACAACATGAGTAGTCTCCTCTACCACCAATGTCCTCTTGTTAAACAACCTAAAGGTTTTCCCCACACTTGAATATCCTAAGAATACTCCTATATTAGGTTTTGGGTCAAATATTTCTAAGGATGATTTCCTATTGTTAAGAATGAAGACCTTACAGCTAAAGATATGGAGGTGGGGCAAGTTTGGAGTTCTACCCTTAATGATCTCATAGGGTGTCTTATTCAAATTAGATCTAACATTCACCCTATTTAACACATAACAGGTTATGTTCACCGCTTCTGCCCAAAATTATTTTGGAAGTGAATACTCAGTAAGCATGGCTCTAGCAGCTTCCACTAAGGTCATGTTCTTTCTTTCAGCTACCCCATTCTGTTGAGGGGTCCTAGGAGCTGAAAAGTTATGGCTAATCCCTTGCTCATCACAAAAAGTTCCAAATCTCATATTTTTAAACTCTCCACCATGATCACTATAAATGTTTAAGATCTCACAACCTTACTTTTTTTGAAACCAAGTGCAGAAGGACTTAAATTCATCAAATGACTCAGTTTTATGTGACAGAAATCTAGTCCAAGTGAACCTCGAGTAGTCATTAACAATCACAAATCCATAGACTTGTCCCCCTAAGCTGGTAGTTCTAATGGGTCCAAAAAAATCCATGTGAAGGACTTCTAAAGGTCTAGAGATGCTGATGTCCTTAATGGAGTGGAAAGAGGATTGAACTTATTTTCCTAGTTAACAAGCATCACACAGGTAGTCCTTAGTGAACTTTAGCTTGGGGACACCTCTAACTAAGTCCTTTTGGGTTACTCTTCTAAGGGTTTTCATGCTGACATGATATAACCTCTTATACCATAGCGAAGACTCATCAGCAGTAGTTTTTAAGCAAAATGAAGCAGCACATTCAATATTATTTAAATCAAGCATATAGACATTATTGATCCTCTTGCCTACAAAATAGTGTTATTATTTAGTCTAATAATTTAAGTGTTTACCAGAAATTATATGTTGAACCCTTTGTCACAGAGTTAACTGATCGAGAGCAGGTTATATTTCAGTCCATCCATAAGAAAAATATTTTTAATCAAAAAAGTTCTTGGAGTTTTTTATCATACCTGTGCCCACCACTTTCCTGGTGGTGTTGTCTCCAAGAGTGACCTTGCCTCCAGTCCTAGCCTCCAGTGAAATGAATTGATTTTCATCTCCAGTCGTATGCCTTGAACATCCGTGTCCAGGTACAATATGCTGTCACGAGCACTTGTGTGAGAGCACCCCTATAAAATCATTAAACATCAGATTTTCAAACCCAAAGAAGTTTAAGTTCCTTCTTATGAAAAGAAGAATGCAATGCATGTGTGCCATGCTGTGAAAAATGCAATTTAGGCCTCCACACCCAATCTGTACTATGGTTAATAGTGCAGGGGTGAGAAATATGTCTTAATATGCCACAGGAGAAACATCTAATGCCAGGAAAAGGATTAACTAATCTACGGAGGTGATAATGCCTCTTCCTAGGTTTGAATGATGCATATTTTGATGATTTTAAATGAGATTCTTCGAGTGATGGAGGTTTATAAAATTGTGCAAATGTAAGAGGTGTTTCGTTATTCTCAAATGCACTAATTTTTACACTTAGAAATTCATTTTTTTAAGACTTGCAATTTCAAATTTTAATATATGCTCAATATTATCTAAATCCAATGCCATGATGTCTAATTCTTTAAATGCTTTTTCTAAATAAGCATGTGATGTTTTCAATGAATCATGCTCAACAACTAATTCAGAATGCTTTTTATTTAACTCATCAAATTCATATAGTAATCATATGTGATTGCTATCAAGTGTAGAATGATCCTTAAGCAAAACTTCATTCCCTTTTTGTAAATTTAAGAATTTCAATTTTAGGCAGGCATGCATTTTCTTAAGTTTTCTATATGAAAAATGGATTTTTTTTAGAAACATCAAGTAATTAATCATAGGTCAGCTCACATACCTCTTCTTGGTCAGACTTACCATGATGTTCATCCACCATCAAACACAAGTTTGTAGTCTCCTCTTTAGCTTCAATCTTAGAGGAGTCAAATGCAAAATCTGCCTAGAAGCTTTTTGGATCCGTTTCTTATCCTTCCTAAACTTGGGTTTCTCCTCGCCCTTTTCCTTATTTGGGTGAGCCTTAAGTGTAGGACAATCAGCTTTTATGTATTCTAGCTTCCTGCATTTAAAATAAACCACATGTGAAGAACCTTTAGGATTTTTGCTACTCTTACCTTTGTTCCACTTCTGAAAGTTCTTATATTTCTTCCTTAGAAAGCTTTTGAATTGCCTAGTGATTAAGGTAACATCATCGCTTTTAGACCTGAAAGTATCAATGTCTGTATTATTCACCTTCAGTGCCACAGTCTTCTCTTTCTTATTCTCACATGCATCAAGCTGTCTTTGGCTCACTCCTTGCTTGTAAGTAATTAGTGATCCAAGTAAGTTATCAATTGAATAATTATTCAAATCTTTCGATTTAATGGTAGCAGTTATCTTGGCATCATAGGAAGAGGGCAAACATCTTAATTTTTTATTAACATTTTCATAGTTGGTGAGTTCTTTTCCTAAGGCATGTAGGGAGGTGACAGGGAGGTGATAATTTGTGTGAACCTAGTGTACATTTCAGATATTTACTCACTAGGTTTCATGCGAAAGAGTTCATAGTCATGAATCAAGATATTCAACCTAGACTGTTTGACTTCAGTTGTGCCCTCATATTTGATACACAATCAATCCTAGATTTCTTTACTAGTCATGCAAGTAGAGACATGCATGTAATCCTCAAATTTTAATGCATCGAAAAACTAGTTTAAGCATTTTGTATTTAGTTGTGCTAAATCTCAATCATCAAAAGTCCATTAAGTAAATGGAAGTTCCGTTTTAATGCCATCAACTAATCTAAATGGTGCAGAGTATCCACTTTAATAAGCATCCACATGTGATAATCTATATATTGTAAAAAGGTGGACATGCAAGTTTTTCAGAAATCAAAAGATATGTTATCAAACAAGGGTGGTCGAGTAATTGAATACCCTTCTGCAGTGTTTCTTTTAGAAAAGTTAGCCATAGATCAAATTCAAAAGTATTTCAAAACTTGATTTTATGAATCCCGCTCTGAAACCACTTGAAAGGTCGTTAGGGATGTTAAGCCATTATGAACTAGCCTGAGGCTAACCAAGAAGAGGGTGAATTCATATTTTTAAAAATTTGTGAGCAAAAAAATTTTGAAAATCTTTTTAAAGGTTTTAAAATAATTATAATTTCGTGATGATGTGCAGATATTTAATGAAACAAAATAATAACTACAATCACGTGATGATCAATAAAAAAATAAAGTCCAAAAAATAATCAGAAAGAACACACCAAATTTTATAGTGGTTCGATCAACTTGACCTACGCCCACTCCCCAAAGCCTCCCCTCTACGTATTGTACTAAAACAAAGTGACTCTCCTTCTTTTCCCACAGTAAGGTGGAGAAGCCTTTACGAAACTCTTTTTCACCAACCCGATGAGGCAGAGAACCCGAACTACTTTTGTTTCCTCCTGAAGCAGGTAGAGAACCTTACCTCATTTCTCTTCCTCCTGAAGCAGGCAGAGAACCTTGATCTTCTTGTAGATAATCCCTCCTTCAGAGCACCATGGGATAAGGGGCGATGACTGGAGAGAATGACTCGAATCCTTTCTTGGAGTAACCTTTATGAACACCTCACAAACTCCCCCTCATAAGATTCTCTCTCTCTCTCCCAAGCTCTCCCTCTCTCTCTCTCTCTCTCTCTCAAGACTCTCTCAGGAAAGGATAGTGGTAAAAGATTTCAACAGTAGAAAGAAAAGATCTTAAATAGAAGGGCTCAAAAATTGCCCTAAATTTCAACTTGCAGTCAAAGATCATCTAGGACGATCAGTCGATCATCCTGTACGATTAGTATAAATCCGACCCTTTTGGCTTAAATGATCCGGTTCCTCTGGACTATTAGAAGATATGGTTTGTCCAGATCATCCGAGATAATTCTACAATCATCCAAGATGTTTAGTTTAAATCAGGAATATCATCTAGAGGATAGTTCGGGATATCTAGGAGAAAAGCCTGGATGATATAAAATAAAGACTTAATTGTTCAGGATGATATCTCTATCATCCTATATGAATAGTTTAAAAATGCCTAAAATCATCCGACACATAGTTTGGGTCATCCAAGACAACTATGCTGGATAATTTTGAAATGACTTGATCATCCAAGATGATATCTCTATCGTTCTATATGATTAGGTCAAAAATGATAGTATCGTCCGACAGATAGTTTGGGTCATCCAGGTGAAATGCACTGGATGATGATGATTTCTAATTGATCATTCAGGATGATGTGATCAATCCATCAGGCCTTAATTACTTTCCTTAATCACCTGACTAATTTATGTATGATTGTAATGAATCATCCAGGATGATACACGTATCATCCGAGATGATTAGACCAAAATTCTAAAAATAAAAACTTGCCTAACTTAGTCTGGCGGCTGAGAATTTTTTATTTGAGCATATCATCTTGTACGATGGGTGTATCATCCAGGATGATTTGCTTAATCAAACTGACTTAACATGGTTGTCCTAATTAAGATTTCTATTTTCAATGGATCGTCCAAGACAATATTATGATCGTCTAAGATAATATGAACAAAAATAGAACAGAGACTCTAATTCACTAAAAATCTACCCCTGAGTGTGTATGCAAGGTTACCTAGCTTGGGGACCCACTACATTACATTCGACTCTAGAAAGGTGAAAAATTATATTAAATTGAAAAACTCAGACTGACTCAATCTTGAGCTGACATGAATTATAATTGATCTTGTGAACCTGAAAGGTTAGGCAATCAAGCAGAAAATGAGATGTTTGTCATCATCAAAATCATAATTCTTGAATCCAAATTTGCAACATAAACTGATCGTTTAACCACTCCCTATCACCTCGTGCTGCTACTATAGATGTTGGTGTCTTTGTAGGAGCTTAACATTTTACTGTTTGATCTATTCCCACTATTTATTTCACTCTTAAATATATGTAGTTAACCTTGTAGGCAGGCTAGCAATCCCTCAACCATAGTGTTATAGAGGTTAGACCAGGGTGCAGGAGCTGGTGATGGAGCTAGTGGTGATGCTAAAAGGTCTCCCCCTTCCTCATTAAAATTGTGCTCTTCCTCATACTTATCTCCTTGGTGTCAGCAAGAAAGAACATGGAATGAGCTATTAGTGTAAAAGATGGGAAAGATGTATGCATGACTAGGATATAAAAGGTTGTACTTTGATCTAAGACGTAGGTGACTAGGTGTCCTAAAGTGAGGTTCTGCATACATCGGGTTACTAGTCATCAAATAGAGGTAAGATTTTGAAAGTAGCTAATGATCATATAGGATTCATCAAATTCACTGCTAGACATAATGAAATAGGTAATGATAGACAAATGTTGGGTGATGCTTACTCTATCTCTAGCCTAAGGAAGAATAGAAATGCAGAGAACATGCTGGATGATATGGGTATTTTGATTTAGTAATTGGACGAGGGGTTTTTGTTGACTCAAGGGAGTATTCCTAAGGGTCATATTTATAGTAGTCCAATCATAATCTCCCTTAGATGATAAGCTATATAGTTTAACCCTTTCTATAGAAAGATATAAATATTCAACAATGTTCTATATGGTTATTTCTACAGGATCCCTATAGACATAGGAGCTCATAGAAGATAATTCAGTGTTTACTCGTAGTTTCACAAAGAATTCAAATAGGAGTTCTAATTGAAGAGGAAAGCAAGGGTTAAAAGAAATTGAAGAGTGGTGGATGCAAAGAGTTCTAAAACTTGATAGTTGAGAATTATTTGGTCTAGGATGTGGGAAGGTGTGATGTGGGTGCCTTTGAAATGGTGGTAGGCATATTCATCCTCGATTATCTAAAGCGGTCATTAATAGGATGATAAGATGAGCAATCTTGTAGCATATGAGCTCACTTGCCATCTGCCATTTAGAATGTTAAGGCTAGAAATAGAAGTGGATGAGAGTAGAAAGGATTTGAGTGATTGAAAATATCAAAAAATTCTATTCTTATATAGAGTTTTAATAGATCATACAGTATGATTGAGGATCATACTGGATGATCAAAAGATGTTAAGTCATCTGGATGAGCTATCAAAAAAGTAGTTAAATTATATAGTATAAGCAAGATCATACTAGATGATCTTCAAAAAAAGTGTTCGTCCTAAGGAGTCACTTGGTACGATCTTTGACAAAGGTTCATACAGTATGAACAGGTATTGCTATAGTATAATTATATAATTAATATCATACTGATTGATTAAAATTCATCCAATGGTTATTGAAACATGGATCATACAGTACGAAGAGGTGGTTATATAGTACAATCATAAAAGATTTATCAAATTTGGGTTATCGATTACATAAATGGTGATGATGTGTAGAGTGGTGCTGATCGTACAGTATGAAAGGGGTTCTAACACTATGATGTGATTTTTTTAAACTTATTTTTATGTGATGATCATGGAAGGCTTTTACTAACTAACATCATCAAATAAATAAACCAAATAAATAACAATAATAATAACAATATCAAGAAACATAACAAAATAAAACCATAAGAAACACATAACTATGCATATTTATTATCACATATCTACCCAAAATTAAGCATGAATGTCAATTACACATAGTCTAGCCCTTAGTGTGCTAAAGTTGTCATAATTTAGGGTTTTATAAAAAATTTTAGGAATTAATTTTCAATTATTACATGATGCTATTCTATATCTCCCTTGGATGAATGGTCTCTAATAAAATGATGTCTGATGTCTTTATGATTAGTATGGGAGTGTTGGATTGGATTTTTGAAAATGTAAATAGCATTTTTGTTATCATACATGATTAGTATTGTTCCTGCAGAGAGTTTATGGTTTAGGATTTATTACTTTAGTCATAATACTTGAGCAACATAGCTTCCTAAATCTATAAATTCCTCCTTAGCGGTAGATAGGGTTACAGAATTTTTCTTTTTACTAGACAAGGAATCTAATGATTGCCCTTTGAATTGGCAAGTGCCCAAAGTACTTTTTCCTTATATTCTACACCTTACAATGTTTGAGTCTGAGAATCCAATAATTTCAAATGAAAACCTATGCCCAAGATACTAAACACCAAAGTTTTCAGTACAAAAAAGATATCGAAGGATTCTTTTAACTACTGTCATATGATATTCTCTTGGATTGGCTTAAAATATAGCATATAGACAAACATTGAATATTATATCTGGTCAACTAGCATTCAAATACATAAGTGATCCTATTATCATCCTATACATTTTTTTATTTACTAAATTTCCATTTACATCCATGTCTAATTGAATGGTAGAGCTCATGCGTGTATTAATTACTTTCGCACATTCCATCTCATACTACCTTAGAATTTTCTTAATTTATTTACTTTGACTAAGAAAGGTACCATCATCCCTTTGCTTCACGCTAAATCCAAGAAAATATGTCAGCTTTCCCATCATACTCATCTAAAACGCTCCACTCATCTAAAAAATCATTACAATGATGTTCATTTATTGATCCAAATTATATATCATTCACATATATTCCAACAATGAGTAAATTATCTCCTAGTTTTTTTAGGAATATTGTGGTATCTACACTACCCTTAATTAATGATCTATCTAGGAGTAATGTACTAAGCCTTTCAAACCATGCCCTGAGTGCTTACTTCAACCCATATAAGGCCTTTTTTAATTTGTAGACATGATTTGGAAATGTTGGATTTTTAAATCCTAGGGGTTTTTCTACATATACATCTTTCTTGATAACCCCATTTTAAAAATAGTACTTTTACATCCATCTGATATAATGTGAAGCCTCTAAAACATGCATAAGATAATTTACTCTGATGGCTTCTAATCTAACTATAGAAGTAAAGATCTCCTCAAAAATAGTACCTTTGGTTTTATTATACCCCTTAGTTAATCACCTTGCCTTACTCCTAATGACTACTCTATAATCATTCATCTTATTCTTGAATATCCACTTGGTACCTACTACACCCTAGTCCTTGGGTCGTCTACTAACCAACTCCCATTCATCAATTTTAAAAAATTGGTTTAACTCTTCTTGCATGGGTAGGATCCAGAATTCATTAAATAAGGCTTGGTTTATATTTGTGGGTTCTACAATAGAGATAAATGTAAAATGAATAACCCCCTTCTTAAGTCAATTCTAAGTTCTAAACCCAACAAAAGGATCTCCTAGGATAAGCTCCCAAGGGTGACTAGATGAGTATCTCCATTCTTTAGGAAATGACTCCTGAGCTTCTTCTTTATCTCCTAGGTTAATAGACTCTACCCCTTGGGTAATCTCTACTCTCATCACCCTCTTACCTAGGCTCACCAGATTTATCAGATTCTTCAAACATAATATGGGTGTACTCCTCTACAACTAAGGTCCTTTTACTAAAGATCTTATAAGCTTTACCTATTGAGGAATAGCCTTAGAAGACTCCTTCATCAGACTTAGGATCAAACTTTTCTATATGAGATTTTCCATTGATAAGGATAAAGCATTTACACCCAAAGAAGTGAAGTTGTGAAAGATTAGGTGTCCTACCCTTAAGCACAAATAATGTGTCTTATTTAATTTTGATCTAACATTCATCCTATTTAAAAAGTAATAAGTAGTATTCACTGCTTCTGCCTAAAAATATCTACAAAGAGAATATTCAACTAACATAACACTAGAAGCTTCCACTAAAGTTTTATTTGTTCATTCTGCTATCACATTTTACTGAGTGGTCCTAGGGGCAAAAAAGTTATGTTTAATCCCTAACTCCTTAAAGAAAGATTCAAACCAATCATTCTCAAGTTATCCACCATGATCACTATGGATAGTAGAGACATCACATCCTAATTTTCTTTAAATCCAAGTGGAGGACGATCTAAATTCCTCAAATGATTTATTTTTGTGAGCCAAAAATCTCACCCAAGTGAATCTTGAAAAATTGTCAATAATCACAAATTGAAATATTTTCCCACCTAAGATGGTTGTACTAATGGGACCCAACAAATCCATATGTAAGATTTCAAGTGGTTTAGTGGTGGTCATATCCTTAATGGATTGAAAAGATGAATTAAATTATTTTCCTAATTGGCAGGCATCACAGAGGTGGTCCTTAAAAAGTCTAACTTAGGTATGCCTCTCACTAGGTGCACCTAGATTCATTAACAATAGTTTTAAAATAGAGAGTATTTGAATTATCTACAAGTCAGATCAAACATGTAAATATTATTTACGCTTTTTCCTTCAAAATAACTTTTTTCATTCAAACTAAGCATGATTTTAGTAGAAAGAAATTTTATATCAAATCCCTTATCATAGCACTAACTAATATCAAGTAAGTTATGTTTTAATCCTTCTACTAAAAGAATATTTTCAATAATAAAACTTTTTAAATTTTAAATCATACTAGAGCCCACCAATTTCCTAGTGGTGTTATCGCTTAGTTTTACCTTGCCTTCTACCTTGGCCTCTAGCATGATGAATTATTTCATGTCTCCCGTCATATGTCTTGAACACCCACTGTCCAAGTACCACATGCTCTCACTAGGCATTTTGTAAGAGCATCCCTTTAAAGTCATTCATTGATTAGGTTTGGGAACTTAAGTGACTTTGGATTCTACCTTACGGTTTAATGGATGAGAGAAATATGTACTATGATGTAATGCAAATAATTTTGGCATCCATACAAGATGTGTTCTACTATGTATAGTTCAAATACAAGCTAAGTGTCCTATCATGCCACAAAATTGCACCTAACAACAGCAAATTGATTAACTAACATATATGAGTGGTAGTGCCTACTTTTAGGGATATGAGATGTATGTTGTATTTTGGGTTGGGCCATTATGCTAGTTTAGGCGGTGATTTATTATTTTGAAGTGAATGAATTCCCATTCTCCAAAACTTATTTGCATTCTAAAGTCTTTCAACTTAAAATTTAGTACATGCTCACAAGAGTCTAGTTCAGTTGCAAGTGTTTCTAATTCCTTTAATGCATCTTTTAATTCAGCTTTCTTAATTTTTAAGGACATAAGACTTATTTAATTCAACATGATTCTTATTTAATCATTAAATTTATCAAGTAGAGAAGCATGTTGCTTATCTAATTCAATGTGTTCAGTGTTAACACTATCGTGATCTTTTCTAGTTCAAAAAATATTTAGTACATGCTCACAAGAGTCTAGTTCAGTTGCAAGTGTTTCTAATTCCTTTAATGCATCTTTTAATTCAGCTTTCTTAATTTTTAAGGACATAAGACTTATTTAATTCAACATGATTCTTATTTAATCATTAAATTTATCAAGTAGAGAAGCATGCTGCTTATCTAATTCAATGTGTTCAGTGTTAACACTATCGTGCTCTTTTCTAGTTCAAAAAATATGGAGTTAAATCTATATGATTCATGAATTTCATTTTTTAAATAGAAAGTAAATCATAATAAGTAACCTCTTATACCTCTTCCTGGTTATAATTAATAATAGAGTTATTAGCCATTAAATATAAATTTGTTTCCTCCTCATTAGGTTCTTGTTCCAAAGAGTTTGAGGCTGAATCTACCCAGAAAGCCTTATGTATCCTTTGCTTCCCCTTTTTAAAGTTAATCTTTTCTTCAGCCTTTTCCTTGGTAGGGTGTTTTCAGGTTGAGATAATTTGGCCTTAAATGGCCTGGCTTCCTACATTTAAAGCAAATTACATCACATAAACTTTTTTGAATTTCCCTCTCTTCCCCTTGCCCTTCTCAAAATGGTGCCTCTTTTTCTTCTTTAAGAACCTTCTAAATTGACTCATCGTAAAAGATATATAATCAATTCCATTTGATTCTGAGCTATTTTTATCTGAGTCACTAGCCTTCACTGTCATAGTCTTCTACTTCCTTTTCTCTCGTGTATCCTATAATCTTTAGCTTATAATTTGCTTATAGAAAATAAGAAAGCCAAGTATATTATCAATTAAGTAAATATTCAAGTCATTTGATTCATAGATAGTAGTGACCTTTGCATCAAAATTATAAGGTAGATAATAAAGTATTTTGTTTACCTTTTAAGAATTTGATAGTTCTCTACTTAAAGCATGCAGGGATGTCACTATTTGAGTAAATCTCGTGAACATGTTAGATTTTGTCTCATTTGATTTCATGCAAAATAGTTTGTAATCATGTAATAGTATGTAATCATGTAATTGTATATTTAAATGAGACTGTTTGACCTCTTTTATACCCTTATAAGTAATGCATAATCTATCCAAGATTTTCTTGCTTGTGGTGTAGATAGAGACTCTCATATAGTCTTTTGTTAAATACATAGAGAAAATAGTTTAAATATTTTGTATTAGGTTATGCATAGTTCTATCTTCATTACTCTATTCATTGAAAGGTATTTCAGTTTTGAAGCCATTCACTATTCTAGAGGGTGTAGAATATCCTTCTTATATCATATGCCACATGCGAAAGTCAATCAATTATAGGAATGTAGACATGTGAATTCTCCTCAACTTAAAGGGAATGTGATCAAATAATGGTGGATGGATTATAAAATAATATGTCGTAGTATTTCTATTCCCTAAGTGTGCCATGGATCTTTTGTTTTATGATTTTTAAATCACCAGTTGGAGACCCACTCTAATATTAATTAAAAGTTCAAATGTGGGTTCTCAGACCAACTTAAACTACTAGTGCACACTAAATTTGGGGGGCGGGGGGGGGGGGTTTGAATTAGTGTTTTAAAAAATTTCCTTTAAAAATTATTCTTTTTGAAAGAATATGATTTAGGTAAAATATGACAACACCGATCTCATAAAAAAAACTTTATTTAAATTTTAAAGAAACTTATCAAAAAATATTTTTGTTTTGATTTCTATTTTTTTATTTTCTTTTTGAGCCAATTCAAGATATTCATTTGATGCACAGTGAAACTCATAAATCATAGATTTTGTAAGAAGTAAAATGTATGAAATAAAATATAAAAAAGTAAAAGCTCAAACCAAGAATAGACACACCTGAGATTTATAGTGGTTCGGTCAACCTCAACCTACATCGACTCACTAGAGTCCTCCACTCTGAGAATTGCATTAGAACTTAGTGAGTCACTTTTTTACCTCACAGTAATGCTGAGAAACACTTACAAATCTCTTCCACCTACTTGGTGCAATAGAGTAGCCGCATCCCTCTCACCTTCTAGGTGCAGTAGAGCAGTTGAATCCCTTTCACCTCATTAGTGCAATCGAGCAGCTGAATCCCTTACACCTCCTCAGTGCAACAGAGTAGCCAGAACCTTCCCATGAAGTGACTCTTCTCATAGTTCCCCTTAAGTAAATACACAAGCCTTACAGGAAGAACGTATAAGATCACTAAGTAATCATGTGTATAAACCCCTCTCACACACTCCCTTATTCACACAAAAATTTCTTCCTCAAGCCCTCACCTCTCTCTCACCAAAGGTAATGCTCCCACTTCAAACTCTTTTCGTAGAAGCTCTCCCTAAAAAAAGTGGAAAAATATTCACTAAGTCAGATTAGGAATGATATTTAAACAAAGGCTCAAAATAACCCTAAAGTTCAAGTTAGCCAACTCTGTTTGTACACAATGATCAGGGATCGTATAGTTCAAAATCACTGTTTGCCTAGTACAACGAACCTATCTCAACACAAGCTATTCAAACTTTATATATCGATCGTATAATATGATTCTTTGGTCATATGGTATGATTAGTTCATTTTTCTTAAGATCGTATAGGATAATCTCCAAGATTATCAAAATCATCTCTGTAATTCATTCAGTATGATTGGCATCATACTATATAATTGGCATCATACTATATGATTAGTTCAGCAAATCAAGGTTCATACATAAAGATCCTTGGGATTACTGAATTTTGTCTCTGGCAATATCTACTATAATTAACATTGTACTATACGATCTGACTTATTTATTAATCCTTGATGTGATTGACTAATCATGAAAATTAATTTAGGTAATATTTAAAATATCATATAGTATGAACACGTTTATAAAGTAGAATCAATTCAAAATTAAAAATTAAAAATACTTACCTAAATCTGATTATCTGCTAGGGTTTTGATTTAAATTAATCATCCTATACGATATGATTCATACAGTATGATTAGTTCAAAGAATATTAATTATTTAATTTTCCATTTTAATTAATTTTATAAATAACTTATTGTATAGTACAAACATCAGAAAATCAAAAATTTATATTTTCACTCCCCCGTGTGTGTGTGCGCGCGGTCACTAAGTAAGCAAATTACTAACTCTTATAAACATCATCCTATTCTACCAAGTCTTAAGCCTTAATCCCTTATTGCATGGTGTATGATGTACCTAAAATATTAGTGTCCCCCCAAAAAAAAAATGCAATGGTGATACTAGGAAAAATAAAGTAGAAATTATTAATAATATTTTTTATCATCAAAATCACAAGCTTGGGATCCCAAAATGCAAAAAATTTAAGATATCCTACAAATCTAGATATATAATAATAATATATATATGAATGGAAATGAATCAAAATAAGAAATATCTTGTCCTTCTCCTTTAAAAAGTTATTTATTTTCTATTAGAATCATTACCATTTCTTTTATAAATCATTTAAAAAAAATTTGCAAGATCTTTCATTGTACTTTATATTGTGCATTACAATATGAAATAAAAAATAAAGATATGTTATCTCTAAATTAAACCATTTCATATAATTTATTTATTATTAAAATTAAATATTAGTTTGAGTACAAGAGTTGATGTTATTATCAGAGAATGGCAATTTTTGTGTTATCATTAGATCATTAATTAATTAATACAATATTGATCAATAAGAGATGGTGATTGTCTTAAATTCTTTACCATAAATAGAAGTTGGTGAGCAAAAAGTGTTCAGGAAAAATGACTTTAGATTTAGAAAAATGGAGAAATAGTTTGGTTGTTTACTAGCGCAAAAGAAAGTTTTTGGGGCTGATGCTAGTGGTTCTTCTGTAGTCGAGGCTAAACTTTTACTTTAGATAGTGTGGGAAACAACATAAATAAAATCTATACGGGATATTAATGGGCTTGAATTAGCATTATGTAAGATATCAACTCAAATGAGAGGCTAGGTTTTGCTTATATAGACTATTATGGGTGGGTTAGTGGCATAGAATGTTGTAGGTATCCAGATCTTATAGCAAGATGGTGTGGGCTGAAAGAAATTAGAAGCTAAGAGTGGCAAAGAAAATGTATTTAAGTTCTATTAAAATAGAATAAGCTCGTGGTCAAGCTAAATAAGTACCGAGAGTGAAAATTAAGAATTGAGTTTTGTTAACCTCGACACGTCTTATCATTTAGCTAAACTAGGAAGGACTCAAAGTTGACTAAAATTGTACGCAATGGTTAACCTCAGATATGATGAAACAGAGGTCAATAAAATTATTAAAATTTCACAACAGATAATTATAAATATACTTTTATTCTCTACATGTAAGGGGACTTTGGAGTTTGGACCTAGATTTAAAATTATAGAGGGCTAGGGGATCTGAATAACTCTAAAGTATAACCTAGTTGTTGACATTGATAATTAGCACTAGTAATCATCATCCTACTAGCATAACCTACTACTATCTCATGAACACCATCACCTAACTTATATTATCTGACCACCATAATACAACTACAATTACTAGACCATAGTATGCTAACTACCATCATTAATAATTGCCCCATAACCATCACTACCAACTACGATCTCCTAACCACCATCACTGATTATGATCTCATATCCATCATTGCCCAACTATAACCATAAAATAACCATCATACCACTATGGCCTCTCAACTCTTATTGTCCATCTATCATTACCCATAATTCTGAAAATATTGATTCATGACATTGCATATAAGTTTGATACTTGTAGAAATAAATGTCAACCCCAATCAACTTTGTAGCCAACTATCATGAATAATATTAATGTATATTATAGCATTTATAAGATTGATGCATAATAAGGGTAAATTATGTATTATTTTACATATTTTATTTTTAGTGAGAATATGTTATTTTAGTTATTTTTATGTATGAAGAAAACTAAAAAATGGTAAAAATTCTAAGGATCCTACAACGATCGGACGAAACAAAGCCACAGCACAACCTTCAACAATATAGAAGTGTGACAATTTTGAAACTGTGGCAGCAAATTCTGTGTTTTCCAGTGCTGTGCCGATGACTCACCGAGCACCACGGTGCAAAGTTCTCAACTTTCAAATTCCATGATGCCACAATCACTCACATCTTGGCGCCTTTTTTTGCCACTCAAGTACCATAGTGCTCAAATGTTAGTAGCACTGTAGCATTACAATTCTAACTTCTAAGGGCCACATTCTCTCAGTAAAAAGATGTGATTGTTCAATAAGTAATTGTTCAACATCAGCAAGCACTATGGAAGAGTAAAAGTTTCAGTGCCATGGTACTAGTTCACTTCAAGGGCACTACAGCGCCACTCTTTGAGGCGTCGTAGTGTTAGTTGCCTTTTTGGTGTTTTCTTATAAATAGTTGTGTTGTTATATTTGTAGAGAAGTTTAGCTACTTATATAAAATTTAGTACTTTTTTAGAGTAATTCTCTAGTTCCCACTTAAAGTAAAATTTAAGGGAGGCTAGGGAAGTATAAGATACAATCCAATGGAGTGTTTAGCATGTGTTTGTTGAAGCAACTTTGTAAGTTAAGAGAGAAGAAGTTTAAAAGAGATACCTTGATCCTTTCTAGTGATATCACTCTCTTGTATTTTCTTTCTTCCATGAGTTTAATAAAAATGAGTTTGCTTATTATTTCTTCTATGTCTAACTAATTCACTTATTTTGGATTGATGATATAAAGAGCATGTTAATTACTAATGAAGTCTCTTATTTTATAAATGTATAATGGTATTTTCAATATTCTTCTATTTCTTATTTAATGCAATAGTGACCATATATGTAGTTAAAGTATTGTGTGATGTATAGCCTCGATGGCAAAAAGCAAGAACAACCAGGAAAATTGAGATAGAATGTTTACATGCCTAGACATAGGATGTTAAATGTTCTAGAATCTTAAGGAGATGTTTTAGCTGTAATAGGTTAGTAGATATCCTTTTCACCCCTATAAGCTCGATAAAGATCTAAGGATGCATATGCCCTAAATTACATCAATAATTATGAGTCTCATTAGGAATAATATGAAACTTACATTCATTAATTAAAAATACTTGTATGAAATATTATATCTATTATTTTACTATTTAATTTTAGTGATAGAATATCCAATATTATTATTTTTATTTTAATATGATGAATATTATAATTAGAGTAAATGGTGGTAGTTTGTTGCAAGTAAGCATACTTCCTCATGGTTCGACACTCTACTCTATCACTTTATTATATGATGTGTATACTTGCATATAATAAGTGTGTTTTATTATTTTTATATCAAAGAAAACCTAAGCATTGTTTAGGGTTGATAGAGCCTTAGATTTTTATACAATTCAAATGTTCATTCCACAGCCCTCATCAATACACACCATCAATAGCAATGCTGATGCTTTCCAACTCCATCACATATCATTATAGATGATTTTGATGAATGACATCACCAATAAGATTGATACACACCAATGAAATCAACATTAACTCCTAATGTCAACACTAGATTTATACTAGACTTCATGATCCATAATCTCATTCCCTTGAAAGAGAATGACTAAACATAACACAAACAATCACTCAATCATAACTCTAATGCCTTATGACTCAACTAATTTTATCATGAATATCATTATCTATAATTTATATCTCCTGCGTTGTATAAATATTTTCTCAAAATAAGGGAAAGAATATCCTTTGTAACCTACAACATATATTGATAAAATTATTTCAATTGGGTTAGGCCCTACTGTTTCTTCTAATTACCAATTTTTTTAAATAAAAATAAAAATATCTCATGTAACTTCTTTTTAATATATATGTGATAGATATTCAAATAAAATTAACCTAATAAATTCACTCTAATATAACAAATTTTGTAAAATGCAACACGTTGAATTAGTAACAAGAGAGATATAAAGAGAATTTTTAAAATCTAATATGACAAAATTAGATATTCATTGTTGTTTCACATTTTATTTTATTTTATTTTATTTTTTGGGCTAAGTAAACAATACATAGCGTTACATGTTATTTTATGATAATATTAAATGGTACAGATTAAAATACTTTTTTTGGAGGGAAATTTTTGGGCAAAGCCTGAATTATAAATGGATAAAAAGTTACAAAACTATTGGGAAAACCCACTGAAGGCAATTACATGAAAACAAATCCAAGAACCAAAAATAGAAGTAACCCAAAATAAAACTTGGGGTGAAAGAAAAATGCAAAAATAGGACTCAGGTGATCAAAATGCCAACAACAAAATATCCATTATGCTCCTGAAACTCTTCACGCTAGTAGCAGACCAAGTTCCCAAGTTGCCATGGGGCCATCCAGCTAGGTTGACAGTTGGCATGAGGACCACAACTAAAGGCAAGAATGAGAGAGATCTTTCATATAAAGATTCAATGGTTTCCAAAAAGGCCATCCAAAGAAATGAAGGACATTTATTGGCTTCACTCATCATCATCTAATCCAAAAGCAAAAATGAAGATAGAATCACAGTAGTCACCCGAGAGTTGTAGGAAAGAACAGTTTGAGCTTATCATAATTCTTCCTTCTAAAGCTCTTTATCTGATTGAATTGGTAATGATATCAGTAACTAGTGAAGAGCTACTTTGAACATAAAAAAATTGGCATTGATTCCTTCCCTCCAAATATATTAAACCAGCAACTAATTGGAAAAAAATAGAATAGTTTTTGCCTTCTATTAAATACATGCAAATTATCAGAAAATTTCAACAGTTGTAATAAGGTTGGCCTCAAAAGAAATGTACATTGATTTGAGTGGAGAGTCCTTTCTCTTTTCACTTTTACAAAAGCTATATGAATATCAATTGGTTTATTTCACCTCATATATTCATGTTCAGAATAGAAACTTGTGAATAAAAATTCTAAATTCATATGATCAAGTTTATATGATAATCAAGACAAAGAATGTTGCATGTGACCACTCTGCAAATGGTAACCATCTTATGTTTAACAAATCATATTAGTACCAATTATTTGTCACAAAAGAATATAATACACCATTTTGTACGTCTTTTTCATTTACTCACGGGTAACATGTATAAAGCATTTACACTAACACCTAAAGGTTATATCTTAATATTACACATCTCTAATTAGTATGTAATTAGAAATACCATAATTCATGTGATTGAAAATTGCTTTAAATATAATTTCACTTAATGGTTTCGTGGGTTTCAAAAAGATGTATGATTGAAGCTATGTCATTTAATCCCTCCTGTTACGTTTATATATGTAATCATTATCAAATGCCATTTTAAGTTTAATTTGTATATCAATTTGAAGATCAAAATACATGAAATTCTAACACCTACTTTCACTTCACTTTATTTACAAGGACATTGGAGATGATTTGGATAACAAAGCTATGGAATATTCAGTTGAGATAAAATCTGAAACCTAGGGCCCCCTAGGTCCTTTAATCCTTACATGTAACAAAAATTACCTAAACTTTAGGTCCTTGTAGAAACCTTGCATTTAATCTTTCAAACCTGCTATCTAGCTAGCAAGAAGGATTTTTTTCATTAGCGCCAAAATTAAGAATGTGTTGTCACAACCCAATCCAACCAGAAAAGGTCCTATCAAAATGAGCTGTGACAGACAAATCTCAAGATCTAGTTTTAGAAGTATTTCATATTTTTTTCCAATATTTAAACTACAACGTACAGTGCTTCTAAAATATTTAAATATGAAAAATAAACTCATCCACCAGGTTTCTTTCATTTCATCAAAATCAATATCAACACTATAATACATAGCTACATGCAAGAGCCACAGAACTAAAATTTAACTAGCCATGACTGTACAAAAATAAAAAAAAGTAAAATACCTATAACCTCATATCTGATCCTGAACTGCTAGTCCATAATCTCATTCCCCTTCCTAGACACTGAAAACCAGAAGCAAAATCACAGTGAGCTACAAAACCTCAGTAGGCTATATAAACCAATCTAAATTTCCAAATATCCTTTTATAAAATATTTTATTGAATATTTAAAAGCAGTTAAATATAGTTTAAATAAATCACTATACTAAGAGATGTAATAAATGCATAATTGAATAAATAAATTGAAATTTATATCATAGGGCAGAATATATCATATTTCTACAACCCAAGCAGAACCTCAAAGGATTCTAGCCCCATATGACTTCCATTTTGTTTGTGCTTATAGCACCAAAACATATCACACATTCCTATCTCAAACAGAATCTCAAAGGATTATGGCTTCTTATAGCTCCTAGCAATCTCCTAATATAGATAGAATCTCAGGGGATTCTTGCCTCTTATGGCTCCCAGTAATCCCCTAACATAAATTGAATCATAATGTATTCTGACCCCATATGGCTCCCAACAAATATAATTTAATCATAGATTCCCACATATCATCATATTATGGTAATTAAAGAGTAATTGAGCATGTATCAAGATTATATAGTGTTGTATAATGGTAGATAACAGAAAATCCTACTAAAAAATACACATTTTTAAAAAATTACCAAACTATGTGGGATTGTGTAAAATAATGTTTTAAGACTTTTATTATACAACACAGCTATTTTTCAACATCACATAATTTTATATTCAATAAAAACCTCCCAAATTTTAAAACCCCTATTGTAAAATTTCTAAAAAATATTTAAAATGTGCATAATCGTAATCTCTATAACATATAAAAAGTTACGCAATGAAAGTTTTATCAGTGCAAAGTTATTAGTATTTTTTGCTAACGGAAATAAAATTTTAATTAAAAAATTTGCTAAAAATTATATAATTTTGAAAATTGAGATGGGCATAATGTAACTTACCTCAAGATGAAAAATTTCCTATTTGGGCCGATGGACAAAAAAGGCTTGAAGTCACATAAAATTGGATTTCTCCTTTCTCTCTCTCTCTCCTCTCTTTCTTCCCTAATCTCCTAAGATGCTCTCTGTTGGTGAACATGAATTATTAAGCGAAGAAAATGGCATTTAATAAGCCATTATGGCTTAAGATATTTTCTTTTTTTTTTAATTAAATAATTTATAATAATATTATTATAATTAATTTTCAGTAGAAAAATCATAAAAATTCTTTTAGGGCTTCCAAAAATTACAAAAAAATATTCATCAATTAGTTCATTTTATTTAAAAAATTTTAGTGAAATCAGTTTGCAAAATGGACACTTAATGGTCACAAAAACCCCACTTGTACTGATAAGTATCGATTTCTTTAAAAATTTCAATAGTGTCAAAAAATTATAAAAAAAAGGTTAACTAAAGCACAACACTATAAATATTCTGGCGAAGATAATTTTGAAAGTTTGTTAAGGATGTTAAGCCCTTATGAACTAGCCCGAGGCTAACCAAGAGGGGGGGTGAATTAGAAATTTTAAAAAAATTGCCAACAAAAATGTTTGAGAAAATCTTTTGAATATTTTAAAATGTTTATAGTATTACGATGATATGCAGATGTTCAATAGTAACAAAATAATAATCACAATCACACGATCATCAACAGAAAAATAAATACAAAAAATAATAAAAAAGAACACATCAAATTTTATAGTGGTTCGATCAACTTGACCTACGTACACTCCCGGGAGCCTCCCCTCCGGGTATTGCACTAACACTAAATTTCTCTCCTTCTACTCCCACAGCAAGGAGGAGAAGCTTGTATAAAAACTCATTTCCACCAATCCAGTGAGGCATAAAACCCAGACTCCTTTCGCTTCCTCCTGAAATAGGAAGAGAACCTTTCCTCTTTTTGCTTCCTCCTGAAGCAGGCAGAAAATCTTGATCTTCTTACAGAAGAACCATCCACGGAGACACTAAGGACAAAAGATGACGACCGGAGAAGACGACTCAGATCCTTTCCTAGAGTAACCTTTGGAACACCTCACAAACTCCCCCTCACAAGATCTTCTCTCTCTCTCCTAAGCTCTCTCTCTCTCCTTCTCAAAGCTCTCACAGGAAAGGATAGCAGCAAAAGATCTCAATAATAGAAGAGAAGAGATCTTAAATAGTAGGGCTCAAAAATTGCTCTAAACTTCAACTAGTCATCAAATATCATCTAGGATGATCCTTACATCATCCTGTACGATCAGTGTAAATCAGCCCCTTTTGGCCTGGATGATCTGGTTCTTCTGGACAATTAGAAGACAATTATGTTCATATCATCCAGGACGATTCTGTGATTATCCAAGACAATTAGTTCAAGCCAGGAATATCATCCAAAAGATAGTTCAGGATGTCCAATAGAAAAGCTTAGATGATCTGAAGAAAATGACTTGATCATCTAGGATGATACAAATATCATCCTTTATAATTAGCTCAAAAATACCAAAATAGTCCAGCAGATTCCTCAGGTCGTGCAGACAAACCATGCTAGGCGATTACAAAATGACCTGATTATCCTAGATGATATTTCTATCATCCCGTACGATTAGTTCAAAATCAAGAATATCATCTAGCGGATTATTCAGGTCATCCAGGTGAAATGCTCTGGATGGAAAGGATTTCTAATTGATTGTCCAGGATGATCTTGCGATCGTCCAGGATGATATGATCGAATCACTCAAACCTTAATTACTTTCCTTAATCACTTGACTAATTTAGGCATGATTATAATGGATCATCTAAGACGATACACGTATCATTCGGGATAATTAGACCAAATCTCTAAAAATAAAAACTTGCATAACTTAGTCTAGCGACTGAGAATTTCTTATTTGAGCATTTCATTCTGTACGATGGGTTTATCGTCCAGGATGATCTGCTTAATCAGACTGACTTAGCATGGTCGCCCTAATTAGGATTTATATTTTCAATGGATCGTCTAGGATGATGTGAATATCATCCAGGATGATTTAAATAAAATTTGAATAGAAACTCTAACTCACTAAAACTCTCCACCTGAGTGTGTGTGTGCAAGATTACTTAGCTTGTGGATCAATTACATTACACTTGACTCAAAAAAGATGAAAAAATATATTGAACCTGAAAACACAACCGGATTGACTCGATCTTGAGCCGGCTTGAATTATAATTCATCTTATGTACCTAAAATGTTAGACACTTAAACAGAAATGAAAAGGTTTACTATCATCAAAATCGTAGTCCCTGAATCCAGATTCACAATAATATCCCCCTTTTAGATGATGTTATCTGTTAGTAATTCCAAAATCAACAAATAAATATTATGAATAATTACGATCCAAAACACTAATCATTTGAATATTGATAATTCAAAGTACTAACTGAACATTTACAAAGACCCACAATATAAACTACTCCCCCTTTTAACATCTCAAAAAGAGAAAACATAATATAAACACAGAAGAAATGAAAATAGTATAAAAATAATATAAAATATTAATAAAAGCAGACAGACTAGTACAAAGGGGGATCCTGATTAGATGGACGTGGAGGTGGCTGAAACAGACTATGGATGGAGGCAAACTTTTCGCCAAACCAGGCCAAGTCCTGATCGTGCTGCTGCTGCTACTGGGCTACGAAGGAATTGAAGCGATTGATATCCTCAGCATGCTTCTGCTCCTAGGAAATGATGTAGGAGTCAAAGCGTGCCTCCCACTGGTCAAATTAATGCACCAGGTGATCAAGAGGTGACTCTATGTAGAGAGGAGCAAGTGCAGCGGGTACAGGAGAAGCTTCTTTCTCTTCTCCCTCAACATCCATGTCGGGCTTCGGATGAAGATGTGTACTATAAAGAATGTGGAAGGAGTTGTTAGAGTAGAAGGAAGGATTGATATTAGATCAAATCGAATATTATAGATTGTACTTCTTTTCGAGAGCATAGGCAATAATTTGTCCTTAGGCTAGATTTGGGCGTCTCCTGTGGCCCGGATCCCTAATGTTAGTAAGGTATTTAATGTATCGAGTGATTAGATCAGTTGCATTGAAGTCATGATGGGCCAAGATGTAATAGGTGGTCAGGGAAAGCAAGGGGGTAATGTGGATGCGGTCTCCAACCTTTGGAATAATGGAGGAGCGAAGGACATGCTGGATTGTCCTTATATCCTTAACTAGGGAAGAATAGGCATTATCATGGTAAGGGGCATTAGTGTTTCTAAGAAAATGATTGACGACATTCTAGTTAAAATTAGGATCAAAGGACACAAGATGGAGTTTATCGCGAGTAATTAAAAGTTGGAGAATATCATGAAAATCTTGGGTTGTTAGTTCGACAGGACGGCGGTTAACATAGGAGCGAAGACTAGAGTAAGAATAGTCGATGCGAACATTTACAAAGAAAATGCAGAGAAGCTCAGAGCTAAACAAGAAAGCGAGAGTCAGAATAAATATAAGGGAAGTGTCGGCGAAAAGATTAAGTATTGGATACATGAGGATGCAGGGGTTGATAATTTTTGATTGAGTGATCCCCACGTCAAGGTAGCGCAGGAAGGAAGCCTGATTGGCTGCAAAAGGAAAGTGAGGATCATCACTTCCCTAGGAGGAACTAGCACCCTGATACCTAGATCATTTGCCACCAGCCATTAGAATATGATTGGATTAAGGATTAGAAGAAGATTGGTGAAAAATCGTAGAAAAAATGACTGTTTAAATAGAATTCATCCAGATCATCCAGGACGATCGTAGGATCATCCAATACGATATGTGCAATAATTACATCGAAGATGATTGGTCAAAAAGGTGTTCGGATCATCCATGATGATCAGATATCATCCACAATGATTAGACACAGACAATCATCCCGAGGAGACAGGCTGGATGACTTTTGACTAAAGGTATCGTTCAGGATGATTAGGTGGATCGTCTGGGATGATATACAATAAATGAATCAGTTGGGCTAAATTTAAATCATCCAACTACTACCACATGGATCATCCAAGATGATGAGGTGCATCGTACAGGATGATCACCAAGAATTGGTGCATATCAGCCGTTGGATCAGGATGGGGATGCTTGATCATAACGTCCAGAATGATGTACGGATCATCCAGGATGATGTGACCAAAAAATAAAAAAGATGAAGGATGGAGAGGAATGATCAGGGATCCCAAAACATAAAAAATTAAAAGACAAAATCAAATCAAAGATAAAAAAAAATTGAAACAAAAAAATTATTAAAAAAACTTTTTTTATTTTTTATTTTTTGAATCAGTTCGCTCCAGTAAATCAGAATTTTCTTTAATTTATAATTCAAAAGCCAATAAGAAGAAAATCGACAACGTTGAAATCTAGAAAATTTTGGAAAATCAACTTTCATAATTTCTGCCTTGGACACTTACATGTTCAAATTCCTTTCAAACAAAAGTATAACTCAAAAGAGAAGAAATTAGATTTGAAAAGAGATCCTTTCAAACCTCATTCCAGAAAAATGTCTAATAAAATAGTTTTATGAAATAAGGAATCAAAAATCACGATTTTGAATCTCAAACTTTTGAAAATATTAAGTGGCGTATGAATTTTTCTAAGACATTTAGAGATCTGAATGGGAAGAAAGCTTATTTCTTCATGGGCTCATTTTATGCCTCTTTTTCATTTTATTTGGCGCTCTTTGTACATCTTTTGATTTTTAATACACTTTATGTATCTTTTTAATTTGGCGATATTACACATCTTTTCAGCTTTGGGCTCATTTTGTACCTTTTTTTGCAAGCTTGCTTCCTTTCATAATCTCTAAATAATCTCAGTTGTGGAATTACCTTCCATACATAAGAGAAGAGAAAACTCACTCTCTTCAGTTAGGAGGATTACCTCACAGAATAAAATCATACTCCATATGATAAGAGTAATCACTTGATTAAGAAAAGCACAACAATGATTCAAAGTATTGAAAATACTATTCATATGAGGTAGATTACTATAGAAAGGTAAAATAAATATCTATTACAAAAGCCAATTTTTTTATTTTAAAGAAGATTTTTATCCAAAAGAAATAATATACCATAAAAAAAGTTAGAGGAAGAGAAATAATCATCAATATTTCTTCCCTTTAATAGATTCAGAGGAGTCAATCTCTGCTTACAAGCTTTCAAACAAAAATAAGGTAAAACTCTCACTTAGAAATACAATTTATCAGTAGTAGTGAGCAGTGATCTAATTTTGAAAAGAATAACCAGCAAATAAATAACAAGAAGAAAAATAATAAACAAATAAAAATCAGTAAACAAAAATCAGTAGAAAATAACTAAATATGATAAGCAATCAAATAAACAAAAATCAGCAGAGAAAAAATTCTAAAATGAAGCAGACAATCAAATTAAAAAAAAACATTAAATGAAGAATGAAAAATAAAAAATTCAGTAATCAACAATCATCAGATTCATGCATTTATATCAATCACACACAGTCTGGTCCTTAAAATGCTAAATGAGTCAAAGGTCAGTGGTTTAGTAAAGATGTGAGCCAGTTAATTTTTAGTTGCTACATGGTGTAGCTCAATGTCCCCTTTTATAACATGGTCCCTAATGAAGTGATACCTTATGTCAATGTATTTGGTTCTTGAATATTGGATAGGATTCTTAGAGATACAGATGGCACTAGTGTTATCATATAAAATTGAAATTGTGCCAATAGGTAATCCTAGATCCAAAACCTATTGCTTCAACCAAAGGACTTGGGCCACATAACTTCTTAAGGTAATGTACTCAGCTTCAGCAATGGAAAGTACTACAAAATTTTGTTTTCTACTGAACTAGGAGACTAAAGACTATCCTATGAATTGGCATGTTCCTGAAGTGCTCTTTCTATCCACCCTACACCCTATAAAATTAAAATCAAAATATCCAATAATCTCAAAATAAGTGTTCTACCTAGGATACTAGATTCCTAAGGTTGGGGCCCTAAGAGATATCTGAGGATTCTCTTAACTACATTCAGGTGGGATTCCTTAAGATTAGCTTGAAACCTAGCACAAAGATAAACACTAAAAATGATATCAGGCCAGCTAGCAGTCAGGGAAAGTAATGATCCAATTATTCTTCTAAACTTCTTCTGATCAATAGATTTTCCATTTAAAACCTTGTCTAACTGGACATTAGAACTCATGGGAGTGTTTATTGGCTTGGCTTTATCCATTTTATATTTCTTCAAGATGTACTTAATATACTTTGATTGATTGATAAAAGTTTCATCATCCATTTGTCTTATACTAAACCCCAAAAAGTAGGATAATTTTCCCATTATACTCATCTCAAACTCCTTACTCATTATTTTAGAAAAATTATCACATAGGATTTTATTAGAAGATTCAAAAAGTATATCATCAACATAGATCTGGCCAATGAGTAAATCATCTCCTACTTTCCTCAAAAAAAGGGTGGTGTTTACGCTCCCCTTAACAAACTCTCTTTCTAATAGGAATGTGATAAGCTTCTCAAACCAAGCTCTGGGTGCCTATTTCAATCCATGTAAGGCCTTTTTTAAATTTGTAAATATGATTAGGATATTAGAAACTCTCAAAACCTAGGGGTTGCTCTACAAAGACATCTTTCTTTATTACCCCATTTAAAAAGGCACTCTTGACATCCATTTCAAAAAGCTTAAATCCCTTATAACAGGTAAAGGCTAGTAGCACCCTAATGGCTTTCAATCTAGCTACAGGGGAAAAGATCTCCTCAAAATTAATCCCTTATATTTGGTTGTACTCCTTAGCCACCAATCTTGCCTTATTCTTAACCACCACACCAGAATCATTCATTTTATTCTTAAAGACCCACTTGTTTCCTACTATACTTTAATCCTTAGGTATTTCTACCAACTCCCAAACATCATTCCACATAAATTGGTTAAGTTCTTCTTATATAGCTAAAATCTAAAATTCATCATAAAGGGTTTGATTGATGTTGGTGGGTTCAATCATTAAGATAAAGGTAGAATGGTTTACTTCCTTCCTAAGTCCATGCCAAGTTCTAACACCTTCAGAAGGGTCTTCTAAGATCAGTTCTTTAGGATGACTCGAAGAATATCTCTAATCTCTAGGCAAATTATTTTTAGGTTCTACCCTTTCCTCCAGAATTATATTTTCTACTCATTGGGTAATCTCTCCTACTTCCTCTTCTTCATCAGCACTAACCACCTTAGGATCAGATTCATCAAACACTACATGAGTAGTCTCCTCCACCACCAATATCCTCTTCCACTAAGGTTTTGTTCATTCATCTAGCTCCCCCATTTTGCTGAGGGGTCCTAGGTGCTAAAAAGTTCTGGCTAATCCCTTGCTCCTCACAGAAGTTTTCAAATCTCACATTTTTAAACTCCCCACCATGATTACTATGGATGGTCAAGATCTCACAACCTAACTTCTTCTGAACCCAAGTAGAGAAGGATTTAAATTCATTAAATGACTCAGATTTATGTGATAGAAATCTAATCCAAGTGAAGCTCAAGTAATCATCAATAATCACAAATCCATAGACTTTTCCCCCTAAGCTAGTAGTGCTAATGGGTCCAAAGAGATCCATGTGAAGGACTTCTAAAGGTTTAGAGGTGTTAATGTCCTTAATGGAGTGGAAAGAGGATTATACTTGCTTCCCTAGCTGACATGCATCACACAGGTGGTCCTTAATGAACTTAATCTTGGGGACACCTCTAACTACGTCCTTTTGGGTGACTCTTCAAAGGGTTTTCATGCTGGCATGACATAATCTCCTGTGTCATAATCAAGACTCATCAGTATTAGTTTTTAAACAAAATGAAGTGGCAAATTCAATATTATTTAAATCAAGCATGTAGACATTGTTGATCCTCTTGACCTGTAAAATAGTATTCTTATTTAAGCTTATAATACAGGTGTTTGTCAGGAACTTGATACTGAACCCTTTGTCACATAGTTGACTGATGCTGAGCAGGTTGTGTTTCAGTCCATCTAAAAGCAAAACATTTTCATTCAAAAGGTTCTTGGAGTTTTTGATTATAACTGTGCCCACCACTTTTATGGTGGAGTTGTTCCAAGAGTGACCTTGCCTCTAGCCCTAGCCTGCAGTGAAATGAATTAATTTATATCTCCAATTATATGTCTTGAGCATCCACTATCCAAGTACCACATGCTCTCACGAGATCTTATGTGAAAGCACCCCTACAAAATCATCAAACATCAGATTTAGGAACCCAAACAAATTTGGGCTCCTTCTTATAAAAAGAAGAATGCAATGCATTTGTGTTATGCTGTGAAACATGCACCTTGGGCCTCCGCACCCATTGTGTACTATGATGAATAGTACAGGTATGAGAGATATGTCCTAACATGTCACATATAAAACATCTAACACCAGGAAAAGAATTAATTAATCTACGGGTGTGATTGTGACTCTTCCTAGGTTTGAATTATGCATGTTTTGATGATTTTGAATGAGATTCTTCAAGTGATGGAGGTTTGTAAAATTATGCAAATATAGGAGGTGTTTTATTTTTCTCAAATGCACTAATTTTTATACTTAGAAATTTATTTTCCTTTTTTAAAATTATAATTTTAAATTTCAAATAATGCTCACTACTATCTAAATTAGATGCATGAGTTTCTAATTATTTAAATGCAGCTTCTAATTCAACATGCGATGCGTTGAATGAATCATACTCAATTATCAATTTAGAATGCTTTTTATTCAATTCATCAAATTCAACAAGTAATAACATGTGATTGATATCAAGTGCAGAATGATCCTTAAGTAAAACTTCATACTCTTTTTTGTAAATTTAAGAATTCTAATTTCAAATTTGCATGAGTTTTCTTAAATTTTCTATATGACGAATAAATTTTCTCAGAAACATCAAGCAATTTATCGTAGTTCAGTTCATATACCTTTTCTTGATTAGACTAACCACGATGTTCATCTGCCATCAAACACAAGTTTGTAGTCTCCTCTTCAGCTTCAGTCTCAGAGGAGTCAAATATAGAATATGCCCAGAAAGCCTTTTGGATCTTCTTCTTATCCTTCCTAAACTTAGGTTATTCCTCACCCTTCTCCTTGCTTGGGTGAGCCTTAAGTATAGGAAAATCAGCCTTTATATATTCAGGCTTCCTACATTCAAAACAAACTGTATCAGAAGAACCTTTAAAATTTCTGCTACTCTTACATTTGTTCCACTTCTAAAGTTCTCATGTTTCTTCCCTAGAAAGCTATTGAATTGCCTAGTGATTAAGGCAACATCATCGCTATTAGACCCGAAAGTATCAGTATTCGTATCATTGGCCTTCAGCACCATAGTTTTCTCTTTCTTCTTTTCACCTGCAACAAAATATCTTTGGTTCACTCCTTGCTCGTAAGCAATTAGTGATCCAAGTAATTATCAATAGAATAATTATTCAAATCTTTCGATTTAGTGATAGCAGTTATCTTGGCATCATAAGAAGAAGGTAAATATCTCAAGATTTTGTTAACTTTTTCATAGTTTATGAGTTCTCTTCCTAAGGCATACAGGGAGGTGACAATTTGTGTGAACCTACTGTACATTTCAGATATTGACTCATTAGGTTTCATGTGAAAGAGTTTGTAGTCATGAAGCAGCATGTTCAATCTAGACTGTTTAACTTTAGTTGTGCCCTCATAAGTGATACACAATTTATCCCAAATTTCTTTACCAGTTATACAGGTTAACACACGCCTGTAATCTTCAGATTTCAGTGCACAAAAAAAATAGTTCAAACATTTAGCATTTAGTTGTGCTAGATCCCTATCATCAAAAGTCCATTTAGCAAAAGGAAGTTCAGTTTTAATATTAATGACAAGTCTAAAAGGTGCTTTATAACCATCCTTAACAAGCATCCGCATGTGATAATGAATTGATTATAAAAAGGTGGAGTTGCGAGTTTTCCAAAAATTAAATGATATGTTATCAAACAAGGGTGGACGAGTAATGGAATAACCTTCAGCGATATTTCTATTACTAAAGTTAACCATGGATCAAATTCAAAAGTTTTTCAAAATTAGATTTTATGAATCCCGCTCTGATACCACTTAAATGTTTGTTAAGAATGTTAAGCCCATATGAACTAGCCTGAGGCTAACCAAGAGGGGGGTGAATTGGTAATTTTAAAAAATAAGTGAGCAAAAATGAATGAGAAAATCTTTTGAATGTTTTAAAATATTTACAGTTTCACGATGATGTGCATATGTTCAACAATAATGAAATAATAATCACAATCACATGATTATTAATAAATAAATAAATACAAAAAATAATCAGAAAGAACACACCAGATTTTATAGTGGTTCGGTCAACTTGACCTACGTCCACTCCCCGGAGCCTCCCCTCCTGGTATTGCACTAACACTAAGTGACTCTCTTTCTGCTCCCACAGCAAGGCGGAGAAGCCTGTATAAAAACTCCTTTCCACCAACTCGATGAGGCAGAGAACCCAGACTCCTTTCGCTACCTCCTAAAGCAGGCAGAGAACCTCACGTTCTTTTTCTTCCTCCTGAAGTAGGCAGAGAACCTTGATCTTCTTACAGACGATCTTTTCATGGAGACACTAAGGATAAGAGATGATGATCGGAGAAGATGACTCAGATCCTTTTTTGGAGCAACCTATGTGAACACCTCACAAACTCCCCCTCATAAGATCTTCTCTCTCTCTCCTAAGCTCTCTCTCTCTCCTTCTCAAAGCTCTCACAGGAAAGGGCAGCGATAAAAGATCTCAATGATAGAAGATAAGAGATCTTAAATAGTAGGGCTCAAAAATTATCCTGAATTTTAACTGGTCATCAAATATTATCCAGGATGATCCTTAGATCATCCTATACAATCAGTGTAAATCAGCCCCTTTTGACCTGGACGATCTAGTTCTTCTAGATGATTAGAAGATAATTCTATTCATATCATCCAGTATGATTCTGCGATCATCCAGGATGATTAGTTCATACTAGGAATATCGTCCAGAAGATAGCTCGGGACATCCAGGAGAAGAGCCCAGACAATCTAAAGAAAATGACTTGATCATCCAGGATGATACCAATATAATCATGTTTGATTTGTTCAAAAAGACCAAAATTGTTCAGTAGATTTCTTGGGTCATACAGCCAAACCATGCTGGATGATTACTAAATGACGTGATCATCCAGGACAATATTTCTATCATCCCGTATGATTAGTTCAAAATCGAGAATATCGTCCAAAGGATTGCTCGGGTCATCCAGGTGAAATGCTCTGGACATACATGATTTCTAATTGATCATATAGGATGATATAATTGAATCATTTAAACCTTAATTACTTTTCTTAATCACCTGCCTAATTTAGGCATGATTTTTAATGGATCATCTCGGATGATACACGTATCGTCTGGGATGATTAGACCAAATCTCTAAAATAAAAACTTACCTAACTTAGTCTAGCGCCTGAGAATTTTTAATTTAAGCATATCATCCCGTACGATGGATTTATCATCCAAGATGATCTGCTTAAATAGACCGACTAAGCATGATCACCCTAATTAGGGTTTCTATTTTTAATGGATCATCCAGGACAATGTGAATATCGTCCAGGATGATTTCAACAAAATTTGAATAAAAATTCTAACTCACTAAAACTATTCTCTTGAGTGTGTGTGTGCAAGATTACTTAGCTTGGGAATCCGTTACATTACACTTGACTCAAAAATGATAAAAAAATTACATTGAACTTGAAAACACAACCGGACTGACTCGATCTTGAGCTGGCTTGAATTATAATTGATCTTGTGTACCTAAAATGTTAGACACTTAAATAGAAACAAAAAGGTTTGTTATTATCAAAATTATAGTCCTTCAATCCAGATTCATAACAATCTCCCCCTTTTTTATGATGGCAGACATCTATTAGTAATTCCAAAATCTACAAATAAATATTATGAATAATTATGATCTAAAACACTGATCATTTGAACTTTGATAATTCAAAGTACTGAACTGAACATTTACAATAACCCATAATATAAACTACTCCCCCTTTTGACATCTCAAAAAGTGAAAACATAACATAAACACAGATGAAAAGAAAATAGTATAAAAAATAACACAAAATATCAGCAAAAGCAGACAAACTAATACAAAGGGGGATCCTTATCAGATGGAGGTAGAGGTGGCTGAAATAGAATGTAGATAGAGGTAGACTATTCGCAAAACTAGGCCATGTCATGGTCGTGCTGCTACTATTGGGCTACGAAGGCATTGAAGCGATTGATATCCTTAGCATGCTACTGCTCCTGGGCAATAATATAGGAGTCAAAGAGTGCCTCCCACTAGTTAAATTGGTGCCCCAGGTGATCAAGAGATGACTCTATACGGAGAGGAGTAGGTGTAGCAAGTACAGGAGCAGCTTCTTCCTCTTCTCCCTCAACATCTGTGCTGGGCTCCAGATGAAGATGTGTTCTATGAATAATGTGGAAGGAGTTGTTAGAGTAGAAGGAAGGATTGATGTCAGATGGAATCGGATATTACAGATTATTCTTTATTTCGAGAGCATAGGCAATGATGTGTCCTAAGGCTAGATTTGGGCATCTCCTGTGGCCTGGATCCCTAATGCTAGTGAGGTGTTTAATATATCGAATGATTAGGTCAGTTGTATTGAAGTCATGATGGGCCATGATGTAATAGGTGGTCAGGGAAAGTAAGGGGGTAATATGGATGCGGTCTCCACCCTTTGGAATGATGGAGGAGTGAAGAACATGTTGGATTATCCTTGCATCTTTGACTAGGGAAGAAAAGACATTATCGTGGTAAGGGGCATTAGTGTTTCTAAGAAAATGATTGGCGATATTCTAGTTAAAATCAGGATAAGAGGACACAAGATGGAGATTATCGCCAGTAATCAAAAGTTTGAGAATATCATGAAAATTTTGGGTTGTTAGTTCGACAAGATGGCAGTTAAAATAGGAGCAAAGAGTGGAGTAAAAAGAGTCGATGTGAAGATTTACAAAGAAAATGCGGAGAAGCTCAGAGCTAAACAGGAAAGTGAGAGTTAGAATGAATGTGAGGGAAGTGAGGGCAAAAAGGTCATGTACCAGATATGTGAGGATGCGAAGGTTGACAATTTTTGATTGAGTGATCCCCACATCAAGGTAACACAGGAAGGCAGCCTGATCAGCTGCCTCAGGAATGCGGGGATCAACACTTTCCTATGAGGAACTAGCACTCTGATGCCTAGATCATTTGCGCCAGCCATTACAATATGATTGGATTAAGGATTAGAAGAAGAGTGGTGAAAAATGGTGGAGAAAATGGCTGTTAAAATAGAATTCATTCAGAACATTCAGGATGATCACAGGATCGTCCAGGATGATATGGGCAATAATTACATCAAGGATGATTTGTCAAAAAGGCGGTCAAATCATCCAGGTTAATCAGATATCATCCAAGATGATTAGACACATACGATCATCCCAAGGAGACAGGCTGGATGACTTTTGACTAAATGTATCATCCAGGATGATATGCATTAAATGAATCAGACGGGTTGAATTTAAATCATCCAACTACTGCCACATGGATCATCCAAGATGATGATGTGCATCGTACAGGATGATCACCAATAATTGGTATATATTAGCCGTTAGATCAAGATGAGGATGACTTGATCATATCATCAAGGATGATGTACAGATCATCAAGGACGATGTGACCAAAAAATAAAAAAGATGAAGGATGGAGAGGAATGATCAGGGATCCCAAAACATAAAAAAGGAAAAAAGCAAAATCAAATCAAAGATTAAGAAAAAATTGAAACGAAAAAAAAATATTAAAAAAACCTTTTTTTTATTTTTTTTTTTGTTTATTATAACCTACAGAATAAACATAACAAGAGCACGAGCAACATATAATATAAACAGAAGAGTAAACATAAACAACTGATATCATTAATAGTAAAAATAGAACAACACAGAAACACAACATATACAAAAACATCTCCCCCTTCTGACAGCACCAAAAAGAGAAGAATAAACAAGCAACTACAAAGATAAGAAACTAGAAAAGAAAAGACACAACATAAGCAACTAAAATATTCAAAATTCAGGATCCTGATCTAGAGGTGGTGGTGGAGGTTGTGGAACTAGTTGAAAGTACTGATGGAGGGACGCAAACTGGTGATCGATGGAGGTGAAGCGCTCCCCAAACCATTTCATATCACTTTCATATTATTCATGTTGTTGAGCAATGTGGGAATCCAGCCTAGTCTCCAATCGATCAAGGCATTGGATGATGTCATCGTGAGGGTAGTCAGGACGGGCAGGTCCAGGCGAGTGTATTGGTGGTGGTGGAGGTGCGTCGGTAGGAGCAGCAGCCTCTTCATCATCAAAATCAGGATCGGCATGAGCGGCCCCCCGATGGAATAAGATACGAAAAGAGGCATCTGAATAGAAGATAGGGAGATGATCTGGAGGTAGATGATAATGAATTTGATACTTAGCATCCAAGATGTAGCCTACGATATGTCCTAAAGCAAGGTTTAGTTTTCTGCAGGCACCTGGATATCAGAATACAGACAGGGTATTGATATAATGAAAAATCATTTGGGCTTCATTGAATTTGGTTCCAGACATTATTAGGTAAGTGACCTTGCCTCTAGCCCTGGCCTCTAGTGAAATGAATTAATTTGCATCTCCAGTCATACATCTTGAGCATCTGCTGTCCATGTACCACATGCTCTCACGAGATTTTATATGAGAGCACCCCTATAAAATCATCAAATATCAGATTTAGGAACCCAAATAGATTTGGGTTCATTCTTATGAAAAGAAGAATGTAATGCATGTGTGCTATGCTGTCAAACATATAATTTGGCCCTCCATACCCAATATGTACTATGTTGAATAGTGCAAGTGTGAGAGATATATCCTAACATGCCACATGAGAAACATCTAACTCCAAGAAAAGGATTAATTAAACTACGAGGGTGGTTATGCCTCTTTCTAGGTTTGAATGATGCATGTTTTTATGATTTTGAATGAGATTATTCAAGTGATGGAGGTTTATAAAATTATGCAAATGTATGAGGTGTTTTATTTTTCTCAAATGCACTAATTTTTACACTTAGAAATTCCTTTTCCTTTCTGAGACTTGTAATTTAAAATTTTAAACAATACTCACTACTATCTAAATCAGATCAATGAGTTTTTATTTCTTTAAATGCAACTTCTAATTCAATATGTGATACTTTGAATGAATCATGCTCAATTATCAATTCAGAATACTTTTTATTCAGTTCATCAAATCCATCAAGTAAAAACATGTGATTGCTATCAAGTGCAGAATGATCCTTAAGCAAAACTTCATGCTCTTTTTGCAAATTTAAGAATTCTAATTTCAAATTCACATGAATTTTCTTAAGTTTTCTATATGATGAATGAATTTTCTCAGAAATATAAAGCAATTGATTGTAGGATAGTTCACATACCTCTTCTTGATCAGACTAACCACGATGTTCATCCGCCATTAAACATAAGTTTTTAGTCTCCTCTTCCACTTCAGTCTCAGAGAAGTCAAATACAGAATTCACCTAGAAAGCCTTTTGGATCTTCTTCTTTTTCTTCCTAAACTTGGTTTCTCCTCACCCTTCTCCTTGCTTGGGTAAGCCTTAAGTGTAGGACAATCAGCCTTATTATGTCCAGGCTTCCTGCATTTAAAACAAACTGTATCAGAAGAACCTTTAAAATTTTTCTACTCTTACCTTTGTTCCACTTCTAAAAGTTCTTGTTTTTCTTCCTTAGAAAACTTTTGAATTTCCTTGTGATTAAGGCAACATAATCACTATCAAACCTGGAAGTCTCAGTATCCATATCGTTGGCCATCAGTGCCACAGTTTTCTCTTTCTTCTTTTCACCTGCATCAAGCTATCTTCGGTTCACTCCTTGCTCGTAAGCATTTAGTGATCCAAATAAGTTATCAATAGAATAATTGTTCAAATCTTTCGATTCAATGATAGCAGTTATCTTGGAATCATAAGAAGAATGTAAACATCTCAAGATTTTGTTAACTTTTTATAGTTGGCGAGTTCTCTTCCTAAGGCATGCAGGGAGGTGACAATTTGTGTGAACCTAGTGTACATTTAAGATATTGACTCACTAGGTTTCATACAAAAGAGTTTGTAGTCATGAAGCAGGATGTTCAATCTAGACTGTTTAACTTCAGTTGTGCCCTCATAAGTGATACACGATTTATCCCAGATTTCTTTACCAGTTATACAGGTTGCCACACGCATGTAGTCTTCAAATTTTAGTACACAGAAAAAATAGTTCAAATATTTAGCATTTAGTTGTGCTAGATCTCTATTATCAAAAGTCTATTCGGCAAAAGAAAGTTCAGTTTTAATATTGTTGACAAGTCTAAAAGGTGCTTCATAACTATCCTTAACAAGCATCCATATGAGATAATCAATTAATTGTAAAAAGGTGGATATACAAGTTTTCCAAAAATCAAATGGTATATTATCAAACAAGGGTGGATGAGTAATGGAATAACTTTTGGCAGTATTTCTATTACAAAAGTTAGCCATTAATCAAATTTAAAAGTTTTTCAAAACTAAATTTTATGAATCCTGCTCTGATACCATTTGAAAGTTTGTTAAGGATGTTAAGCCATTATGAACTAGCCTGAGGCTAACCAAGAAAGGGGGTGAATTAGTAATTTTAAAAAATTCTTGAGCAAAAATGATTGAGAAAATCTTTTAATTTTTTTAAAACATTTACAGTTACACGATAATGTGCAGATATTCAACAATAACAAAATAATAATCACAATCACATGATCATCAACAGAAAAATAAATGTAGAAAATAATCAAAAAGAACACACCAGATTTTATAATGGTTCGATCAACTTGACCTACATCCACTCCCCGAAGCCTCCCCTCTGGGTGTTACACTAATACTAAGTGACTCCTTTTGCTCCGACAGCAAGGTGGAGAAGCCTGTATAAAAACTCCTTTCCACAAACCAGGTGAGGCAGAGAACCTAAACTCCTTTCGCTTCCTCCTGAAGTAGGTAGAGAACCTTACCTCCTTTTATTTCCTCCTAAAGTAGGAAGAGAACCTTGATCTTCTTATAGATGTTCCTTCCATGGAGACACTAAGAACAAGAGATGACGACCGGAGAAGATGACTCAGATCCTTGCTTGGAGCAACCTTTGTTAACACCTCACAAACTCCCCTTCATAAGATCTTCTCTCTCTCTCCCAAGCTCTCTCTCTCTCTCCTTCTCAAAGCTCTCATAGGAAAGGAGAGTAATAAAAAATCTCAATGATAGAAGATAAGAGATCTTAAATAGTAGGGCTAAAAAATTACCCTAAATTTCAATTGGTCATTAAATATCATCCAGCATGATCCTTAGATCATCCTGTACAATCAGTGTAAATCAGCCCCTTTTAGCCTGGATGATTTGATTCTTCTGGATGATTAGAAGATAATTCTGTTCATATCATCTGGGATGATTCTACGATCATCCCAGATGATTAGTTCAAACTAGGAATATCATCCAGAAGATAGCTCAGGATGTCAAGGAGAAAAGCCTGGACGATCTGAAGAAAATGACTTGATCGTCTAGGATGATACCAATATCATCTTGTAAGAATAGTTCAAAAAGACCAAATCGTCCTACAGATTCCTCGGGTCGTACAGACAAACCATGCTGGACAATTACAAAATGACTTAATTGTCCAAGATAATATTTTTATTGTCCCGTATGATTAGTTCAAAATCAAGAATATCATCTAGAGGATTGTTCAGGTCGTCCATGTGAATGCTCTGGACGGACAGGATTTCCAATTGATCATCCGGGATGATCGTCTAGGACGATATGATCGAATCACTCAAACCTTAATTACTTTCTTTAATCACCTGACTAATTTAGGCATGATTGTAATAGATCATCCAGGATGATACACGTATCATTTGGGATGATTAGACCAAATCTCTAAAAGTAAAAACATGCCTATCACCCTATACGATGGGTTTAACGTCCAAGACAATCTGCTTAATCAAACTGACTTAGCATGGTTGCCCTAATTAGGATTTCTATTTTCAATGGATCATCCAAAATGATGTGAATATCGTCTAAGATGATTTGAATAAAATTTGAATAGAAAATCTAACTCACTAAAACTCTCCCCCTGAGTGTGTGTGTGTAAGGTTACTTAGCTTGGGGATCTGTTACAATACCCTTACTCAAAAAAGATGAAAAAATTACATTGAACGTGAAAATACAACTAGACTGACTCAATCTTGAGCTGGCTTGAATTGCAATTGATCTTGTGTACCTGAAATATTAGACACTTAAACAGAAATGAAAAGGTTTGCTATCATCAAAATAATAGTCCTTGAATCCATATTCATAATAAGTTTATAATTTGGACTTTTAATAACTCCTGAAATAATTATTGACTTCTTTAGTTCATTAAAAAAAAATCTTTAAAATTTTATGGGTTTCACATATGTAGTGTTGATTAATAACCCAATCCAGTGATTAGATTGCTTAGATTAAATATCCAAGTGTGTAACTTCATTTACCTTGGTTAGTTAATTATGAAACCTATAAAGGCTTTGATGAAACTAATTCCAAGGGGTTCAAAACACATGTTCTGATGAATTTCTGTTTTAAATCTCACTATAATTAGAGATCATTTGGCCTGTCAATTAGTGGAGCTAACATAGGTACACATAATTGATATAAGACTCTTATTAACCCATAATGAATCAAGATTAAATCTTAATAATACATGTTAATCAGGCTGCTCAGAGCAAAATTTTAAACAAATAAAAATTAAACATATAACTACTAAAATTATAAAATTCATTAATTAACCCACTCAATCAATTCACTAATTAATCAACCCAATCAATATAAACTAATGAACAATAATAAAAAATAATCAAACATGATTAATCAAGGTGATTATTTGGTAACCCAAGCTTACAAGGCTATTAACTTAGCCCCAAATAGGGTGAAATAAATCTTACAGCCCTGATTTAATAAAGGAAGTCATTATTCAACCTAAATAATCACTAATAAATTATTAATAAAATATTTAGAAATTAGAGCTTTATACTCTTGTGCTTGACTCCTTTTAGGAAGATAAAGGTGCATTAGATTGAAAGCACTTCATGATTAAAACACCTAATTAAAATGCAAGGCTTCCATGTAACTAATCTTATCCTTTATGATAGAATGATAGTATTGCAATTATGAGCCTTAAGACTAGGATTAGTGACTTCTACACATTGAAATGAATAATTAATGTGGTTCTTTAAAACTTAAAATAAAATAATTCAAATAAATAAAATCTTCTGAAATTTAATTAATAAAATTTTAAAATATTAAAACATAAATTAAAATCTCCCTTGGCTTATAACTAACATATAACCTCAAACTTAAATAACTTGAACACCAAATCTCCTAGGACATATCAAAGACACATGACATTTTTGTTGCATTTTAGATCTAAAATCTATTTTTATATATCATATGAGTTTTTTATGATACCAAAATATTATAGTGTTGATTATTATTTTATCCTAACATATATTGGATATATTTGATTTGTGTTGTTTGTGTGTACTAAAGTTTTAGGAAAATCATACGCCAGACTGCTAAAGAGTTCAAGACAGATAGATTAGGGGTTATTGTAATTGGAGTCTGTACTTTTTATTTTTCTTGAGTCTGATAGAGTGTGATTATAATTGGTAACCATATACACACACACTGGGGGAGTAAGATAAAATCAATTTTTTTATATCTAATCGTAATGTACAATTTCACGATCGTACAGGATAATTTGTACTGAGTATCCCTCTAGAATAGAGTTGATTGAATCACGACTAAAATTTTTTTTTCTAAGTATATTTTATACTGTACAAAATACATTCATCCTAGATGCCAATTAGAGTATGAAATAGGGTTCGTACCAGTTTGTCCCGTATGATCTTGTCAAAAATTTGAGAGATTATATAGTATGAAATTGGTTTGTTCTGGACGCCAATCAGAGTAAGAAATCAAGGTTGTCCAGTTCATCCTGTATGAATACAAGAAAATTTTTAAACTCATCATATTGTATGAAGTGGATTCATACAGACGCTGATTAGAGTATGAAATGGGGTTTGTACACAATCAACCAGAGGAAAGGGTCCATTTTTCAACTAATCGTACTATACGATCAGCGTTCGTATAGACGCTGATCATAGTATGAAATGAGGTTCATATGGCATCATACAAGACATTTTGAACTATACGTACGTATAAAGTATAATCATACTATACGATCCAAGTCCATCAAACTTAAAATTTTATTTTTTGGGCATTTTTTCTTATCCTTTGTATATAAGGGTCTTAAAAATTGACTGCCTGGTGACTTGCTTTAAAAATTCTCTTGAGTGTGCCAAGGAGTGTGTTTGGGAGAGTGGTTTGAGAGTGGAGAGGGAGAGATCTTATAAGAGGGATTTGTGAGGGGATTCATAATGGTGCCCAATAGTGAGGATCTCTTGATAGTTCTTCATGATTCTTCCCTACTTTATTGAAGGCATTTGAGAGGAAATTTTTTGAAGGAGATCTCGTACTCTGTCAACACTTGGAGGGTGCGAAAGAGTGCTTGGTACTCTACCGACACCTGGAGGGTGTGAAAGGATGCTTGGTACTCGACTGACACCTGGAGGGTGTGAAATAATGATTTGTACTCTGCCATCACCAAGAGAGTGAGAAATGATGGTGGGTCCTTTGCCTTCACCAGGAAGCTGAAAAAGGATGACGGTTCTCTACCACACCGGGTTAGTGGAAGAGAGGTTTTTGTAAGTGCTTCTCCGCCTTGCTATAGGGGCTAAAGGAGAGTCACTTTGGTATAGTGCAATACCTGGAGAGGGAGTCTCCAAGGAGTGGACATAGGTCTTGTTGGACCAAACCACTATAAAATCCAGTGTCTTCTGTTCTTTCTTTTACTACATTTTTATTTTTCTTCATTTATATTTATTTCTAGGGTTAAAAATTTTTTTTTAGAAAATTTTAATATTGTGATCAAAATTAAATAAATAGTTTTTAAAATAACCAATTCACCCCCCCCCCCCCCCCCCCCCCCCTTCTTAGTTAGCCTTGGGACATTAGCTCTAAGTTTAACAACCTACTAAGATATAACGAGTAGTATCAGAGCAAGGTTTTAAAAATTAAAGTTTAGACAACTTTTTGAAATTATCATGGCTACTTTTGGAAACCGTAATACACCTAAAGGATATTCAATCATAAGACCCCCATTATTTGATAACATCCTTTTCGACTTTTGGAAAACATGTATGTTTACTTTTCTTCAATCGCTTGACTATCATATGTGGATTTTATTACAAAAAGGTTACACTAGTCCCATTAGACTTGTTGAAGGTATAAGAGTTGAAACACCTTTTAATGAGTGGATAGTAGAAGAAAAAGAACTAGCTCAGTTGAATGCTAAATGCTTAAATAGTTTTTTCTGTGCACTGAAATCTGAGGACTATATTCGTGTATGAACCTGTAAATCTGAAAAAGAAATATGTGATAGACTTTGCATTAAATATGAAGGAACTAATGAGGTGAAATAATCTAGATTAAATATTTTATTGCCCGATTATGAACTTTTTTTGCATGAAACCTAACGAGTCAATCAGTGACATGTATACTCGCATTACTCAAATAGTCACCCCATTGCATGCTTTAGATATGGAATTAACAAATACTGAAAAAGTAAATAAAATTTTTTATTATTTGTATACTACTTATGATGCAAAGATAACTGTTATAACTGAATCGAAAGACTTAAATGTCTATTCTATTGACAATATTCTTGGATCACTAATTGCTTATGAGTAAGGAGTGACCCAAAGATAGATTGATGCAGGAGATAAGTTAAAGGAGAAAAACATTACATTGAAAGTGGATGACTCAGAGTGTGATCAATCACAACTTAAGGATAAAGAAGATATTACTCTCATGATGAGGTAATTCAAAAGTTTTTTGAGAAGGAAGCAAAGGAGATATCAATAGTGAAATAAGGATAAGTTCTATAAAAATGCTAAGGCTTTTAATGAAGTAATTTATTGTGACTACAGGAAGCCAGGACACATCAAATCTAATTGCACAAATCTCAAAGCTAATCCTAGCAAGGAGAAGGTCGAGGAGAAAATGAATATGAAGAAGGGCAAGAAGAGATTGCAAAATAAATGTTGGCGGATTCAGCTTCAGATTCCTCAAAATAGAAGCAGAGGAGGAAGAAATAAACTTATGTTTAATAGCCGATGAGCTTAATCACTCTGATCAAGAAGAGGTATAAGATCTAACCTATGATGAGTTATTTAAAGTTTCTGAGAAAGTTTATACAGCATATAGGAAACTTAGAAAACTGCATGCTAAGCTAAATATTGAATTTTTAGATTTACAAAAAGAGCATGAAGTCCATAGGAAAGATCACGTATTAATTGATAGTAACCATATGACTTTATTGGATGAGTTTGATGATTTGAACATACAATATGAATTTTTGAAATCATCAAACACAGAACTTGAAAATGATTATAAAGTTTTTTTGGAAGAAGCAGAACATAGGGAAATTGACTTGAGAATGGATATTTTTATATTGGAAGATAGAAACTCATATCTTGAATTGGAATTGAAGACTATTAAAGAAAATAGACCGACACCCATACTTGAATAATTATATAGGTCTATGTAGAAGAATATGAGGTCAACACCTAGGAAGAGATGTTATAACTAATATTGAGTAAGAAATCCTTTTCCTAGTGTGAGTTATTTTACATGTAGAATGTTAGGACACATCTCCCACACTTGCACCATTCATAGTAGAACACATCTAGTGTAGAGACCTAAGATGCATAAAATACAGCATATCACACATTCATCTGGATTATTATTGTCAAGAGGTGAACCCAAACTTGTTTGGGTTCCCAAGTCTAACGTTTTATATTTTATAGAAACACTCTCATAGAAGACCTCGTGAGAGCATTTGGTACCTAGATAGCAGCTGTTCGAAGCATATAACTAGAGATACAACATAATTCATAGTACTAGAAGCCAAGGATGGAGGCAAGGTTATACTAGGAGACAATACCACTAGGAAAGTGGTAGGTACAAGTATGATTGGAAACTTGAATAATTTTTTTATTAAAAATGTCTTATTGTTAAATGGCTTAATGTATAACTTGTTGAGTATTAGTCAGCTATGTGATAAGAGGTATATTGTAAATTTTTTTTCCAATAGCTGCATAGTAAGCCAAAATGGAATAGATATTTTACATGGAATTAGGGTAAACAATGTGTATATGTTTGATTTAAATTATATTAAGTCTTCTAATACTTTTTGTTTTAAATTAATAACTAATGAATCATGGTTATTGAAAGTACGAGATGCGCCAAGAGGGGGGTGAATTGGTATTTTTAAAAAATCAACCCTAAACAAGAGTTCTACTTTTTTGTAATTTTTTAAAGGATAACTTAACGAGTAAAGTACGGAAGCAAGTAACACGTTCATAATGACAATATTGATGATATAATTATACCTTACACAACACAGGATTTAGATATGATTTTTCGCCAGGTAATTTAAAGTACTAATTAAAAGCATGAAAAATAAAGTACGATAAAATGGAAAAAGCACACCAGAGATTTTTATAGTGGTTCGGTCACTTGACTTACGTCCACTCCCCGGAGTCCTCTACTCCGGGATTTGCACTAGTAAAAGTTGACTCTCCTTTTGCTCCCACAGCAAGGCGGAGAAGCCTTTACAATACTCACTTTCACCTCCCTCGGTGCGGCGAAATACCAAACGCTATGTCACTCTCCTGGTGACGGCAGCGAACCTCCTCCTTTTTCTCCCTCCTGGAGATGGTAGAGTACCTTGGCGATGTTGATCTTGAAGTGACTCTTCCCTCGAGAACTTTCCCGAAGCTTTCCAAAGCCACAAGAGGAGCAAAGCATGAAGCTAGCTTGGAGCCACCGTGTGATCCCCTCACACTACTTCTCCCTCACGCTCAAGCTCACCTTCACCTTCCTCTCTCAAGCCCTGGATCTCTTCGAGGAAAAACTTCTCTCTAACGAATCCCCTTCTTCCCTCAAAGCCTCTCACAGCAAGAGGATAGACCAACAATTCTCTATAAAAAATTTTTAAGTTATTTTATATCAGGCTTCACAAAACCCTAAAAGTTTCAACTTTTGCATTTTGTTCGTACAGTACGATATATAATCGTACAGTACGATCAATTCAAATACAGATCCGTCCAGTACGACCACACAGTTATCATAGTTTATGCATATCGTACTGTACGATATGTATATCATACAGGATGATGATGTTTATTTCTATTACTCATACGGGACGATTTGTGGGACGATCCCTGGGATGAAAAAATTCGTCTCTGCTAGTCGTCCAGCACTCCACTAGTCGTACAGTACGATTAGTTTGTTTCAGGATATCATCCTGTACGATACGAATATCGTCCAAGATGAATAGAACAAAAATTCTTGGTTTCGTCTGGTACGATCGATGGGATAAATAAAATCATCTCTGTCGGTCGTCCAGCACTCCACTAGTCGTACAGTACGATTAGTTCATTTCAAGATATCGTCCTGTACGATATGAATATCGTCCAGGACAAACAGAACAAAAAAACCTTGGTTTCGTCTGGTACGATCGATGGGATGAATTAAATCATCTCTGTCGGTCATACGGTATGATATATGATCGTACAGTACGATCGACTTTTAAATTAGAAACCAACGTTTATTTCCTGATTAGGGAGATAATTTTGGTAAGTATTCAATTAATCGTACAGTACGATAAGAATCATACAGTACGATCAATTCAGGAAATCAAAATTAAGAACTTACAAAACTTATTCTGGTGGCTAGGGTTTCTCAATTGTATCTTATTGTATAGTACGATATGTATCGTACAGTATGATTAGATTGCAAATTTAATCATCTGGAAAATAGTCGTTAGCCTGAGTATTATTGATTAATCGTATAGTACGATGTTAAATCATATAGTATGATATTCTTAAAAAAATTTTAAACATTTAAAACAAATCTCTCCATGTGTGTATGCATGGTTGCTCCTTTCACATACATGCTTCTGTGGCAGACTCAAGAAAATAAAATTAAAGAAATAAAAATTACAGACTTTTCAACATCCTATTTTACCCGGTTTGAGCCTCCAGTAGCCTTGAGCAGTGTGCATCTGACCTGAAATGTTAGTGCTCATATACAAGGATAAGCATTTGTAACCTAAATGAAGTCTATATGGATTCAGTAAGAATTAGTTGTCACCATCAAAATTAAGTGCTCGGGATCCTAGATTTCAACAGTTATGACATAGGAGGCTTTGTCACGCAAGCATGAAAAATTTAGAAAAAATTACCCAATAAGAATTTGTTAGAGGGATACCTAAACTAGACTTTGCTAAGGATCACCTGTGTGATGCATAACAATTAGGTAAACAGGTGAAGTCCTCCTTTCATTCCATTAAGGATCTTAGAACTAGTAAACCATTAAAAATCATTCTTATAGATCTTTTTGGACTGATTAGCATGATAAGTCTAGGAGGTAAAGTTTTGGGATTACTAATAGTTGATGACTTTTCTAGATTCACTTGGGTTAAATTCTTATCACATGAGAGTGAATCATTTGATGAATTTAAAATTTTTTATACTTGGATTCAGAGAAAGTTAGGGAGTGAAATTATTTCAATTCAAAGTGATCATAGAGGAGAACTTGAAAATAAAAAATTTGAATATTTTTATAAAGAGAACGGAATTGATCATAATTTTTAGCACCTATGACCCCTCAGCAGAATGGGGTAGTTGAAAGGAAGAATAGAACATTGATAGAAGCTGCTAGAGCCATATTAGCAGAATACGTACTTCCAAAATATTTTTGGGCTGAAGAGGTTAGCACAGCTTGTTATGTTCTGAATATGGTGAATATTAGATCCAAGTTGAATAAGACACCCTATGAACTTCTTAAAGGTAGAACACCTAATATTTCATATTTGCATATTTTTGGATGCAATGTGTTCATTCATAATAATGGTAAAACTTCTTTAGAAAACTTAGATCCAAAAGTAGATCAAGGAATTATTCTTGGATATTATAGTGTTGGAAAAGCTTATGGAGTTTTTAACAAGAGAACTTTGGTAGTTAAGGAGACAACACATGTTATTTTTGATAAATCTAGCATATCGAAAGAGCCAAGGTTGGAAGAAAAGAATATTGAAAATACCTCCCGTGAAATTGAAAAGACAAATTTGGAAAAGAACATAGAAAATGAAAATCCTTTACCTAGAGAATGCAAATTTTCTAAGAATCATCCCAAGGAATTGATTTTAGGTGAACCTAGTGAGGGTGTTAAGACTAAGCATGGACTTAGCAAAAAAGTGAATCATTCTCCTTTTATATCGATAGTTGAACCCACTAATATAAATTAAGCACTTTTGAAGAAATTTTAGATTTTGGCCATGAAAGAAGAATTGAATCAATTTGTAAGAAATGATATTTGAGAATTGATTGAAAGGCCTAAGGATCAAAGTATTATTGGAACTAACGGGGTGTTCAAAAATAAAATGAATGATTCATGAGTTGTGATTAGAAATAATGCCAGATTGGTTGCCAAGGTGTATAATTAAATAGAAGGAATTGATTTTGAAGAAACTTTTGCCCCTGTAGCCAAACTTGAAGCAATTTGGGTTTTGTTAGCCTTTGTCTGTTTTAAAGGTTTTAAACTGTATCAAATAGATGTTAAGAGTACCTTTCTGAATAGGTTGATTCAAGAGGATGTTTATGTCGAGCAACCTCCAAGTTTTGAAAATTCAAAATTTTCTAATTAGGTTTTTAAATTGAAAAAGGTATTGTATGGACTGAAACAGAAACCTAGGGCTTGGTATGGGAGGTTAAGCACTTTACTATTAGAAAATTCTTTTGTGAAAGTAAGTGTTGACACCACTCTCTTTTTAAAAAGGATAGGAGAGGACATACTCATTGTTCAAATATATATTGATGATATTTTGTTTGGATCTACAAATAAAAATCTTTTTGATGAATTTTTAAAAATAATGAGTAATGAATTTAAGATGAGTTTAATGGGAGACTTAAGTTATTTTCCTAGTTTTAACATAAAGCAAAGTGAGGAAGGAATATTTCTTAGTCAGTCAAAGTATGTTAAGGGCATCCTGAAAAAGTATGAAATGGATAATGCTAAACCAGTAACTACACCAATGAGTTCTTAAGTGTAGTTAGATAAGGACCCTAAGGTAAAATCTATTGATCAAAAGAAAAAAGAGGAATAATTGGATTAATATTTTATTTGATTGCTAGCAAACGAGATATAATATTTAGTATCTGTCTGTGTGCTAGATTTCAAATTGATCCAAAGGAATCATATTTGGCAGCAGTTAAAAGAATATTGAGATATCTTTTGAGAACTCAAAATTAAGAGATTTGGTATCCTAAGCACAGCTCTTCTTTTGAGATAATTGGATATTCAAATTCAAAATTTACAGGATGTACGGTAGATTGAAAAAGTACTTTTGAAACTTATCAATTTATTGAAAATTCTCTAGTTTCTTGGTCCAGTAAGAAACAAAATTTTGTAGCCCATTCTACTATTGAAGAGAATATATTATCTTAGATAGTTGTGTGGCCCAAGTTCTTTGGTTAAAATAATTGATTGACTTAGGATTTTCAGTTGGCATAATTCTGATTTTCTATGATAATACTAATGCCATTTGCATTTTAAAGAATCCTATTCAATATTTTAGAACCAAACATATAGACATAAGGCATCACTTCATTAGAGATCATGTAGCCAAAGAAAAAATTGAATTGCATCACGTTACCACTGAAAATCAACTTACAGATATTTTTACAAAACCACTGAAAATCATCTTGATTGATCTTAATGCTTAATTTGAAATTCTGCAAACTTGATTTGTTGTGTGACCATATGTTTATTTATGTTGACTGTATGTGTAGTATAGTTTGTATGATTTTATTTTGTACTATTTATTTTTAGTCTTTTTATTATTGTTAATATCTTTAAAACAAATTACATGTCATTGGTTTTTAAAATGATTGGCTTTGAAAGGTTTTTCAGTTTATCATGTATTATTTTAAGTGATCTTTTCATACTATATGAAATTATTTCGTACTATACAAATTCTATACCTTGAGCATGATAATTTTCTGAATTGAGGTGATGAAATAGAGTTTTTATAGTGTTTCATACTGTATGATGGCATCATCATACTGTATGAAAGTTCGATAGGGATGCTAAGCCCTAGTGAACTAGTCCCGAGGCTAACCAAGAGGGGGGGGGTGAATTGGTTATTTAAAAATTTCACAACAACAATGAAAAATTTTTCGATACTTAGTAGCGAAAACAAGTAATCAAGAATGAAAAGATCAATTACAGATATTCACCCAAGCAGTTAATATCAGTAAAGTAAAGCGTAAATCTGAATCGAAAAAGCAAACTAGATTTTATAGTGATTCGGTCAACTTGACCTACGTCCACTCCCCGGAGCCTCCCCTCCGGGAATTGCACTAAACAAAAAGTGACTCTCCTTTTGCTCCCACAGCAAGGCGGAGAAGCCTATACAAAAACTCCTTTTCACCACGCGGTGAGGCAGAGAACCCGACCTCCTTTTGCTTCCTCCTGAAGCAGGCAGAGAACCTTCGAACTCCTTTTGCTTCCACTTGAAGCGGGCAGAGAACCCCGAATCTTCTTGCGAACGATCCTCCCACGACGAACACCGACTAGACGAAAGATGACGAGCGGAGAAGACAACTCTGATCCGTTCTTGGAGCAACATTAGTGAATCCCTCACTAACTCCTCCTCACAAGATCCTCTCTCTCTCTCCCAACTCTCTCTCTCTAGGGTTTCTCAAGGAAGGAAGGTGGCAAAAGATTTTTCTTGTTTCAAGAAAAAGTTCTTTTATAGGAGGGCTTAAAATTTGCCCTAAATCTTAACTGGTCGGCCAAGATCATCCAGGACGATCGCTAGATCATCCTGTACGATCAGTTCAAAATCAGCTGTTTTAGCCTAGACGATCTGGCTCTTCTGGACGATCAGTAGAGAAAATTATTCATATCGTCTCGTACGATCCTGCAATCATCCGGGACGATTAGTGCAAATCGAGGAATATCGTCCAGAAGACAGTTCGGGTCGTCCAGAGCAAACTGTGCTGGACGACCAAAAAATGACTTGATCGTCTAGGACAATAGGGACATCATCCTGTACGATCAGTTCAAAAAGTGCCCAAATCATCCTGAAAATAGTTCGGGTCGTACAACTGAAATGCACTAGACGATCATGATAGTCCGGGACAATCATGCGATCGTCCAGGACGATATGATCGTATCAATCAAAAATAAATTGCTTTCCTTAATTACCAGATTAATTTAGGCATGATTGTACAGAATCGTCCAGGACGATACACGTATCGTCCGGGACAATCAGACCAAATAACTTAAAATAAAAACTTTCCTAACTTGATCTAGCGGCTGAGATTTTTTGATTTGAGCATATCATCCTGTACGATCCAAAGATCGTCTAGGACGATCGGCTTAATCAGACCCTGTTAACTTAGTCGCCCTAATTAGGGTTTCTATTTTTATCGGATCGTCCAGAACTATCTGAACAAAAAATGAACAGAAACTCTAATTCACTCAAGCTCTCCCCCTGAGTGTGTGTGCAAGGTTACTTAGCTAGGGGATCAGTTATATTATAATTGTCTCAATAAAATGAAAAACAGTACATTTAACACACTTGGACTCGATCTTGAGTTGGCTTGAGTGGCTCGTGATCATTTGTACCTGAAACGGGTTAGCCAAACAAAATATAATAGAAACATATTTGTCATCATCAAAATCAAATTTCCAACAATCTCCCCTTTTTTGATGATGGCAAACCTATGTTCAGTAGTCAGTGAAGCACCGGATGTCCTCGGCGTGCCGCTGCTCCTAGGCAACCACGTAGGAGTCAAATTTGGCCTCCCACTGATCAAAACGCTACACTAGGTGGTCAAAGGGAGAGGCAATGTGAAGGGGAGCAGGTGCCTCGGGTGCAGCAGGAGCTGGAATGGCCGCTTCCTCCTATTCCTCAACATCCGGGGCGGGCTCCGGATGTAGTCGGGTGCTGTGTAGGACATGGAAGGCATTGTTGGTGAGGACGGAAGGAGGAACATCTGGAGCTGTGAGATATTACAGGTCATATTTTGTTTCAAGGGCATAAGCAATGATGTGTCCTAAGGCTAGATTTGGACGACAGCGATGACCTGGATCCCGAATAGTGGTGAGGTGCTCGAGGTACCGGATAATGAGGTCGGTGGCATTACCCTATGAGCAAGGACGTAGTAGGTGGTCAACAACAGGAGTGGGGTGATGTGAATTTGATCCCCCGCCTTTGGAACGACGGAGGAATGAAGAACATGCTGAATAGTCCGGGCGTCCTTAAGAAGTGTTGTGCAGGCATTGTTATGATAAGGGGCATTGGTATTACGAAGGAAATGATTGGCGACACTCCAATCATAGTCTGGGTCGGTGATAAGGGTGTGGAGTTTGTCGCCAGTGACGGACAGTTGGAGAATGTTGTGAAAGTCCTGATAGGTAAGTTCGACGGGGCAATGATTTACATAAGAACGGAGAGTGGAATAACCAGTCAAAATCTGCAAGTTTGCAAAGAAAACACGAAGAAATTCCTAGCTAAAGGGAAATGCGAGAGTCATGATGAAGGTGAGGGAGGTGTGTGCGAAGAGGTCAAGGACAGGATAAGTGAGAGTACGGGGATTTACGATTTTCGATGGTGTAATCCCACTTCACAATATCGCTCGTAAGCAGCCTGATCGGCTGCATTAGGGAAGCGAGGATCAACCGGCCCCCGGGAGGAGCTTGCAACCTTTTGCTGCGAGCGTTTGCCACCAGCCATTAGGAATCAAGAGTGAAAGAAAGTAGAGGGAGAAAGAGTGAAAATCCTTAAGAAAAATTGATGTTTATATAAAAAACGGCCTGATCGTCCCGTACGATCGCGACATCGTCCGGGACGATATGGGCATTTATGACGTCCTGGACAATTGGTCAAAATGGCGGTCCGATCGTCCAGGACGATCAGAGATCGTCCAGGACGATTAGACACAGGCGATCATCCCGAGGAGTCAGGCTGGACGATCGTTGATGAAAAGTATCATCCAGGATGATTAGGTGGATCGCCCGGGACGATATGCAATAAATATATCGGATGGGCGAAATTCGAATCGTCTAGCAGCTTACACGTGGATCGTCGAGGACGATAAGGTGGATCATTCAGGACGATGGACAATAATTGGAGCAATGTCAGCCGTTTGATCAGATCAGGAGGGTATGGATCATATCATCCAGGATGATGTAATGATCGTCCAGGACGATCACCAATAATTGGAGTTCTTTCAGCAGCAGGAGCAGTGTGGGGACGATGTTAAATGAATTATCAAGGACAATGTTTGGATCGTCCAGGATGAAGAGGATCATCCAGGACGATCGGTGTATCGTCCAGGATGATATGAAAAAAACATAAAAAAATGGATGATGAAGATGATCGATCAGGATCCCAAAAACACAAACATGAAATCAAAATAAGACAAAAATGAATAAAACTTACAGCAAAAACACATAAAAGTAGCATTTTTTTTTTATCAAGCTGCTCGAGTAAATCAGAATTTTTTCTTAATTTTAGATTCAAAAACCAATAAGAAGATGATTGACAGTGCTGAAATCCAGAAAAGGTTAAAAAAATCAACTTTCGTAACTCCGACCCCGGGCACCTTATCGATGCAAACCTCTTTCAAAATAAAAATTCGATTCAGAAGAAAAGACATTAAATTTGAAAAGAGATCCTTTCAAGCCTCGTTCCAGAAAAATATCTGATATAATAGTGTTACAAAGTAAGGAATCAGAAATCAGGATTTCCAAACTCAAGCTTTTGAAAATATTAAGTGGCGCACGGATTGTTCTAAGACATTTAGCAATCTGAAAGGGAAGAAAGCTTGGTTTGGGCTCATTTTGTGCCTCTTTTTCAAATTGGTTGGTGCTTTGCACATCTTTTTATTTTTGATACACTTTGTGTATCCAATTTGGCAATTTCGCATCTTTTCAGTTTTGGGCTCATCTTATACCTCTTTTTCAAATTATTTGGCGCACTACGCATCTTTTGTAAGCTTTCTCTTTTTTAAAATTATTAAAGAGTCTCAGCTGTGAGATTATCTTCCAAACATAGGAGATGACTCTCCACAGTAAGGAAGAATGATTCACAAAACAAAAGCCATACAGCATATGATAAATGCAATCACTTGGTTTAGAAAATCAAACTAACGACTCAAGACTTTAAAAAATACTATTGATATGAGGTAGATTACTATAGGAAGATAAAATAATTTCTATTTCAAAACATAACATTTTAATTGTGAAGAGGATTTTTATCCAAAAGAAACTATACACCAGTAAAGGAGTTAGAGGAAGAGAAAATAATCATCAATGTTTCTTCCCTTTAATAGGTTCAATGGAATCAATCACTGCTTACCAGCTTCCAAATCAAAACAAGGTAAAACTCCCAGCAGAAATTCAGATTATCAGAAGTACTGAGCAGTGATCAGACTTTGAAACGCATAAAACAGTAAGTGCAAGAGATGAACAAATGAAACTAACAGTAAAGCTAAAAACAGAAATCAGCAGAAGAAATAAAATCAACTGAAAGAAAATGATCAAACCAAAAACTAACTAACAGAAAACAGAATACCAATCAGAACAATCAAAAATCAGCAGTCATCAGAATCAAGCATTTATATCAATCACTCCTATTCTGGTTCTCAAAATGTTGAATGAGTCAAAGGCCAGTGGTTTAGTGAATATGTCAGCCAGCTGATTTTCAGTTGCTACATGATGTAGCTCAATATCCCCTTTTGTAACATGGTCCCTAATGAAGTGATGCCTTATGTCAATGTGTTTGGTCCTAGAATGTTGGATTGGATTTTTAGAGATACAGATGGCACTAGTATTATCACACAAAATAGAAATTATGCCAATAGGTACCCCTAAATCCAAGACTTGTTGCTTGAACCAAAGAACTTGGGCCACACAACTCTCTATCGCAATGTACTCAGCTTCAGTAATGGAAAGTGTAACTGAGTTTTATTTTCTACTGGATCATGAGACTAACGACTGTTCTATGAACTGACAAGTCCCAGAAGTGCTCTTTCTATCCACCCTACACCTCGCAAAGTCAGAATCAGAATATCCAATGATCTCAAAAGAGGTGTTGTGCCTAGGGTACCAGATTCCTAGGTTTGGGGTCCCTAAAAGATATCTAAGAATTCTCTTAACAGCAGTCAGGCGGGACTCTTTAGGATCAGCCTGAAACCTAGCACAAAGACAGACACTAAACATGATATCAGGTCGGCTAGCAGTCAGGTAAAGCAGTGATCCTATTATCCCTCTATACTTCTTCTGATCAACAGATTTTTCACTTGAATCCTTATCTAACTGAACTGAGGAGGTCATGGGAGTATTGATTAGCTTGGCTTTGTCCATTTCATATTTCTTCAAGATGTCCTTAGTGTATTTAGATTGATTGAGAAAGGTTTCATTATTCGTTTGCCTTATACTAAACCCCAAAAAGTAGGACAATTCTCCCATCATACTCATCTCAAACTCCTTACTCATTATTTTAGAAAACTCATCACATAAGTATTTATCAGAAGATCCAAAAATGATATCATCAACATAAATCTGGATAATGAGTAAGTCATCCCTTATTCTCCTCAGAAAAAGGGTGGTGTCTACGCTCCCCTTGACAAACTCTCTTTCTAATAGGAATGTGCTAAGCCTCTCACACCAAGCTCTGGGTGCCTGTTTCAATCCATACAAGGCCTTTTTTAATTTATAAACATGATTTGGATATTGGGAACTCTCAAAACCTGGGGGTTGTTCTACAAAAACATCTTCTTTTTTTACCCCATTTAAAAAGGCACTCTTAACATCCATTTGAAACAGCTTGAATCCCTTATAACAAGCAAAGGCTAGTAGCACTCTAATGGCTTCCAATCTAGCTACAGGGGCAAAAGTCTCCTTAAAATCAATCCCTTCTATCTGATTATACCCCTTAGCCACCAATCTTGCCTTATTTCTCACCACCACACCAGAATCATTCATCTTATTCTTAAAGACCCACTTGGTTCCCACAATACTTTAATTTTTAGGTCTTTCTACTAACTCCCAAACATCATTACTTACAAATTGATTCAATTCTTCCTACATAGCTAAAATCCAAAACTCATCCGATAAGGCTTGATTGATGTTGGTGGGTTCAGTCATTGAGATAAAGGCAGAATGGTTTACTTCCTTCCTAAGTCCATGCCTAGTTCTAACACCTTCAGAAGGGTCTCCTAAGATCAGTTCTTTAGGATGACTCGAAGAATATCTCCAATCTCTAGGCAATGTGGTTTGAGGTTCTACCCTTTCCTCCAGATTTGTATTTCCAACTCCTTGGGTAACCTCAACAATCTCTTCATCTTTTACTTCAGATCTAGACTCCTTAGGATCAGATTCATCAAACACTACATGGGTTGTTTCTTCCACCACCAAAGTCCTCTTATTGAACACCCTAAAGGATTTCCCCACACTTGAATATCCTAAGAACACTCCTTCATCAGATTTGGGGTCAAATTTTCCTAAGGGTGATTTCCCGTTGTTCAGAATAAAAACCTTACATCCAAAGACATGGAGGTGGGACAGATTTGGAGTTCTACCCTTAATGATCTCATAAGGTGTCTTATTCAGTTTGACTCTCACATTCACCCTATTCAGCACATAACATGCAGTGTTTATCGCTTCAGTCCAAAAGTATTTTGGAAGTGAATACTCGGCAAGCATGGCTCTAGCGGCTTCCACTAAGGTCCTGTTCTTCCTTTCAGCTACCCCATTTTGCTGAGGGGTCCTAGGAGCTGAAAAATTGTGACTAATCCCTTGATCCTCACAAAAACTTCCAAATCTTTCATTTTCAAACTCTCCTCCGTGATCACTATGGATGGTAATAATCTCACATCCTAACTTCTTCTGAATCCAAGTAGAGAAAGATCTAAACTCATCAAATGACTCAGATTTATGTGACAAAAATTTTACCCAAGTGAACCTTGAATAATCATCTACAATCACAAACCCATAGACTCTCCCCCCTAAGCTGGCAGTGCTAATGGGTCCAAAGAGGTCCATGTGAAGAACTTCTAAAGGTCTAGAGGTGCTAATGTCCTTAACAGAGTGAAAAGAGGACTGGACTTGCAGGCAGCACACAGGTGATCCTTAGTGAACTTAAGCTTGGGCACACCTCTAACTAAGTCCTTTTGGGTGACTCTCCTAAGGGTTTTCATGCTGGCATGACATAATCTCCTATGCCATAACCAAGACTCATCAGCAGCAGTTTTTAAGCAAATTGAATTATCAGATTTAATGCAACTTACATCCAGCTTGTAGACGTTGTTGATCCTTTACCCCTGCAAAATAACTTCATCATTTAAGCTTAAAATACAGCCAGTGGGCAGGAATTTGATGCTGTATCCCTTGTCACAGAGTTGACTGATGCTCAGCGAGTTGTGTTTCAGTCCATCTACAAGCAAAACATTATCAATCATAAAATTCTTTGAATCACCAATTATACCTGAGCCTACCACCTTCCTGGTGGTGTTATATCCAAGTGTAACCTTGCCTCCAGCTCTGGCCTCCAGCGAAATGAACTGATTTGCATCTCCAGTTATTTGTCTAGAACATCCGCTGTACAGGTACCACATGCTCTCACGAGATCTTGTGTGAGAGCACTCCTACAAAAATATCAAACGTCAGTCTTAGGAACCCAAATAGGTTTGGGTTCCTTTTTATGAAAAGAAGAATGCAATGCATGCGTGATGTGCTGTGAAACAGGTAGTTTGGGTCTCCACACCTAATGTGTACTACGGTGAACAGTGCAAGTGTGTGAAATGTGTCCTAACATGCCACATGAAAAATATCTAACACCAGGAAAAGGATTAACTAAACATCGTGAGTGATAGTGCCTCTTCCTAGATGTGTATGAAACATGCTTTGATGAATTTCTAACAGATTTTTTAAAAGGTGGCAGTACATAAAATTGTTCAAATATAGGCAGTGTTTTGTTCTTTTCAAAAGCCCTGATTTTCACTTTCAAAAACTCATTTTCTTTCTTTAAACTTGCAATTTCCAATTTTAAGGTTCCATTGCTACTTTCTACTTCACATGCCTTTGTATCTAACTCTTTAAAAGCTCTTTCTAAATTCACATGCGTAGTTTTCAACGAATCATGCTCAGAAACTAAATCAGAATATTTTTTATTCAACTCATCAAGCTCATCAAGCAAAGACATGTGATTGGAATCAAGTGTGGAATGATCTTTAACTACAGAATCATGCTCTTTTTGCAAAGTCAAATAATCTAATTTTAGACTAGCATGAGTTTTTTAAGCTTCCTATACGATGTATTAATTTTTTCAGAAACTTCAAATAATTGATCGTAAGTAAGCTCACATACCTTTTCCTGGTCCGACTGACAAGGGTGATCATCAGCCATCAGACACAAGTTTGTTTCCTCCTCTTCAGCTTCAGTCTCAGAAGAGTCGGATGCAGAGTCTGCCCAGAACGCCTTCTGAATCCGCTTCTTGTCCTTTCTGAACTTTAGTTTCTCCTCACCCTTCTCCTTGCTTAGATGAGCTTTAAGTGTAGGATAATCAGCCTTAATGCGTCCAAGCTTCCCACATTCAAAACAAACAAATTCAGATGAACCTTTAAAGTTTCTACTGGTCTTACCTTTGTTCCACTTTTGAAAATTCTTATTCTTCTTCCTTAGAAAGCTCTTGAATTGCCATGTGATTAACGCAACATCATCGCTATCAGACCCGAAAGTGCTAGTATCTGAATCTTTGACCTTTAGTGCCACTGTCTTCTCCTTCTTGCGCTCACCTGCATCAAGTTACCTTTGGTTCACCCTTGCTCGTAAGCAATAAGTGATCCAAGTAAGCTGTCAATAGAGTAAGTATTTAAATCTTTAGATTCAGTGATCACAGTAATCTTAGCATCGTATGAAGAAGGCAAACATCTAAGAATTTTGTGCACTCTTTCGTAGTTAGTAAGTTCTCTACCTAAAGCATGTAAAGAGGTAACAATCTGAGTGAACCTTGTGTACATTTCTGAAATAGTCTTACTAGGTTTCATGCGAAAAAGTTTATAATCATGTAACAAGATGTTTAACCTAGACTGTTTGACTTCATTTATACCTTCGTATGTTATACATAATCTATCCCAGATTTCCTTTCCCGTTGTACAAGTAGAAACACGCATATAGTCTTCAGATTTTAAAGCACAAAAGAAATAGTTCAAGCATTTTGCCTTTAACTATGCTAAATTATGATCATCAAACATCCATTCAGTAAAAGGCAATTCAGTTTTAATTCCATTAACAAGTCTATGTGGTGCTTCATAACCATCCTTAACTAACATCCACATACGATAATCAATAGATTGCAGAAAAGTAGACATGCGTGTTTTCCAAAAATTAAAAGGAATATTATCAAATAACCGTGGTCTTGTAATAGAATAGCCTTCAGCAGTATTACGATTGTTACAGTTACCCATCGATCAAATTCAAAAGTTTTTAAACCTAAATTTTGAATCCCGCTCTGATACCACTTGAAAGTTCGATAGGGATGTTAAGCTCTAGTGAACTAGTCCCGAGGCTAACCACGAGGGGGGGTGAATTGGTTATTTAAAAATTTCACAACAATAATAAAAATCTTTTCAATACTTAGCAGCGGAAATAAGTAATCAAGAATGAAAAGATCAATCACAGATATTCATCCAAGCAGTTAATATCAGTAAAGTAAAGTGTAAAATTGAATCAGAAAAAGCAAACCAGATTTTATAGTGGTTCGATCAACTTGACCTACGTCCACTCCCCGGAGCCTCCCCTCTGGGTATTGCACTAAACAGAAAGTGACTCTCCTTTTGCTCCCACAGCAAGGCGGAGAAGCCTATGCAAAAACTTCTTTTCACCACACGGTGAGGCAGAGTACCCGACCTCCTTTTGCTTCCTCCTGAAGCAGGCAGAGAACCTTCGAACTCCTTTTGCTTCCACCTGAAGCAGGCAGAGAACCCCGGATCTTCTTGCGAACGATCCTCCCACGACGAACACCGACTAGACGAAAGACGACGAGCGGAGAAGACGACTCTGATCCATGCTTGGAGCAACCTTAGTGAATCCCTCACTAACTCCCCCTCACAAGATCCTCTCTCTCTCTCCCAACTCTCTCTCTCTCTCTCTCTCTAGAGTTTCTCAGGGAAGGAAGGTGGCAAAAGATTTTTCTTGTTTCAAGAAAAAGTTCTTTTATAGGAGGGCTTAAAATTTGCCCTAAATCTCAACTGGTTGGCCAAGATCATCCAGGACGATCGCTAGATCGTCCTGTACGATCAGTTCAAAATCAGCTATTTCAGCCTGGATGATCTGGCTCTTCTGGACGATCAGTAGAGAAAATTGTTCATATCATCCCGTACGATCCTGCGATCGTCCGGGATGATTAGTGCAAATCGAGGAATATCATCCAGAAGATAGTTCAGGTCATCCAGAGTAAACTGTGCTGGACGACCAAAAAATGACTTGATCGTCCAGGATGATAAGGACATCGTCCTATACGATCAGTTTAAAAAGTGCCCAAATCATCCTGAACACAGTTCGGGTCGTACAGTTGAAATGCACTAGACGATCATGATCGTCCAGGACGATCCTACGATCGTCCAGGACGATATGATCGTATCAATCAAAAATAAATTATTTTCCTTAATTACAAGATTAATTTAGGCATGATTGTATTGAATCGTCTAGGACGATACACGTATCGTCCGGGACGATCAGACCAAATAACTTAAAATAAAAACTTACCTAACTTGATCTGGCGGCTGAGAATTTCTAATTTGAGCATATCATCCCGGACGATCCGGACGATCGGCTTAATCAGACCCTGTTAACTTAGTCGCCCTAATTAAGGTTTCTATTTTTACCGGATCGTCCAGGACGATGGGAATATCATCCAGGATGATCTGAACAAAAAATGAATAGAAACTCTAATTCACTCAAGCTCTCCCCCTGAGTGTGTGTGTGCAAGGTTACTTAGCTAGGGGATCAGTTACATTATAATTGACTCAATAAAATGAAAAATAGTACATTGGACACACCTGGACCAGATCTTGAGTTGGCTTGAGTGGCTCGTGATCGTTTGTGCCTGAAACAGGTTAGCCAAGCAAAACACAATAGAAACATGTTTGTCATCATCAAAATCATATTTGCAACACTGTACGATGTGTGCAGTTTCATATGTACGCATGGTGAAAATTTTATAGTTGATGTCATTTATTATTATTGATCGTACGTACGAATGTGTATTTCATCTGTACGATCCAGTTGTTAGTTACGAGTGGGGGACAAACCTAACCGTCATTAAATGATCTTTAATTCTGATAATCCTGGATGAACACATATTCGTCTGTACGATCAAATGGTCAAAAAGCCTGTATAAAAGGATGCCTCAAAAATGGCATTTTATGAAAAGCTATTTATTTTTTTGCCATTTTTGTTCGTATGTACGAAATAAATTGTGTCCCGTATGAAATTACAATCATACATACAATCCATATTTTGTATTTATGATGGGTCATTTTTCTTTAAATAGAAGGGTCTTGGAGAAGTTATTCATCGCTTTTTCATCCATTTCCAAATCCTCTTGAGATCTAGAGTGAGTTATGGCTAGTAGCAGTAAGAGACCCCGTTCTAAGGCATCTTCCTCCAGGACCGATAGGGCTGAAAACTTTTTGTCTAATGAGAATGAGGATGTTTTTTAAAGGTATACAGCTACAAAAATCACCGCTTCTTGTCTCCTCATGCAAAACAATATTCACTTCTCTATAATGCCCTTATTCGCCTCTACTCAATTTTCTTTTATCCTGACTCTTATCTATGCTTATAATAAAGAAACTTTTCAATTTTTCCTAGCCAATATGAAATTCAATCAAGAACACTCAAGGATCGCTTTGTATGTTTTCATGGAAAGAGTAGAGATCACCAAGGAAGACATAGGCACCTTCCTCCACCTAAGAACCCAAAGAATTAAGGCCCATACATTATCTTCTAGAGAAGACTATGACTGGTCTGAAGTCAATAAGGTTCTTAGAGGAGTAGCCCAAGTGAGTCATTTGCCACGTGCTTACACTCTAAACCAAAATTCTCGGATTATCTAGCATGTTTTGCAAACTTAAATTATTCCAAAAGCTGGTGACCATATCAATATGAATCTTCTTCTCTCCATAGTCACTTATTTAATCATGAAAAACCAACCTATAAATGAAACCCAATTGATCATGGATTACCTTTATACCCTTTCTGACATTGGACTTCCAAATAATAAGAGAAAAAAAATGTGACTTTATGATATTTAGTGGCCTATGTCCTAGAAAAGAAGTACAATCTTGTACATCCTGAAGGTCCTACTGAACTCCCTATCTACTTTATTAATGCCTCTTTTCAAGCACTTTTTGGGAGGGAGCAAAGTTTTGAGGGAGATGACTTTGAGGAAGAAGGAGCCCCTACCCGTACACCTGCACCTGGACCTGACCAAAATTTCTACTAAAAGATGGTCTAGCAGTTTGACAGACTAGAAACTCACGTTGATCAACGCTTTGATCAAATTGAGAATCGCTTGATCCAGTAGGATGCAAGGTATCAGGAAGATATGGGTTGGATTCGTGGCCAGTTTGACAATATCAACACTAATGTAGATACGATCAATAGCTACTTCACTGCATTCAACCCTCAGCCACCTCCTAACCAGGGTCCTTTAGAGTTTTAGTAGTGATCTTCTAATGGTTTAGTTTTTATTTCTATGATGCTATTATACTTAAGACTTGAGATGTTTGAGAGTCGTTGTTCCTGTGTTATTTTATAATTTCAGTGTTTTAAGATGTTAGTTCTACATGGTGTTTTATTGTCTCTAATTCATGTTGATGATGTTTGTAACTTATTTTATGTATAATAAAAAGTTGGAATAATATTTTGTTTTAGTTTGAATCTTCTCTTCTTGAATTATTTATGATTATGGATTCAAATCTTTTATGTTTGATCTTTAGGATGGGAATATTAAATTTCATTGCTCTACAAATTAATTTTCTTGTAAAATTTAATCTCTCATAATTTTAAATTACAGAATGACTGAATAAAGATTAGGAGATCAAGTTCATATTTTTATAGACAAATATTACTTTGTGATAATTGTTGTAAAATAAATGTCTTATTTTTATTTCTTTTTCTTTTCAATATGTTGATTTTTGTTAATTATTAGAATGTGTATTTTAAATTTATTGATATTGGAAAGACAGAAAAATATAAAAATATGCACAAAGTGCTAAACTTCAAAAGATGCACAAAATGTGTCACATGTTTAAAAAGATGCACAATGTACAACAACATTAAAAGAGGCACAAAATTAGCCCAAACTAAAAAGATGCACAAAGTGTGCCATAAGCTATTCAAAAGATGTGCAATGTCGCCAACTGATACTGGTCTTTCCTTTATCATCTATCTCTCTTATATATCCAAATAATTGGTAATAATTTTCATTATTGAATTGAAAAATAATTAATCTTTAAATTCATCATTTTTACAATAATTATTTTTATCTGATATGTCTAGAACGAATAGTGAACATGCTTGACTTTTCTTGTTCAACTTTGCTCTTTGATTTAAAACTTCAATTTGTGTTTACTGTAGTGTTTATTATTGTTTTTATATTTAGTGTGTTATGTTATTTTGTTATTATTGTTTTTGTGTTTAGTGTGTTATGTTGTTTTGTTATTATGTGTAGTGTAGTGTGCTTTTTTTGTAGTTTTTTTCAAGTGAAATGTGTTATTGTAAGTTTTTTTATTTTTCTTATTTTTGAACTTCATTGGACTACCTTGTTTTGATTGGTTATTCATTTAGGGGGAGCTTAGGAGAAAAATTGCCCATTTAGGGGGAGCTTAAGAGAATAATTGGTTTAAAGGTTAACTCAAATAATAAGTATTTTGTCATCATCAAAAAGGGGGAGATTATTTCATTTTAGATCTCAAATCTATTTTTGTATATCATATGAGTTTTTGATGATACTAAAATATTATTGTGCTGATTATTATTTTCTCCTAACATATATTGGATATATTTAGTTTGTGTTATTTGTGTGTGCTAACGTTTCAGGAAAATCATACTCCAAACTGCTAAAGACTTCAAGACAGATTAGATTAGGGGTTGTTGTAATTGGAGTCTATACTTTTTATTTTTTTTTAGTCTGAGAGAGTGTGATTGTAATTGGGTAATCGTGCACACATACTAGAGGAGTGAGATAAAATAAATTTTTTATAACTAATCGTACTATACTATTTCACGGTCGTACGGGATGATTTGTACTGAGTATCCCTCCAGAATGGAGTTGATTGAATCAAGATTAAATTTTTTTTTCTAAGAACATTTCATACTGTATGAAATGCATTCATCCCGGATGCCAATCAGAGTATGAAATAGGGTTCGTATCGGTTCATCCCGTATGATCTTATCAAAAATTTGATAGATTGTACAGTATTAAATTGGTTCCTCCTGGACGCCAATCAGAGTAGGAAATCAGGGTTATCCAGATTGTCTTGTATGAATATAAGAAAATTTTTGAATTGATCATACTATACGAAGTGGATTCGTATAGACACCGATCAGAGTATAAAATGGGATTCGTACATAATCGTACAGACGAAAGGGTCCATTTTTCAACTGATCATACTATATGATCAATGTTCATATTGAAGTTGATCAGAGTACAAAATGAAGTTCGTACAATATCGTATAAGATTTATTGAACTGTTCGTATGTATAAAGTACGATTATACTGTACGATCCAAGTCTGTCAAACTTAAATTTTTTAGTTTTTGGACAATTTTTCTTATCCTTTGTATATAATGGTCCTAAAAACTGACTTCCTGGTGACTTGCTTCTTAAATTCTCTTGAGTGTGCCAAAGAATGTGTTTGGGAGAATAGTTTGAGAGTGGAGAGGGGGAGATCTTGTAAGAGGGATTTGTGAGGGGATTCACAAAGGTGCCTAATAGTGAGGATCTCTTGATATTTCTTCATGTTTCTTCCCTACTTCCTTGAAGGCATTTGAGAGGAAATTTTCAGAAGGATATCCAATACTCTGCCGACACTTAGAGGATGTGAAAGGATGCATGGTACTCTATCGACACGTAGAGGATGTGAAAGGATGCTTGGTACTCTACCGACGCCTAGAGGGTGTGAAAGGATGCTTGGTACTCTACCATCACCAGGAGGGTGAGGAAGGATAGTGGGTTCTGTGCCTTCGCCAAGAGGGTGAAAAAAGACGATGGTTATCTTCCGCATCGGGTTAATAGAAGAGAGATTTTTGTAAGCGCTTCTCTACCTTGTTGTGGGGGCTAAAGGAGAGTAACTTTGGTATAGTGCAATACTTAGAGAGGGAGTGGATGTAGGTCTTGTTGGACCAAATCACTATAAAATCTGGTGTCTTCTAGTCTTACTTTTACTGTATTTTTATTTTTCTTCTACTTTTATTTATGTGGTTGAAAAATTATTTTCAGAAAATTTTAGTATTGTGATCAAAATTAAAAAAATAATTTTTAAAATAACCAATTCACCCCCCCCCCCCCCTCCCACTTAGTTAATCTTGAGACATTAGCTCTAGGTTTAACAACCTACTAAGATTTAATAATGTTTACACACACTAGAACTTACTTACTATGATCATTGACTCTTGTCTTAGGCTAGGCTATTAGTGTGTTTTGCTATGATGCATGTACCTTTACTTGGAGGATATCCTTGATATATTTGTTTACTTTCCGTAGTTTAGATGTCATGCATGCATTTTTATATACATTACTTCATAATGCACTTTGTATACATACATATATCATATCATTACTGCTCAAATAAAATATCAAAGTAGAATATATCTCGGATGCTTGTGAAAGAAGATTTAATGTAGAATATACTTAAGTGCAGATGTGTATACAAAGAGTCAAATATAAATGTATGGTGTCAAGAGTTGTAAAGATTTGAAGGTATATACTTATATACACATATTAGATTCCAAAAGATAATTCCCTCTCTTTTGGAGGGTATTCTCTTTTGAAATTCTATAAGAAATCTTGGAGTTAGAAGATGATAAACAAATGCATTTAAATATGCATGTTTCATAGGTGTAGGAATCCAAGTATACTGTAGTGGAGCTTGGCCACCTTACTTTCTTGCAAACACCGATATGTTCTCAAATAAATGAATAAAAGATTTTTACTTATGCATTTATTTTATGCATCATATATGATGGTAGGTGGCTTAATTTCCATATTTTATATAGTTTGGATTACATTCTCTGAATTAAATATCCTTGACTCCTTAGGATTAGAGCCCTCTTATCCTACATATATCAGGTGATTGATTGTGTTTAGAATGTTAGCTAGCACCACACTCCATGCAAGCATAAGCCCAGACTATACACCCCTCAGTATGTCTCTTCTAACTTCTGATAAATTCTGAATATATCATTTCGTCTAAGATAATAAATTAATCTTTGACCTTTTAAACTCAAATTTTTATTTCAATTTTCATATATTTAAAAATGCCTTAATCATTACTAAATATAAAGAGAATAGCTTATCCTCTTTGGAATAGAACCTAGGAACCTCCTCTGTGCACCAAATTAAGAAGAGAATAATATAGCATCCTTAATCGAGAGTTCTTTAGATTAAGGCCCAGGATGTAATTAATCACGAGAGCTTGTGCCCTATTGAAACCAACACCCGCATCAAATAAATCCCATTGAAGCTTATGTATCGGATGGGGGAAGTCTCATGACTATCGAGTTATACATATTATTATCCATCAAGATGTATAGGCGAAAATCACTATTCTCCATGAATAATCGTATGTATAACTCCATCTGCTCTCCCATCGGCTTACTTGTGTAGAGTGTAAAGGCAAATGACCATTTTGTCATATGGGATAATGATGTCATACCCTTTTCATTCTAACCCCTGCTTGCAACATCCTTTTAGAGACCCATAATACCTAGGAGGGATGGGGATTTTTGAGGAGTTTTAACAGGTTCAGCTGGGAGGAGGGAGGGGGGGAGAGAGTGAGAAATAAGAGCAGGAGAGTTAACTAGTGGGGTTGAAGAGGTAAGAGAGTGATTGCGAGATTGAGGTGGAATTGGGGAGGGATGAGGTCGTAGAGTCCGGCTTCTATTGCTCCCCTTACCTCTAGAAAGAGGCGGAGGTTGGACAATGGGTTTAGGGTTCAGATTGGTAGGGAAGAGACATAAGGGGTGGACGAAAGATCCACAATTTTCAAAATGGGTTGGCTTCCAATCATATTGGACTTTAAGAGTCATCTCTTCACCATAAATCGAAAGAGGAATTTCATTAGGTAACGAAAAAGTTTTATAGATTTAAACGCATACCCTCCCAATAGTCAGCTGAGTTCTTTTAGTTGTAAGGGAGTCTAACGATAACGACATACTGATGTAATTGGCTATTTGAAAATCCAAGGGCGTTCTGGAGATCGAGGATTTTTACCCAGAGCGGGATGGAGGCAACCTCGTCCCATTTCAGTTTGAACTTCGGGAACTACTTCTGGAGGATCAGATGAAAGGTTTTCCAAGCAAAAACTATGATCCACCCGACCAAACCATGTCATGGTCTTCCAAATTTGTGAACTTTAGTAGAAAAAATCCATTAGTAAGAGAGAGAAAAGAAAGAGAACCTTTGAGGGGCCAAACATTCTTCATGGAATCACGTAAGCGTTCATAATAAAGCCGCTGCCCAATGGAGTAACCGACTAAGGCTAAATTCCAGAGAAAAGTGCCTTCGGTAAGATCATCAACATTAAAGGCAAGTTTTTGGCTAGGCGAAACATAGGACATGAGAAAATTGTCTATAGTAGGAGGAGGGGAAGAAAGGTTATTAGCCCAGGTTAGAGCAGAAGAAGCTGGAGGAGGACCCAGAAGAGAGGAGGTGGTTAATGGAGAAAGTCATTTAGATTCGTGGCCATGGAAAGGAAGAGTTGAGGAGAGGTAAATCGCCCCTAGTGGCAAAGAAGGCAGCATAGGAGAAACCTAGTTTCTAGGGTTTCTCCTAGAGGGCAAATTTTTTTCTTGAAAGACATCCGCTGATGCCTTCACATATGTATTCGGATTAAAATGCTCATTAGACTCCTTAGAGTTTTATTTTATTTCTTTTTTCTTTTTGAAATATGGTTTAGTAAAAATCTAACGGAAGTCGGCGAGATTCTGCCATAATTAATGGAGAATTATGACATTTGATTTTTAATTAGACTTTATTATGAGATATCCCGGATAAAACAAAAAAATCTCGTCGTTTGATATGCCATTTCGTAGCTTCGTAAAAAAAAATTCGTCGTTTGAAAGAAAATAAGGAAAGCATGACCGTAATGCGGTTTGTCAGGCGTTCGTTAAAAGAAATTTTTTTTAATATTCTGCGTTCTAAATAATAAAAGTTATTATTACCACCTAGTTAACACCATCTCACCGTCCATTCATTGCGGATAAGAGATCCAACGGTAGATTCTTCATGAAAAAACCGCCTAGGAAATTCTCGCTTCGTTTCAGTCTTCTTTGTATGCCGCTTTATAAATTTCCTGAAAACTTTCCCCGCAGTCCTTTCGTCTCTCTGCTTCCTCTGATACGTTTACGGCTGCTCGGCGTCGCTTTCTCTCTCCAGCTTGGCGACGGCAACATCGATTTTGGGAAGGAATTATCCTCTCTTCGCCTCTGGATTCTATCATAAAGGTAGCATTTGATCCTCCGAATAATTTATTTTTCCATCAATCCAAGTTTTTTTCCTGATTCGTGAGAAAATGCTTTTTTGATTCTCATATATTATGTGCCCCTTGGCTCCCTTCTTCCATCTTGTATAGAGAGCCCTTGCTTTAAGAATTGCTAAAAGAGATATTTTTGGAGGACGAATCATTAGAAAGAAATGGTAATTCCGCTACCTAGAATTTTGGTTCGCGGATTGATTAAGCTTGTAATATTTTAGCTGATTTTCTAGATTTTTATAGGGTGGTCCTATGATGAAACTGGGAGAGAAAGACAGGGGACCGCCATGGCTGTGTCCACTTTTAAGAGCGAGTTTCTTTGTTCCCTGCAAAGTTCACAGCGACTCCAGCAAGAGCGAATGCAACATGTACTGCTTGGATTGCACGGGCAGCGCGCTCTGTTCTTATTGTCTCGCCCATCACAAGGACCACCATGTCGTCCAGGTTTATCTCTCTCTCTCTCTCTCTCTCTCTCTCTCTCTCTCTCTCTCTCTCTCTCATCTTCCTTGTTGGTTTCATCTATTCTTACTGATGAATTTTTTTTATGCAATATCCAATATTGGGTTCAGATTCGGCGATCCTCATACCACAACGTGATCCGGGTAGCCGAAGTGTCAAAATTTATAGACATTTCCTACGTACAATCCTACATTATCAACAGTGCTAAGATCGTATTTTTGAATGAGAGGCCGCAGCCGAGGCCGGGAAAGGGCGTCACCAACACCTGCGAGATTTGTTGCCGGAGCCTCCTCGATGCCTTCCGGTTCTGTTCCCTTGGATGCAAGGTTTCCCCTTTTCCAATACTTTCTATTTGCTCAACTATATTTCCCAATTTACCCATCAATCTTTTCCTCATCTATTGAAGCTATTGCAATATAAAGATACAATCTTTGCTGTTAGGTATGCTCTCCTAATAATTTTAGCTTCTCTTTTTACGGCAGCTTAGCGGAATGAAGCGAGACCCGGAGCTTACCTTCTCACATCACCCAAAAGCCGGCGAAGAGTTCAGCCATGGCTCAGAGTCGGACGAGTCGTCCACGCCGAAGAAGTTGCGCAAGACGGCGGCTTTCAGCTGTGGCATCAACTTATTGTCGCCTCCGGCGGTGGCGGTGGAAGACTGGAGGTTGTGGGATGATGATTGTGCTGACCGCCGAAGCGGCGCCACTTCGCCAACCACGCTACCTATCGTCAACTACCGGAATTCCCGGAGAAAGGGCATTCCTCATCGAGCTCCATTTTAGAAGATGAAATGCTTCTCATGCGTACGAAAACATACTTGCAACTTATAGCATAGCATAATATATGATTATAGAAACATTTACTAAAAATAAGGAGAGGGATCATCTTTGAAATTTACATTAGTGCATGTTGATAGTATTTTTCTTCGAAAAAACAAAAAGGCCAAAGGTTCTAATGTATAAAGTCGTAGAAGATTGATGGTGAAACTTCCAATATATGTAACAAAAAGGAAAAAAAAAAAAAAGCTAAGTTGGGAATAAATGAGAAAAGATAGCTGCTTTGCTTTGTATTGTAAAGCGGTAAATCCATAGGAAATACGTTGGATGCGCACTTTCAACTGTTTGCTACTGTTTGAAATGTACGTGAACATAATGAAGTTTAAAAAAAATATAGTTTTTCTTTCTACCCTTTTTGAGATCTGTAAATTAATTTTAGTTCTAAAGAAAATACAAAAAATTGCATAAAAAACCAAATTAAAATTTATTTTGTTTAAATAATATATAATAAAAGCAGGACACTAAAAGATGTTTTAGTTTGTAAAATAAGCGATTTGACTTGTTAAGTAAAACGATTGCTAATTTCTTTTTTGTTTGAATGTTTTTGGGGTGGAGCTTTACTCAGATATTGATTGTCCCATGGGCTACTGAAGTGCATCATCATCATCCAATTTATGTCATAGTTGATGTTTTAAGCATTAATTTTCTTCAATAATTTTTCTATGGAGATGCGCAGTAAATGCAACTGGAGATCATCATCCATTTATATTAATAGTTTTCTTGTACTTTCTCTAAAACACAGCTTCAGAAGAAGTTTCTTACTCACATATCTTCTCTCAATTGTGGCTTCTGAAAATAATCTTGATTTGAAGCCATTAATGCCGATCCACGTCCATTTGTTTAAATAGCTAGCATGAGTGCAGATTTTCCGCATTTGTTTTCCATCCTTTAGACAAGTACAGAGCCTCGTTCTTCTTCTTCTTTTTCTTTTCTTTTTTTATTTTTTATTTTCTTTGGAAAGAGGTAGGGGAGAACCAACCTTAGTTCTTAGGAGGGAAAATTGATAAAAAAAATAAAAATATATATATTACTAAATTCAAAGTAAATTCTGATTATGCATTATAAATGTTAAATGTCTCTTATGATACTTTTCAAAAAGAATCTCAGTCATCCATTTAGAGAAATAAATATTTTCTCCATCCCACAAACATTTCTAACTTCCAAGAACAATGCTAAGATGAAATTATTTTTCATCAAATATTAAATATTTATATATTGGCTGAAAATTAGTTATTTTGTACTATACATTCATGCTCATAACACCTAATTTTTTTAGGGCAACAATTTATTCAATATAACAGATAATTACAAGAAAAATACAGAAAACCAGCCTACCCATAATCACTAAAGCATAAATAACTGTATCCAAAGACCAAAAAAGTGTGCAAATGCAAAATAAAGAGTAAGAAGAACCAATATGCTCCACAGCAAAATCAGGTACTTTAATCGATAAAGTAAAGAGCAGATGCTGGCAAACCACCTTGGAAGAGAACTGATTGGAGAAATGTAGGCCTAAATTATAGTTTTTCATATCAAATTAGGTGTGAAAATTAATATCAAACTACATCCCTGACTAAAATTAAATAATTTATCATTTTTTTTCTTAAGTTTAAAGTGAGCAGGAAAGGAGAAGCCAATAGAGTGCATAAAAATAAATAGATCTTACTTGGAAGATGTTAATGAATGAAGGGAAGAAGAAGTTGAAATGTGATTAATGCCCTTTTTTTTTTTCCTTTGATCAATAAGATTTCAACCTTCACGACAGCAGGCTCAAGGAGTGAACGACACGAGTGATGCCTGGGAAAGATAGCAAACGAAACACACGAAAGAGCTTGGCTAGGGCAAAAGATAAGATTCACAAGGGGCCTATTGCTTAATAACCCTGACCAATAAGGGATTCCACTCCTGGAAGGAGGTGGGGCATTCGACTAAATTTAGGGTTTAATTTTTGGCATTAAGTTTTAGTTATTTCATAATGAGAAATTTGATATATCATAGCTATTTGAATGACAAATATTTCACAAAATGTACTTGTATGCACAATTCCTACTGAAGTATTTCAAGATATAAGAGTTTTGATGTTATATATTTTCATTTTATTAGTGGTGGTGAAATGTTTTGGAGTTTTTTTCTTTGGGAAGGGTGCTACAAATTTTTTTCCAGAGTATCATTTCTTTACATTTCTTTTATGCTCCTATCTTGCACTTGTAAGGCTTAGATCAGATTGGCTGCTGCATTTATCAGATCAAAACTAGTATGCAAATTTAGTCATTTGGATTAAAATATTAAATTTTGTAAAGCCGTTAGAGCTTTTTTCTCTAGTGGCTACCTTGTTTTGATTTGGGTGAATCATTTTGTTCTTGAGAATTCTAATCTAAGTTTATATTTTTGATGATTACAAAAGTTTATTGTTTGTCTAATTCATCTTCTAACATATATTTGAGTTTTTGTTGTGTGTACTAAAGTATTTTTCAGAAAATTCACACTCAAGATTGTTGAAGACTTCAAGTTCACTTGTTCACTGTAAATGAAGTCTGTAAATTTTCTTTTTCTTGAGTCTGAGAGAGTGTGATTGTAAGTTGGATAACTGTGCACACACACACACAATGGGGGAGTAAAAAGTTTAAATTTTTAAAAACTGATCGTACAGTACGAATTGATATCGTACGGTACGATCTGTAGAATATGTCCTCCAGGAAGAACCCATCAGACAAGAAAAATTTTCTAAGGCATGTTCATATATTACGAATACTATTCATACATGAGCTTTTGTTGTACGAACTGCTCAAAATTGGGTTCGTTTATATGTTTGTACGGGACGAATCTAGCGGACGAAGCTCACTGACTTGATCGTCCAAGCCTTTGTACGGACGAAGTGTTCGGACGAAGCTCACTGACTTGATCGTCCAAGCATTCGTACGGGACAAAGTGTTCGGAACAAAGCTCACTGACTTGATCGTCCAAGCCTTCGTACGGGACGAAGTGTTCGGATGAAGCTCACTGACTTGATCGTCCAAGCGTTCGTACGGGACGAAGTCTTCTGATGAAGCTCACTGACTTGATCGTCCAAGCCTTCGTACAGGACAAAGTTTTCGGATGAAGCTCACTGACTTAATCGTCCAAGCGTTCGTACGGGACGAAGTGTTCAGACCAAGCTCACTGACTTGATCGTCCAAGCCTTCGTACGGGACGAAGTGTTCGGACGAAGCTCACTGACTTGATCGTCTAAGCGTTCGTACGGGACGAACTGTTCATACGAACGACTCTGACTTGTTCATCCCGATGAGTCGTACGGGACGGATTGTTTAAACTATGTGAACTATTCATAGAGTATGATTGTCGATCGTACAGGACGATCGGTATGGACTTAACTTGAAAATTCAGTTTTTGGACGGTTTTTTCTGTCCCGAGTATAAAAATGACACAAAACTGACTGAAGAAAAAATCCTTCTACAAAAATTCTTTTGGGGAGTGAAAGGAGAGTGATTGGGAGAGTGTTTGGGAGTAAGTTTTGAGAGATCTTTCAAGAGAGAATTGTGAGGAGATTCACAAGGTTATCCAATTGAGAGAATTTCTTTTATTTATTCTTCAAGCATCTTCCCAATTCCTTAGAGACTTCCGCAAGAGCATTGTTCGAGAGGATTCCGATTCTCTGTCGCACTTGGAGAGTGAAAAGGATGATGATTCTCTGCCGCACTTGGAGGGTGAAAAGGATGACGGTTCTCTGCCATACTTGAAGGGTGAAAAGGACGATGGTTCTCTACCGCATTGGGGTTGGTGAAAGAGAGTTTGTAAAGGCTTTTCCGCCTTACTGTGGGGGCAAAAGGAGAGTCACTTGATTTTAGTGCAATACCTAGAGAAGGAGTCTCTAGGGAGTGGATGTAGGTCGTGTTTGACCGAACTACTATAAATTCTGGTGTTTTCTGTTCACTGTTTATTTCCTGCATTTTTTTTTCTGCTGTTTTATTTTCTTTGTGGTTGAATTTCTGTGTTTGAAGAAGAAAAAAATTATATATGTTCGTATAGTATGATTTTAGATCGTACAGTACGATTAGCTCTAAAAACTTCCAAAATACCAAGAGTAATTTTTTAAAAAAAAGACCAATTCACCCCCCCTCTTGGTTAGCCTAGGGATGTGATCAATAGGTCTAACAAGCTATTCGCACTTTCAAGTGGTATCAGAGCCAATTTCAAAAATAACTGTTTTAAATATTTTTTAAAATTTTGATCATGGCTAATTTTCAAAATAGAAATACTATGGAAGGATACTCGATCACTAGACCACCGTTATTTGATAATATTCATTTTGATTTTTGGAAAACTCGCATGTCTACTTTTCTGCAATCACTTGACTATCGTATGTGGATGTTAGTTCAGGATTGTTATACTGAACCAACTAGGATTGTAGAAGGAATAAGAGTTCAAACACCTTTTGTAAACTGGACTATAGAAGAACGTGAACTAGCTCAACTGAATGCTAAGTGTTTGAATAGTTTTTTTTGTACTTTAAAATCAGAAGATTACATATGTGTGTCTACCTGTAAATCAGGAAAGGAAATTTAGGATAGACTTTGAATCATATATGAAGGTACGAATGAAGTGAAATAAACTAGATTGAATATTCTCTTGCACGACTATGAACTTTTTCGCATGAAACAGAATGAATCAATCTCTGACATGTACACTCATTTTACACACATAGCCACTTCATTGCATGCTTTAGGTAGGGAGTTAACAAATACTGAGAAAGTTAACAAGATATTACGTTGTTTACCTCCTGCATATGATGCAAAGATAACTGCAATAACAGAATCTAAAGATTTGAATGTTTATTCTGTTGACAATCTTCTTGGATCACTAATTGCTTATGAGCAATCGGTGACTCAAAGACAGATTGATGCAGGTGAGAAGAGAAAGGAGAAGAACATTGCTTTAAAGGTAGACGACTCTGAAAGTGATCAATCACTACCTGAGGACGAAGAGGATGTTGCCCTGATGACGAGGCAATTTAGAAGTTTCCTAAAAAGGAAGCAGAGAAGACGCCAGCATTGGAACAAGGGTAAGTTCCAGAAGAATGTCAAGGTTTCGAATGAAGTCATTTTCTATGAGTGCAGAAAGCCAGGTCACATCACGACAGATTGCCCCAATCTCAAAGGAAATCCTAACAAGGAGAAGACCGAGGAGAAACCAAAGGATAGAAGGGGTAAAAAGAGAGTACAACGAGCTTTCTGGGTGGACTCAGCTTCAGATTCATCAGAAACAGCACCAGAAGAGGAAGTTACCAATTTGTGCTTAATGGCTGATAATCTCGACCATTCAGATGAGGATGAGGTATGTGATTTAAGCTATGAAGAATTATTTGAAGTTTCTGAACGCATACACTCTGCATATAGGAAATTTAAGAAACTGCATGCTAAGTTAAATTTTGATTACATAGAGCTGCAAAAAGATTATGAGATCCTCAGAAAAGATTATGCATTAATTGATAGAAATCACATTACTTTGTTGGATGAGTATGATGATTTAAACAAACAGCACAATCTTTTAAAATCATCAAATGCTGAACTTGAAAATAATTTTAAGACTTTTATGGATGAATTGGATTCTAGAGAGCATGATTTGAAAATTGACAATTCGATTTTAGAAAGTGCTAATGCTTATCTTAAAGTTCAGATTAAAGCACTTAAGGAGAATAAAATATCACCTAATCTTGAAGAGTTTCATGAATCTTACCACAAGAATATTGACTCAAGATCTAAAAAGAAGATTTTTAGAAAGAATAAATTGGTGAATCCCTTTCCTGGGATAAAATGTTTTTCTTGTGGAAGTTTAGGACATATTTCCACTACCTGTACTTTAAAGTATAGAACACATTTAGTATGGAGACCTAAGGTGCATAGAACACAGCATATCACACATACATCTGGTTTAAAATTATCAAGAGGTGAACCCAAATTTGTTTGGGTTCCCAAGACTAACGTTTGATCATTTTTACAAACACTCTCACACAAGATCTTGTGAGAGTATTTGGTACCTGGACAGCGGATGCTCAAAGCATATGACTGGAGATACGAGTCAATTTATATCACTGGAAGCCAGGAATGGAGGCAAGGTGACACTTGGAGATAATACCATCAAGAGAGTGGTAGGTACAGGTATAATTAGAAATTTAGAAAATTTTGTTATTAAAAATGTATTATTGGTTGAAGGTTTGAAACATAATCTGTTGAGTATTAGTTAACTATGTGACAAGGGCTATCATATAAAATTTTTACCGATGAGTTGTGTTATTAGTCTAAATGGAACTGTTGTCTTGAATGGTGATAGGGTGAATAATATTTACATGCTAGATTTTAATTCTGTTAAACCATCTACTGCCTTGTGTTTGAAAACTGTATCTGATGAATCATGGTTGTGGCATAGAAGGCTTTGTCATGCTAGCATGAAAAATCTTAGAAAAATTACTCAAAAGTAACTAGTTAGAGGAGTACCCAAATTAGATTTTACTAAAAATCACTTATGTGATGCATGTCAAATAGGAAAATAGGTGAGATCCTCCTTCAATTCGATCAAGAAAATTAGAACTAGCAAGCCCTTAGAAATTCTTCATATGAATTTATTTGGACCTGTTAGTACCTTAAGCCTAGGAGGAAAAAGATTTGGGTATGTTATTGTGGATGACTATACTAGATTCACCTAGATTAGATTTTTGAATCATAAGAATGAATCATTTGAAGAGTTCAGAGATTTTGCCACTTGGATTCAGAGAAAACTTAGTTTTGAAATAGTTAGTATCCAAAGTGATCATGGTGGAGAATTTGAGAATGAAATATTTAGTGATTTTTACAAATCTCTTGGAATTGAACACAACTTCTCAGCTCCTAGGACGCCTCAACAGAATGGAGTTGTAGAAAGAAAGAACAGGACATTGGTTGAAACTGCTAAGGCCATGTTGGCAGAATATTCACTTCCTAAATACTTTTGGGCTGAAGCAGTTAGTACAGCATGTTATGTGTTGAATAGGGTGTACATAAGGTATAAATTGAATAAGACACCCTATGAAATTCTTAAAGGTAGAAGTCCCAACCTCTCGCATCTACATATTTTTGGATGTAAAGTGTTCATACATAATAATGGTAAAACTCTTCTAGGAAAATTTGATCCGAAATTAGATGAAGGAATCTTTCTAGGATATTCAAGTGTTAGAAAATCATATAGAGTTTTTAATAAGAGAACATTGGTAGTTGAAGAGATTACACATGTTATTTTTGATGAATCCTATGATAGTAAAGAGTCTAAGTTGGATGAAGATGAGGTTGAGGTTATAACCTAAAAACTTGAAAATCAAAAAATTGAAGAAAGGGTTAAAAAAGAACAGGAAAACCAATTGCTTAGAGAATGAAAATTTGTAAGGAGTCATCCTAGAGAGTTGATTTTAGGAGAACCAAGTGAAGGTGTTAGGACTAGGCATGGTTTGAGGAAAGAAGTGAATCATTCAGCATTTATTTCAATGATAGAACCCACGAACATAGAACAAGCACTTTTGGATGAATTTAGATTTTGGCCATGCAAGAAGAGTTGAATTAATTCAAGAGAAATGATGTTTGGGAGTTAATTGAAAGGCCAAAAGATCAAAATGTAGTTGGAACTAAGTGGGTATTTAAAAATAAGATGAATGATTCTGGAGTAGTTGTGAGAAATAAGGCTAGATTAGTAGCTAAGGGGTATAATCAAATTGAAGGAATTAATTTTGAGGAGACATTTGCCCCTGTAGCAAGACTTGAAGCAATAAGAGTTTTATTAGTCTTTGCCTGTTTTAAAGATTTTAAATTGTATCAGATAGATGTCAAGAGTGCTTTTCTTAATGGGGTGATAGATGAGGATGTTTATGTTGAACAACCTCCTGGCTTTGAAAATCCTAAATACCCTAATTATGTTTTTTAAATTAAAAAAGGCCTTATATGGATTAAAACATGCACCTAGAGCATGGTATGAGAGGTTAAGCACTTTCTTATTAAAGGGATCATTTTTTAAAGGAAGTATGGATACCACTCTGTTTTTGAAAAGACTTGGAGATGAAATACTCATTGTACAAATATATGAAGATGATATCATTTTTGGATCAACTGATAAAGCTCTATGTGATGAATTTTCAAAAATAATGAGTAGTGAATTTGAGATGAGTTTAATAGGTGATTTGAGTTATTTTCTTGGCTTTAGTATTAAGCAAAATGAGGAAGGAACCTTTCTTTGTCAATCTAAATATGTGAAGGAAATCCTCAAAAAGTATGAAATGGATAATGCTAAACCAGTCACTACACCCATGAGTTCCTTAGTCCTATTAGATAAAGATCTTAAGGGAAAATCTGTTGATCAAAAGAAGTTTAGAGGAATAATTGGATCTTTGCTTTATTTGACTGCTAGCAGACCTGATATTATGTTTAGTGTTTGCTTATGTGCTAGATTTCAAGCTGATCTAAAAGAATCACATTTGACAGCAGTAAAAAGGATCATAAGATATCTTTTGGGAACTCAAAATTTAGGAATTTGGTATCCTAAGAACATTTCTTCTTTTGAAATTATTGGATACTCAGATTCAGATTTTGCAGGCTGTAGAGTGGATAGGAAAAGTACTTCTAGAACATGTCAATTTATTGGAAACTCATTAGTATCTTGGTCCAGTAGAAAATAAAATTCTGTAGCACTTTCTACAGTTAAAGCAGAATACATTGCCTTAGGAAGTTATGTGGCACAGGTGCTTTGGTTGAAACAACAATTAAGTGACTTAGGATTTGTAGGTGGCACCGTTCCAATATTTTGTGACAACACTAGTGCCATTTGTATTTCAAAAAATTCTATTCAACATTCTAGAACCAAGCATATTGACATAAGGCATCATTTTATAAGAGATCATGTAGCGAAGAGAGAAATTGAACTACATCATGACGCTACTAAAGATCAGCTTGCAGATATTTTCACAAAACCCTTAGCCTTTGACACATTTAGCATGTTAAGAACAAGGCTAGGTGTGATAGATCTTAATGCTTGATTGAAAATTTTACAAATGAAATTTTTTTTTATATTTGTTAAGTTTGTTCATTATATGTTTTTGTTATACTTTTATTTAAATCAATCAAAATAAAAAAAAATAAAAAATATATATTTCTGCTGTGTTTTTATTTCTTAATTGAATATTGATAGCATGTGAGTTTTGAAGTGATAGGAGTTTTTAATATCTATTCGTACTGTACGATATCGTTGTTGACCGCTGGACATAGAACCAAAACCCAGCTCAAAATTCACTAAAAATCCTACGTACCCAAATTTCCTGCGCGAATCCGGCAGAAATCCCGCTTCCTGCTACAGTGGCCATGACCTGCAACGGCGCCGAAAATGTCTATTCCTCGCATACGTGGCTCGCCTTGACCCCGCTCCCCAGCGTCAATAAAATGAGGGAAGTCGCAGTTCATTCGGTGATCCTTCCCACTCGCGAATACTCCCTCTCACGCGACACTTCCTCCTCTCCCGTCGCTACTCCCACGACCTCTCCCTCCGAGCTTCCTCCTGCGATCATCCCCCCATCTCGTCGGCCTCCCCATTCCGATCTCCCAAACAGAGAGAGGGAGAGAGAGAGAGAGAGAGAGAGCTCATTCTTCCTACCTTCCTTCTTCCACAAACCAAACTCCACCCCTGCCCTAGAATCTGCGACCGAAGCCTCCATCCCGCCGATCTCAGCAAGTGACCGAAGCCCTCTTCTCCCCGCGATCGTCTCTGCCCTAGCCGAAGCCTTCGACGACCTCCTTCGTGCGGTTCGACTTCGCCCCTTCTGCGATTCCCTCCTCTTTAGGATCGGAAGTTACGACATTTTGAGCAGAAGCTACAACGGGAGCTCGTAGCAGTGAAGGTAACTTTCCTCCTCACGCGCGCTCCTTCGGCCAAATCCCATGAATCCACTAAACCGAGAGGGAGAGGGGTTTATTGTAATGAGCTCCTTAACTAATTAATTAATATTAATTATAATTGATTAAATAATTATTTTTTAATTATAATTAATTATTAATTATGTTAATTAGAATTGATTATAATTAAATATCATTAATTATTATTAGTTATATTTAACTGTTAATTATCATTAATCATTATTAATTATTATTGATTATAATTAGGCATAACTAATTATAATCAATTATAATTAATAAATTAATTATGATTGGATAGTTAATTATTATTAATTTTAATTAATTATTTAATTATTATTAGTTATAATTTATCATAATTAAATAACCCTAATTATAATTAATTATAATTAATATATTAATTATAAATAAATAATTAATTACCTTTAATTACATTGAGAAAAAAAAAGAGAGGAGAGGGTGCTCTTTCCCCTCTCCTCGTACCTCGATCCACAAGCCTCCACCGCCGGACCGACGCTTGCAAAGGTATAATTTTCTAACTCAGATTCTCGCTCTCGAAGTTCGCGGCGGACCGGAAAACCGCCTATACACGCTTTCATAAGCGTGGTGGGATGGGACCCCGGTGCGACGCCTACAACGAGGCGGGTAATCACCTCAAAATCCTATCCTCGGCGTTCGTGTCGAGCCGGCAAACCGCCTATACACGCTTTCATAAGCGTGGTGGGAAGGGAACCCGGTGCGACACCTACGGCGAGGCGGGTAGGCCCTATACACGCTTTTCTTAGCGTGGTGGGGACAATTTTAAGTACCCGTATGCGGCTCTGTACCTGCGGGGAAACAAATGCTTTGCTTTTTCAGGTTCGTCGAAGACCCATACACGCTTTCTTAAGCGTGGTGGGGGATTGAAGACTTTACACGGCCGCGGTGTCCTCGAAAGAGGGCATCTACCATACACGCTTTCTTAAGCGTGGTGGGAAAGGCCCAGTTTTCCGTTATTTCCCCTAAACGGGGGAGATGCCGGAATGCTGCCGAAATTTCGGGTGAAAATAAAACTAAACTTGGACCAGATTAGAACAAATTTTGGGACCGCATTGGACATGAACTCAAAGAACCTAAAACAAACAAAAATGCAAAAGACTTTGAATAAGACTTGAACATATATTTGAACTCAATTTGAACTCATATGAACGGATACGAGGGAGTTGAATGAACCATATGGAACTGAACTTACAAGGATTACGAGGGACTCTGATTGGATTTGAACTCATGAACTCAAACAAACCTTCATATTAAACTCAAGTTGAGTTAAGACTCAAATGCAAACGTGACTTGAACAATCAAAGGAACTTGAGCTTGATTTGGATATCAAGTGGGCAGAACTTGAATCATTTGAACAAGCCACTAAACTCAAACTGAGCAAGGACTTGAAGTTGACTTGAATACAACAACGAAGACTCACACTGGACTCGGATTTGAAATGACACTAATTTGAAATCAAAAGAACAAGAACTCGGGCTCGAATGAGAATAAACAGTGGACTTGTGGACTTTATCTAAGTGATTGATCAAGACATGAATCCAAATTGGATTTGAGTTAAACTACAAAGAACTTGGAATTCAATCTAATAACAAGGAACTTGACATACAAGACTCGAACTCCTACAAGACAACAGGGGACTTTGATTTGGACTCCGATTAAGAAGATTCGGTATGTAATCGGAGTGCAAACAAATATCAACAAGTGGTAGTGAGGTACTATGCGGTTAAATGATATGAAGCTCGTGATGCCTGCATTAATAAACTCGCGAGTCTAGGCAAGGAATCTGAAATCACCAATGTGGGAGACTTCTAATGAATGTATTGACTCACTAGAAAATTCTTGGAGGATGTAGTGACGATACGGGCAATGGACTTGTGATGATACAGTCTCTCTACAACTAATGTCAACTAGTTTCTCCCACGAGTATTGAAATAAATGCAAGCAAATGCGGCAATTCTCCAATCTACATCCGAATATAAAGGATAATAGTCCCTACGACAATCATGCAAGTACACGAGTCCACTTGTAGATAACGACGATAGATAAGACGCAAGAGCAACAATCTCTTTACAACTAGCATCAAGTGTCTTCTCACTATAAGCAGTGATAGTCAACATGTGATGATTTGCAGAGCAAAATGCATGAAGAGGTCATCAGTGAATGTAGCTCAACCGTCAACCAACATCAAGCTACGAATGAGCGTATTACTTTGCACAACAGATAACAATGAAGGGTACGCTGTAGGAAAGAGGAATCCTCTATGAACATGAGCATGTAACATGTCAATTTCAGGTGAAGGCTGAAGGTCATAACAAATGTGGAAGATATAATTCCCTTTCAATCGATGATGACTAATTTGCAAATGAATACACAGTATTCTATCCATAAGCAATCATGCTTGATGCAGTCTATTGGAAAATAACAACCATTGAATTGCTATGAATACGAAAAGTCACAAGCAAAACATAGAGGAGATCGTGACAAATGAAAGCATCTGCAAACTATGTAGCAAGGGGAAGTGAGTATGGTAGGATCCTACAGTCAACACTTGTCAAATCATAGATGAATGCATCAGTCTTATACGATACGAGGCCAATGTACATCAAGTGTAATAGTGTTCTGCAGCTGGCTTCAAAGCACAATGGGATACATCCCAAAAGCAGCAAAGTCAGAGTTGATGACATTCTTCGTAACAGTCATACAGGAAGATGAAATAATTCCTATTGTATTCACATGAGAATATTGGTGAAAGGGTTATAAATGCCTGAAGATACTACAACTTGCCCACAAATGAATGTAGAGACATTATCATGCATCAATTGTCGAACACACTGATCCTCATGCGGGTAAAGATAGCGTGTCCACAGTATATTCGAGGTACCTACCAATTGTAGTAGCAAAGACACTGTAGTACCTCCACGACAAATAATTATCCAACATCAGTCGAATATACCCACCCCAGCAAGTAAAGGCAGGTGGTAGGTAACAAATGTGAGTACCCACGAGCTTCTGTAGGAAATCCGCTACATACTTAGCATGCTATCTACAAGAAGGATACAAAAGGACTACAGTAGATAGCAACATCTACGATCCAAGCAGGAGATTCGTTGGTGCACAACAATCCAAATGTAGAGAGCAACAAGTAGTGCACGACAGTCTGCCTGTACAAAGCAGCAAACAACTCAGTTCACGAGCTGCTGCACCACGCCACCGGATCCGCAACTTTCATGCAAGCGGACAGAAGGCGTGTACAAATATTCCAAGAATACCCCTGCACGTGTGCACTTTAATTTGTATACACATAGGTACACTAAAAGGGAAAAATATAATCATAACCCGCATGGGCCCCGGCGAGCGTGTTATTGGTACACACGTGACGTCTAGGGATGCTGCGCGGGTCAATAGATTTGAACCCGATCCTCCTAAAACAAGTAAATAGGAGTTGACAAGGTTCAATAAATATTTATAAAATGTCCCCCAAATACCCGCATGGGCCCTGGTGAGCGTGTTATCGGTACACACGTGACGTCAAGGGATGCTGCGCGGGTTAATAAGTGAATTCAAGTTCGAGCCCGATCCTCCTAAGCAGGTAGATAGGAGTCGACACGGCTCGAACTATTAAATAAATATACGGTCGCAAGGTCGACCGGGATATTTATTTTATATATTCATATTAGGCCTTCAAGGCCTTCAACCAAGAAAATTCACTTGCAAAGGCATAAAGCCTACGAAACCTGATCCTCTGTCGGCAGCTCGACAAAGTGGACAAGGTTCAATCCACGAATGAGAAATAACCCCATCTACCCCGATGATGGCCGTGTTGAATGAAAATATCAACCGGAGGGGTCCATTTCAAATATCTCAAAGTACCACCCAAACTCCCACAAAATCCAAAACTCCACGAAACTCCCAAAATCCCAAATTCCCTACAAAATCCAATCTTCTGAAAAATCCCAAAATCCAAAAATCTTTCCAACTCCAGATATTTAAAAATTGAAATCCAACTATCAAACCGCTTAAAGCAAAATCCATCCATCCTCCGCAACAGTTTGCCGAGGTGGACAAGTTAAAATTTACTTTAGCTCGCAAAGAGCTAATGCCTGGTCGAAAATATCACTAGGATCCATTCTCAAACAATCTCCTGCCAGCAAGGACGTGGTACGAGTCCTCTAACCGGCAGTTTCGCCGCCAAATGGCACTGCAGGATAAACGGTTATGACTCGGGGCCCTCTGAACCAGGTGGTCGCCGCCAAATGGCACCATTATATTATGGTTATGGCCAGAGCCCGTATGCTCCCCAATGGCATCAAATCCTTGAGATATGAATCAATAGGATATGATTGATAGGGCACAAAGCCCTCTGTTAGCTAAGGTGGATTCAAATTTGTCCCCTTAGACAAACACTCCCCCCAGGTCTACAAGGTACCCTTGGACGAAGCAACCCATGGCTGCCGACAAGGATCCTTCTGTCAGGTTGGGTCGACTACCTCCTCTGACTAAGTAGACCAGGGACCACGATGGCCCGGGACGACAGAACCATGGGATCTTGATCGGGTCTATCATCCATTCCCCCTCCATCCGCTTTAAGTGCAAGATGGTGACATTTTCAATTTTAAATATTAAATCTCCAAATCTCCCAATTTTCCAAATTCTCAAATCATCAAACTTTCAAACCTTCAACCCATTACTGCTACTATATGCCAGATGCACATATCTATACGTATCTGATTGACGACTAGCCTTAATCGAAAGTTCTCTCTCGTTACCGGGAGGGGTAATTAACTATAGGGGCTTGCGCCTATAGGAAACCAGAACTCAGATCATAAAGTCCTCGCAAAAATGAGGGCGAAATCTCTGGGTAGTGTCTTATCTACAAACCCATCTGCCTTCCAAAATTTACCCCGGAACTTAGTTCGTTAAAACTCCCCCCTCAAAAGAAAGCACAAAAAGAGCGGGCGGAGGCCGGGGCCTAATTTTCGGAGCCCACAGATTTCTGGCGACTCCGCTGGGGATTGGTTTCTCTTTCCATCTTTGGCTAGTCACCTCAGTGCTATAGTAGCAGCTATTCTCAACCTAGTTATAACCCTTTCACATGAGAATATTGGTGAAAGGGTTATAAATGCCTGAAGATACTACAACTTGCCCACAAATGAATGTAGAGACATTATCATGCATCAATTGTCGAACACACTGATCCTCATGCGGGTAAAGATAGCGTGTCCACAGTATATTCGAGGTACCTACCAATTGTAGTAGCAAAGACACTGTAGTACCTCCACGACAAATAATTATCCAACATCAGTCGAATATACCCACCCCAGCAAGTAAAGGCAGGTGGTAGGTAACAAATGTGAGTACCCACGAGCTTCTGTAGGAAATCCGCTACATACTTAGCATGCTATCTACAAGAAGGATACAAAAGGACTACAGTAGATAGCAACATCTACGATCCAAGCAGGAGATTCGTTGGTGCACAACAATCCAAATGTAGAGAGCAACAAGTAGTGCACGACAGTCTGCCTGTACAAAGCAGCAAACAACTCAGTTCACGAGCTGCTGCACCACGCCACCGGATCCGCAACTTTCATGCAAGCGGACAGAAGGCGTGTACAAATATTCCAAGAATACCCCTGCACGTGTGCACTTTAATTTGTATACACATAGGTACACTAAAAGGGAAAAATATAATCATAACCCGCATGGGCCCCGGCGAGCGTGTTATTGGTACACACGTGACGTCTAGGGATGCTGCGCGGGTCAATAGATTTGAACCCGATCCTCCTAAAACAAGTAAATAGGAGTTGACAAGGTTCAATAAATATTTATAAAATGTCCCCCAAATACCCGCATGGGCCCTGGTGAGCGTGTTATCGGTACACACGTGACGTCAAGGGATGCTGCGCGGGTTAATAAGTGAATTCAAGTTCGAGCCCGATCCTCCTAAGCAGGTAGATAGGAGTCGACACGGCTCGAACTATTAAATAAATATACGGTCGCAAGGTCGACCGGGATATTTATTTTATATATTCATATTAGGCCTTCAAGGCCTTCAACCAAGAAAATTCACTTGCAAAGGCATAAAGCCTACGAAACCTGATCCTCTGTCGGCAGCTCGACAAAGTGGACAAGGTTCAATCCACGAATGAGAAATAACCCCATCTACCCCGATGATGGCCGTGTTGAATGAAAATATCAACCGGAGGGGTCCATTTCAAATATCTCAAAGTACCACCCAAACTCCCACAAAATCCAAAACTCCACGAAACTCCCAAAATCCCAAATTCCCTACAAAATCCAATCTTCTGAAAAATCCCAAAATCCAAAAATCTTTCCAACTCCAGATATTTAAAAATTGAAATCCAACTATCAAACCGCTTAAAGCAAAATCCATCCATCCTCCGCAACAGTTTGCCGAGGTGGACAAGTTAAAATTTACTTTAGCTCGCAAAGAGCTAATGCCTGGTCGAAAATATCACTAGGATCCATTCTCAAACAATCTCCTGCCAGCAAGGACGTGGTACGAGTCCTCTAACCGGCAGTTTCGCCGCCAAATGGCACTGCAGGATAAACGGTTATGACTCGGGGCCCTCTGAACCAGGTGGTCGCCGCCAAATGGCACCATTATATTATGGTTATGGCCAGAGCCCGTATGCTCCCCAATGGCATCAAATCCTTGAGATATGAATCAATAGGATATGATTGATAGGGCACAAAGCCCTCTGTTAGCTAAGGTGGATTCAAATTTGTCCCCTTAGACAAACACTCCCCCCAGGTCTACAAGGTACCCTTGGACGAAGCAACCCATGGCTGCCGACAAGGATCCTTCTGTCAGGTTGGGTCGACTACCTCCTCTGACTAAGTAGACCAGGGACCACGATGGCCCGGGACGACGGAACCATGGGATCTTGATCGGGTCTATCATCCATTCCCCCTCCATCCGCTTTAAGTGCAAGATGGTGACATTTTCAATTTTAAATATTAAATCTCCAAATCTCCCAATTTTCCAAATTCTCAAATCATCAAACTTTCAAACCTTCAACCCATTACTGCTACTATATGCCAGATGCACATATCTATACGTATCTGATTGACGACTAGCCTTAATCGAAAGTTCTCTCTCGTTACCGGGAGGGGTAATTAACTATAGGGGCTTGCGCCTATAGGAAACCAGAACTCAGATCATAAAGTCCTCGCAAAAATGAGGGCGAAATCTCTGGGTAGTGTCTTATCTACAAACCCATCTGCCTTCCAAAATTTACCCCGGAACTTAGTTCGTTAAAACTCCCCCCTCAAAAGAAAGCACAAAAAGAGCGGGCGGAGGCCGGGGCCTAATTTTCGGAGCCCACAGATTTCTGGCGACTCCACTGGGGATTGGTTTCTCTTTCCATCTTTGGCTAGTCACCTCAGTGCTATAGTAGCAGCTATTCTCAACCTAGATTCAAAATTTTGAGTCTTTCAGAATGATCATTTAAAGAATCAAAATTTCTGAATATTCTAAGAATGATCATTCAAACAAATTTATTAAGATAACGTATTTAGCAGTATTTTAAATTTGTATTGTTTGAATTTGCTCGCTAATGTTATCTATTTTTATTTTATATTCTGTGCAAGTCTCTGCATTTTTGAAAGTGTGGGGTGATGTATCAAATTTTGATCACTAACCCTTACCTTTCATTTATGCAGATGGATCTACAGAACACACCAATGACTGTCCAGCTGGGACAAGGAGCCAGGATCCAACTGGCGAACGCTATCATTGAGACAGGGAATGCTGGAGCTACCATCCAGTTTGGTAGCATTGACTTCCCTGCTGTTGTTGAAAGGGCCACCACCATTCCTACGAATGGCAGAAATACTGAAGGGCCTGCTAGGAGGCCACGCTCTGCTGGAACTACCACTCGTCGTGTGCACCTGCCGGCACAACGGCATGCTGCTGCTAAAAATCCTCGTGAGAGGATTTCTGTCTTTGAACGGCTGTCGCAGCCAGAAATCCCGGCCACCAAGAGGGTTGTAGCCGAAGGAAGGATCTCCGTGGTGACGACAAACACCACACACCTGCCAACCGGGTTGCCCGCACCCGTGAAGAACACTTCTGAGGCTTCCTCATTTGGGGGAAGGCCCACCAGGAGGCAGAGAAGGAAGATGAATGCTGAACTCCGAGCTCAGCAGCTACTAGTGCCTGTGCATCCCTCGAACCTGCCTGCTCCAGAGCATATATCCAACGTTCCTACCCGGAACAAGTTTACTGACCTGAGGTGGGTAAAGAGAAACAGCTCAACTGGAGAGCTGAAAAAGTCGTTCTGGGACCGACAGCCTGAAGTCCCACCTCCTCAAAAGAAGAAGGAGCCTGAAACTCTCTCAGCTCGAGTCTACAGAGTCCTGAAGACCGTGAAGGAGAGAGGACTGAAAAAGAGGAGGTACCAGCGGCCACTGATGGTCGAAACAAGAAGAACTCCACCAAGAGAGCGTCTGTCTCTTGCTGTGGAGAGAAATGAAAGAAAATACATCCCACACGGTGAACATCGGGGTGTGACACCTGAACCACACATTCAGGGATCCACCGCCGAAAGGTCCCGGTGGAAGGGAAAACAAATCTGGAGGCCAAGGCCTCGCAGAGAAGAAAAGAACGAAAGAAAGACTGAGCTGGGCGTGACATCCGGTACTGCTTCCCGGAGATCCGCCCCCAGTTACAAACAACGTCAGAAATGGGTTCCAAAGGAGGCCCACGATGATGCTCCTCCCGACGGTAGACACCTTGGAGAATCCTCCAGGGGATCCCGTCGCTCACCAACTCCTCCCAAGGAAGAGTCTAACTTCGACCGTAGCCCACGGGTCGAAGAGATCTTCCTGCCTAACCAAGAACCGGAGATCCAGTGGCGCCGCCGCTCGGAGATCCGAGTACTAGAAGAAGGAGAAGAAGATACGGGAGAAGAAAATATTGAAGAATACATGGAAGAAAATCTAGAAGAAAATATGGAATACATAGAAGAAGACTTGGAAGAGGTAAATAACACCTTGGACATGGAAGTGGTCTACATGGTGAGACACATCAATGTCGAAGAGGAGGCCTACTACGACGATGATGAAGATGACGATCGTTGGCAACCACCGCCTAGACAAGTATATCGGCGCCGCCATGAAGCCGGGTCCACCACTGGCAGAGGTGTCCATTCCCAAGAAGAGCGAGAAGAGGCTGAGGATAATCCCTTTGCTGACGAGAACGTCACGCTCGCAGAAATGCAGAGGCAAATGAAACGTCAAATGAGGGCCAAGGATAGGGAAATCTCTCAGTTACATGAGAAAATGACAGAGATGATGACCCAAATGACGGCAATGATGCAGATCATGCAGAGAAATGCTGCAGTTGGTTCTATGCCCAATCCTCCCCCTGATCCTCCAAACTTCCAAGTGCCGCAAGTCTCAGGAGTACGGGACACTCCTGAAGGTGGCCACGAGGCTCAGAATACCACTCGTCAGCCCACTCCACAGAATATTGCAAGTACCTCCGAGCCTGTAACTGCTGCACAGCTTGAAGGGATCATTACAGAGAGGATCAGGGCTATTATAGCCATTGATCAGGCAGAAAAATTAGTGGGTAAAGGTCGCCCGTACCCGGTAGAGTATGATCAGGTGCCATACCCGAAGGGATATTCTGTGCCAAAATTCAATACTTTTGATGGCAACAAAAATCCCAGACAGCACCTGGCGCAGTTCAAAGCCACCTGCGGGAATACTGGAGGGAATGATGCTCTACTCTTCCGACAATTCGTTAGCAGTTTGACAGCAGCTGCTTTCGAATGGTATGCCGACCTACCAAATGACTCTGTAAAGACATTTGCAGAGTTAGAAAATATGTTCGTGAAGAGATTTGCCAGTGCGACCGAGAAAATAACGATCGCTGACCTTGCTCTGAATAAGAGAAAGAAGGAAGAATCAGTGACTAAATACATCACTCGCTGGCGCAATCTAAGCATGAAATGTGAGCAACAACTTGAAGAAGAACATGCCGTACAGTTGTTAATGGGAAACATTGATGATAAAATGCAACCCTTCCTGTGCATGGCTACTATCACCACATTTCAGGACCTGCTGGACAGAGTGGCCAAGTTTGAGAAATTGAACTTGTCAAAATCAGAAAATTATTCTGATAAACCCAAGAAAGCTAAAGCCTCAGGTGCTAGAAGAGGTGAGGCTGACTCTATATTTTTCTCCAGAGCTGATAAAGAGAAGCAGATGACATACAACGTAGACAAAGGCAAGCAGCCGATGCAATATCAAGAAAAGCCTAAGCAAGTCTACAATCCTAACCCCCAGCCGAAGCTGATACTTGGTGGGAATGATAAACCACAAACCTATCAGGGCGGTGGAGAACGCCCGCGACAAACAACGGGAACTGGTGATCGAACGTTCCCCTCCCTCAAAGACAAAATGAATAAGGAATATTCATTCAAGAGGGAAAGTGTTGCCAAGCTGTTTCGACAAGCATTGAAAGCGGGTTTAGAACTGCCAGAGTGCAAGAGACCCGAGGAGTCAAAACATAGCGGCGACCCAAACTATTGCCCATATCATCGGGTGATGAGTCATCCAATTGAAGATTGCTATGTCTTCAAGGATTGGCTTGAAAGAAAATACCGAAGGGGAGAGCTCACATTGTCCGACAATGTGCTGACTCATCCCAGAAAAGAATCAACTCGGGTAGTAACGACTTCCTCCGTACCCCCGGTTGAAGAAAGAAAAAATGAAAAGAAGCCAGCTCAGGAAGAACAGTGGGAGACTGCGGTCTCTAAGAAAACTGTGAAAATGCTGAAACAGCTTGAAGGAGTTCCGGGTGTAAAATGGAAATCTCCTACGGAGCCAGTGTTAAATCTGAAGGCATTACATGTGGCACAAGCGTCTGCTTCTAAACAGTTTTCCAACCAAGTTGGAACTTCAAAGTCTGGAAAGAAAAAGTCCTCCAAGAAGAAGACAAAACTGAAGAAGCCCAAGGAGAAGAAAACAGTAACCCAAAGGGTTATAGATAGTCTGGATGAATACTACCAGACCGCAAGGCGTCCTGTTAAGCTTGCCGACTTTATGTCAGAGCTCAAGATTGACGAAGCAGAAGAGGCTGATGAGGATCCTCTTCCCACAGAAGTCTGTCGGGTCATTTCAGCAACGCCAATAACTCTGACAAAAGAAAAATATGTCAGAGAGATGATCGTTGAAACCTGTCTGGCAACATCGTCAATGGACTACAGCTCAGAGGAGGATCTGCATTTTCCAAAGACAGATGAATCTGATCCCGATATAGCGTCGCAGATAGGACATGTAAATCTGGGAGGTGATTCTGAGTCAACGAATGAATCCCTAGACGCGACGATGGCAGACTCTGAAGAAAATGCACCGTCAAATGAGTCTGAGCCAGAAGAGATCGCTCAAGTGCAGTTGAGAAGTGGCAAGATACTGCCATCCCCGCCAAAGAAGCAGATCTCCAACAAAGATAAGGGAAAAGAGATAGTTATCAACGAAGACATTATCTCCGAGGATCCCAAGAAGAAACATACTCCAGTCAAGGGAATAGATTATAATATCTTATCACATCTGAGGAAGATCCCTGCCCAGCTCAGCATATACGACGCTCTGGTGATGTCCAAGGATCTTCGAGAGACTTTGATTCAGGCTCTCAAAGACCCTGAAAGATACGAGGCGTATTTTGCTGAACGCAATCTGACTGAAGTCCTACAAGCTCGTAACGAGCCGTTCATCACTTTCACCGAGGATGACATGATGCTCGGGACTGCAGACCACAACCGACCTCTGTATGTTACTGCAGAGAGTGATGATTTGGTAATCAGTCGAATTCTGATCGACCCTGGATCCTCCATCAACCTCATGAGCTTAAAAGCACTAAGTTCATTGTGCCTCAACGTAGAGCACCTTGGGCCAGATAAGCTTATGGTACATGGCTTTAACGAAAAAGGGCAGAAAACCCTTGGATCGTTTATGCTCCCTCTTGTATTTGGAGAATTCCATACAGAAGCTAAATTTCATGTGATTGATGCGGACACTTCATTCAAGGCGCTCCTGGGTCGCCCCTGGTTGCATGAGTATGGCATCGTCCCATCAACACTACACCAGTGCATGAAGTACCTTAGGGATGGGGAAGAATTCAGGATCTCTGGTGATATTCAGCCCTTTGCAGTCCATGAAGCGACAGTCTATGAAGATGCGCAGTATTTCATGCCTAAAAAGCCGAGGCTGTCAAACTCTCTAAAGGCTCAAGCATCTAACCCAAAGAGTGCAAAGCAAACTGAACAGAAAGGTGAGAGGAAGCAGGTGGGGAGAAAGAAGGCAACGCCGACTCTTCCCAAAGAAGCTACCACTTCCACTTCTAAAGAGAGGAAACGTGTACCTCACCTTGGGAGCGACACAGATGAAGAGGATGTCACCTCTACAAAATCCCAGAAGGTATGCCATTCGATGGACGAATGGAGTAGGGAGGTCGCATATTCAAATGATGACTATGACTACGACTCTATCTATATGAACACGGTACAAGAGGTATTCTCTAGAAGAATAGATAGCCTGTCAATCTCAGATAGCGTGCTCGTAGTCACTCGTATTCCCCTACAGTATTTTAAAGAAATAATTCAACGAGATGTGCATAAAGTTGAAGAACTTGTAACCCTTTATCTGCCTCCAATCAGAAAGGGGATCGAGTCAGGGAATATATTCTACTCCGTAGGAAAGGACGAAGAAGTGAATCGTGATTGGGACCATGTCTTCATCGATTCTGAAGAATTACTACCTACGAGGATACCTAGGTTTAATACCAAAGGTATTCAAAGAATGTTGCGAAAGTGGATCAATGTTCCCACCCCCAAACGACAACTTCGTATGTGTTTAAGTCTCTGGTACGGAAGGAATCCACGTCCAATGCGGCGGAAGGAGATGAATGCATGTAAAGGTATTGGATTCGTCAGGCGAAAATGCATCCGGAAGGAGACTTGCCGAGCCATCACTTGCAGGGAAGTTGAACCCAATGACGAGTCTGATGAAGAGGTCTATGAAGTTGATGATTACGATGATCAGCCTCTAGAGGCCAAGCCTGCACCAGAAGAGCTTGAAGATGGTGGACAGGCAGCCACTATGGACGAGCTAAAAGAAGTCAACTTGGGAACCGAGGATGACCCTCGCCCAACATTCATTAGTTCCCTTCTGCCAGAAGATCAAGTGGAAGAGATAAAAGAACTCCTCTGTGAATTCAGGGATTGCTTTGCCTGGACATATGCTGAAATGCCTGGCTTATCCCCTGAGGTAGCAGTTCATAGGTTGGCAATCAAACCGGATGTCGCACCCGTCAAACAAGCTCCAAGAAGAATGAGATTGGAGATTGAAGAACAGGTGATTGCTGAAACCAAAAAGCTCATAGAAGCGGGCTTCATCCGTGAAGAGAAATACGCTGACTGGATCGCCAATATCGTCCCGGTGAAGAAGAAGAATGGACAGATTCGTATCTGTATCGACTTTCGGGACCTCAACAAGGCGTGTCCAAAAGATGATTTTCCGCTGCCTGTATCCGAACTCCTAGTAGACAACACGTCAAATTATGACATGTTCTCGTTTATGGATGGATCGTCAGGATACAACCAGATCAAGATGGCTCCTGAGGATGAAAGGCATACGTCATTCAGAACGCCCATCGGCATTTTTTGCTATACGGTCATGCCCTTCGGATTGAAGAACGCTGGTGCCACCTACCAACGGGCGATGACCCGTATTTTTGATGAATTAATACATCAGAAGGTCGAGTGCTATGTAGATGACCTTGTCGTTAAGAGCATAGACCGAAAAGAGCATCTAAATGACTTAAGAATTGTATTTGAGAGAATCAGAAAGTTTGATCTGAAAATGAATCCTCTCAAATGTGCTTTCGGGGTCTCCTCCGGCAAATTTTTGGGGTATGTCGTTCGTCACCGAGGTATTGAAATCGACCCCAACAAGATCAAGGCAATCACAGAGATGCCACCGCCAAGAAGCCTCCGTCAACTCCGTTCCTTGCAAGGGCAACTGGCTTTCATTCGACGATTCATATCGAATCTGTCGGGTAGGTGCCAGCCATTTTCGAAATTAATGAAGAAGGATGTTCGCTTCAGGTGGGATGAAGAATGTCAGGAAGCATTTGACAGTATCAAGAAATACTTGTTGAATCCACCCATTCTCGCAGCGCCAATTCCGGGGAAGCCTCTTATACTGTATACGGCAGCACTAGAAGAGTCCCTCGGAGCATTATTGGCCCAACACAATGAGGAAGGAAAAGAAAATGCACTCTACTATATCAGTCGGAGATTAATCGGAGCAGAAGTACGATATTCTCCAATTGAGAAACATTGTCTGGCGTTGATCTTCGCAGTCCAGAAGCTTCGCCACTACATGTTATCTCATAAAATCACCTTGATATCAAAGATCGATCCGCTAAAGTTCTTGATGACAAGACCAGCGTTGACAGGTCGTTTGGCAAGGTGGGCAGTGCTATTACTGCAATTTGATATAGTGTACATGCCACAGAAAGCAGTAAAGGGACAAGCTTTGGCAGATTTCCTCGCCGCACATCCAATCCCAGCTGACTCTCCGCTCAATGATGATTTGCCAGATGAACAAATCATGCAAGTTGATGAAGAAGAAAAGCTACCATTCTGGGAGATGTACTTTGATGGGGCATCGTCTATCAAGTCTCCCAAACCTCCAAATCTTGCAAAGGCCCAAGCTGGCATCGGTCTAGTCTTTATAGAACCCGAGGGAGGCATAATGAGATTCTCGTTCAGTCTAACTGAACCTCGGACCAATAATGAAGCCGAATACGAAGCTCTAATAGCAGGACTGGAGATTGCAATTGATATCCAAATCACAGATCTTCAAATTTTTGGTGATTCTCAACTTGTGATAAATCAAGTCCTGGGCATTTACAAGATTTGCAAACTTGAATTGGCTCACTATCACCGACGAGCTCTCGAGCTTCTAAAACAAATATCAAATGTCAAGATAACTCAAGTTCCTCGAGGACAGAATGCAAAAGCAGATTGTCTAGCTAAACTGGCCAAGGAGCTTGCATATGAAGATAAGAGGCCACCTATATTCATTGCGGTTGAAAATCGTCGGGTCTTAGAACCAGCAACCCTACAATTCCCGCAGGCAGAGGGAATACCAGGTTCAAGCCAACAGGATGCAGCCCCGGTTGATCCTCAACCTCCCCAACAAATCACTGTTAAAAATCAACCAGGGGAACGTCCAGCAGTAAAAAGACGAAGAACTGGTAGATTCTCAGAGTCGTGGTTGGATTGCCTAGATGTTGAAGTCGAAGACGATTGGAGGCAACCATTCGTCGACTACTTCAAAGAAAGTAAACTTCCAACAGATAAATCTCTGGCTGTACAAATTAGAAAAAGAGCATTGCGATACGCGTTTGTCAATGACACGTTGTACCGACGAGCTTTTGATCAAATGTGGCTAAGGTGCCTAGGGACTAAGGAAGCTGATAAAGTGGTGACAGAAGTTCACGAAGGACTCTGTGGAGCACACCAGTCAGGTCCCAAGATGGCCGCTAAAATTAAAAGAATGGGTTATTACTGGCCTACGATGGTAAGAGATTGTATCAACCACGCTAAGAAGTGCCACGAGTGTCAGATTCATGGTGATGTTATTCATCAACCACCAAATCCACTGCATCCAACAATTGCATCCTGGCCATTTGAATGTTGGGGCACTGATATAATCGGACCGATAGATCCACCTTCATCGGCAGGGCACCGCTTTATTTTGGCAGCAACAGACTATTTTTCAAAATAGGCAGAAGCAGCTCCATTCAGGGAAGTTACGTCCGAGCACGTGATCAACTTCTTCACCCACAACATCGTCTACAGATTCGGTGTACCACGCCGTGTGATCTCTGACAATGGCACAGCATTCAAGAGTACAAAAATCTACAAGTTCGTAGATCGTCATAAGATTGATTGGCGGTACTCGTCTATATACAACCCAAGAGCCAATGGTTTGGCTGAGGCCTTCAACAAGACGCTGGTGAAGTTGTTGAAGAAGATCCTCACCAAGAATAAAAGAGAATGGCATACAAAGATGGCAGAAGCATTGTGGGCGTATCGTACGACCTACAAAACACCGACCAAAGCTACTCCCTACTCACTAGTGTTCGGGGCTGAAGCCGTCTTACCACTAGAAGTTGAACTACCGTCTCTTCGGGTCGCTATGCAGAACGAGCTTACTCAAGAGCAGAATGCTCGCCTAAGAATGGAGGAGCTCGATGCACTCGACGAAGTTAGATTGCAAGCCCAGCAAAACCTAGAAATTTACCGAGGAAGAATGGCAAAGTCATTTGATCGGATGGTGCGCCCTCGGTCCTTTCAAGAAGGGGAATTGGTCCTGGTGCTGAGAAGACCAATCATCCCACACCGAAAAATTGGTGGCAAGTTTGTGTCCAACTGGGAAGGCCCATTCGTCATCGAAAAGGCGTACCAAGGAGGAGCCTACCAGCTTATCGATCTGCACGGTCAGAGGCCTATGCCGCCGATCAACGGTCGACATCTGAAGAAGTACCATGCATAAGATTGCCCGAAGAAGTGTTATATTATTATGTATTTCATGCATATCTATATACACTTTACATTTTTACATTTTGAAATGCTCTTGTGTTCCAAGAATGCATTTCAAAATCTCCCTGCAGGACAGGGGGCATTTTAAATATTTATTCGGGTCGACATCGCGCTGCATGCCGAGATCCCCGAATAAATATTTAAAATCACCAACACAAATATTCTTTTATACTGAAGAATACAATAAATTCTTTTCAAAGTATGTGCAAGTGGTCTTTCAAAAGATCAAGACATCACCTTCTCCAACGTACAAAAATTCGAAAGTCAAAAAAAAGGAGGAGACTCTCGCAACTACACACTCTAACAAATTGAGTCAGAACGACCTGAAGTCCTTCAGCAGCCTGAAGCTTAAGGTTCGAGTGGGAGTAAGAGGTCGGATCCAACACGCCCAAATATGGCCGGATCGCTGGCAGCTCCGTCTACTCAACACGCCATAAGAAAGGCCGTAGTAGCGGAACCCCCACTTCGTCAACCCGTCAGTAGGGACTGTAGGAAGTACGAAGGCAAATCTGACTCGATAAGTTCAAGTGATCGTAGTCTACAAAATTCTCCTAATTGACTGGAGAATCAAAGTTCCAGTGGAAAGGAGGAATCTCGAGCAACTACTAAATTCGCGTAGGCTCTAAATCTTCAACCACGAAGGAAGACTCCAAATCTATCAACTTCAGCAAAATCAGCATTGGGAAGCACATTTCCCCTAGCTCAAGTCTGAAGCCTGAATGGGTGTAAGAGGTCGGATCCAACAAGCCCAAATATGGCCGGATTGCTGGCAGCTCCATCTACTCAACAAGCCATAAGAAAGGCCGTAGTAGAGGAACCCCCATTTCAACAACTAGAGGACGAAGAGCTGTCAAATCCCAGCTCGCCCAATCTGATGAACTCAAGTGATTCGGACTAAAGTCTTCTCAAGTGGTTAAGGATCAAGATACTACCCAAGTTTGGTACTATCAACTGAATCCAAAGCCTGTAAATCCTTTAATAAATCCATAAAGCACAAAGCTAGGATCGAAGGAATTTTTCTTCAACAAGTCCACCAAAGCACAAAGCAAAGGACCGAAGAAATTATCCCAAAGTTCATGAAGAGCTTAAGGCTGAACTAAGGGGATTCCGTCATCGACAAGTCCGTCATGCACAAAGCTCTGGACCGATGACTTCTCGCCATCGACCTACTACAAATCTAAGGGTTTTGGTCGCCGGCATCTACTCCTTTATCAAGCTCGCCAAAGCTAGAAGCAAAGGGCCGAAGGTACAAATCACCTGACAAGTCAGTAGAGACAAATCAGGAAATTCTCCATCAATGTCCGCCGCACAAAGCACGGGACAGAAGGAACCAAAATCTCAGGGAAACTAAAGCCACAAGAAAGAGGTATCCCGAACGACATCTACAAGTGTCCCTAAAGGATGGGGGCATTTTAAATATTTATTTGGGTCGACATCGCGCCGCTGCCGAGATCCCCAAATAAATATTTAAAATTATTTACAATACCATCAACACAACTCGAAGTACAACCACAGAAATCACAGGAGCAGTAAAAAGAGAGCTCGTCAACAACTGAATTCACAAAAAATGCTTCATTTTATTAATTCAGAATCCATATACAAGTTTTCAGTTCCCTTTTAGAAGTTTACATCAACAAAAAAAAGAGAGAAAAGTACAATGTCCTTCGCAGAGGACTACAAATTTGTCTCCTAAACTATGCCTGAAGAAGAAGTCAACAGCTTTGCTCTACTTCTTCCAAAGACCAGGCACCCTGCACTTCTGGAGCCTGCACGAAGCAACAGAAATATCAGCAAAAATCAAAGACTACGCAAGTGCATGAAAATGCTACTAAAAAGAAAAGTGTACCTGAAGCCAAGGTCTCCTGTAGTAGCTCACGAACTGGTGTCTCGCTCCTCCGGGAACCTGCACAAGGCAACAAGGGTCAGTAAGCAGCCAAAGAAAGAAGAGAAACAGAACAAACAAACTAAAAAACGTACCAGAACCAAAGCTCCAGTGGTAGCTGACTGACTGGATCCTATCTCTGTAGTGACCTGCACAAGAAACAAAGAATTGTCAGTACAGTTATAAAATCAGAACTGAAAACTAAGAAAGCAGTAGTGTCAAAGGAAGAACAGAGAGTGACATTACTATATACTATCATCAACCTACAAAAGTGCTACTTTAAGGAGTTGGGTATAAAGTACTCTATCGGTGTCTTTTGGGTCTCTACATAACTAAAGCCAGCATGTCAATCCTCTTACTGATTACGAGTGCATCTAAAGAGCTATGAAGGCACCGGGACAGACTCTTGGAGAGCTATAAAACGAAAATCTTAGTGTGACAACCAAGCAGACTATTGGAGATCCACTAAATAAAGACCTTTGTGTGACATCTAGAGAGAATTATCTAGAGATCCACAAGGTCAATCAGCTCGCAACAAACGTGATTCGCTCTAGACGCGAACCACATTTATTGGGGGGCATTTGTTGACCGCTGGACATAGAACCAAAACCCAGCTCAAAATTCACTAAAAATCCTACGTACCCAAATTTCCTGCGCGAATCCGGCAGAAATCCCGCTTCCTGCTACAGTGGCCATGACCTGCAACGGCGCCGAAAATGTCTATTCCTCGCATACGTGGCTCGCCTTGACCCCGCTCCCCAGCGTCAATAAAATGAGGGAAGTCGCAGTTCATTCGGTGATCCTTCCCACTCGCGAATACTCCCTCTCACGCGACACTTCCTCCTCTCCCGTCGCTACTCCCACGACCTCTCCCTCCGAGCTTCCTCCTGCGATCATCCCCCCATCTCGTCGGCCTCCCCATTCCGATCTCCCAAACAGAGAGAGGGAGAGAGAGAGAGAGAGAGAGAGCTCATTCTTCCTACCTTCCTTCTTCCACAAACCAAACTCCACCCCTGCCCTAGAATCTGCGACCGAAGCCTCCATCCCGCCGATCTCAGCAAGTGACCGAAGCCCTCTTCTCCCCGCGATCGTCTCTGCCCTAGCCGAAGCCTTCGACGACCTCCTTCGTGCGGTTCGACTTCGCCCCTTCTGCGATTCCCTCCTCTTTAGGATCGGAAGTTACGACATTTTGAGCAGAAGCTACAACGGGAGCTCGTAGCAGTGAAGGTAACTTTCCTCCTCACGCGCGCTCCTTCGGCCAAATCCCATGAATCCACTAAACCGAGAGGGAGAGGGGTTTATTGTAATGAGCTCCTTAACTAATTAATTAATATTAATTATAATTGATTAAATAATTATTTTTTAATTATAATTAATTATTAATTATGTTAATTAGAATTGATTATAATTAAATATCATTAATTATTATTAGTTATATTTAACTGTTAATTATCATTAATCATTATTAATTATTATTGATTATAATTAGGCATAACTAATTATAATCAATTATAATTAATAAATTAATTATGATTGGATAGTTAATTATTATTAATTTTAATTAATTATTTAATTATTATTAGTTATAATTTATCATAATTAAATAACCCTAATTATAATTAATTATAATTAATATATTAATTATAAATAAATAATTAATTACCTTTAATTACATTGAGAAAAAAAAAGAGAGGAGAGGGTGCTCTTTCCCCTCTCCTCGTACCTCGATCCACAAGCCTCCACCGCCGGACCGACGCTTGCAAAGGTATAATTTTCTAACTCAGATTCTCGCTCTCGAAGTTCGCGGCGGACCGGAAAACCGCCTATACACGCTTTCATAAGCGTGGTGGGATGGGACCCCGGTGCGACGCCTACAACGAGGCGGGTAATCACCTCAAAATCCTATCCTCGGCGTTCGTGTCGAGCCGGCAAACCGCCTATACACGCTTTCATAAGCGTGGTGGGAAGGGAACCCGGTGCGACACCTACGGCGAGGCGGGTAGGCCCTATACACGCTTTTCTTAGCATGGTGGGGACAATTTTAAGTACCCGTATGCGGCTCTGTACCTGCGGGGAAACAAATGCTTTGCTTTTTCAGGTTCGTCGAAGACCCATACACGCTTTCTTAAGCGTGGTGGGGGATTGAAGACTTTACACGGCCGCGGTGTCCTCGAAAGAGGGCATCTACCATACACGCTTTCTTAAGCGTGGTGGGAAAGGCCCAGTTTTCCGTTATTTCCCCTAAACGGGGGAGATGCCGGAATGCTGCCGAAATTTCGGGTGAAAATAAAACTAAACTTGGACCAGATTAGAACAAATTTTGGGACCGCATTGGACATGAACTCAAAGAACCTAAAACAAACAAAAATGCAAAAGACTTTGAATAAGACTTGAACATATATTTGAACTCAATTTGAACTCATATGAACGGATACGAGGGAGTTGAATGAACCATATGGAACTGAACTTACAAGGATTACGAGGGACTCTGATTGGATTTGAACTCATGAACTCAAACAAACCTTCATATTAAACTCAAGTTGAGTTAAGACTCAAATGCAAACGTGACTTGAACAATCAAAGGAACTTGAGCTTGATTTGGATATCAAGTGGGCAGAACTTGAATCATTTGAACAAGCCACTAAACTCAAACTGAGCAAGGACTTGAAGTTGACTTGAATACAACAACGAAGACTCACACTGGACTCGGATTTGAAATGACACTAATTTGAAATCAAAAGAACAAGAACTCGGGCTCGAATGAGAATAAACAGTGGACTTGTGGACTTTATCTAAGTGATTGATCAAGACATGAATCCAAATTGGATTTGAGTTAAACTACAAAGAACTTGGAATTCAATCTAATAACAAGGAACTTGACATACAAGACTCGAACTCCTACAAGACAACAGGGGACTTTGATTTGGACTCCGATTAAGAAGATTCGGTATGTAATCGGAGTGCAAACAAATATCAACAAGTGGTAGTGAGGTACTATGCGGTTAAATGATATGAAGCTCGTGATGCCTGCATTAATAAACTCGCGAGTCTAGGCAAGGAATCTGAAATCACCAATGTGGGAGACTTCTAATGAATGTATTGACTCACTAGAAAATTCTTGGAGGATGTAGTGACGATACGGGCAATGGACTTGTGATGATACAGTCTCTCTACAACTAATGTCAACTAGTTTCTCCCACGAGTATTGAAATAAATGCAAGCAAATGCGGCAATTCTCCAATCTACATCCGAATATAAAGGATAATAGTCCCTACGACAATCATGCAAGTACACGAGTCCACTTGTAGATAACGACGATAGATAAGACGCAAGAGCAACAATCTCTTTACAACTAGCATCAAGTGTCTTCTCACTATAAGCAGTGATAGTCAACATGTGATGATTTGCAGAGCAAAATGCATGAAGAGGTCATCAGTGAATGTAGCTCAACCGTCAACCAACATCAAGCTACGAATGAGCGTATTACTTTGCACAACAGATAACAATGAAGGGTACGCTGTAGGAAAGAGGAATCCTCTATGAACATGAGCATGTAACATGTCAATTTCAGGTGAAGGCTGAAGGTCATAACAAATGTGGAAGATATAATTCCCTTTCAATCGATGATGACTAATTTGCAAATGAATACACAGTATTCTATCCATAAGCAATCATGCTTGATGCAGTCTATTGGAAAATAACAACCATTGAATTGCTATGAATACGAAAAGTCACAAGCAAAACATAGAGGAGATCGTGACAAATGAAAGCATCTGCAAACTATGTAGCAAGGGGAAGTGAGTATGGTAGGATCCTACAGTCAACACTTGTCAAATCATAGATGAATGCATCAGTCTTATACGATACGAGGCCAATGTACATCAAGTGTAATAGTGTTCTGCAGCTGGCTTCAAAGCACAATGGGATACATCCCAAAAGCAGCAAAGTCAGAGTTGATGACATTCTTCGTAACAGTCATACAGGAAGATGAAATAATTCCTATTGTATTCACATGAGAATATTGGTGAAAGGGTTATAAATGCCTGAAGATACTACAACTTGCCCACAAATGAATGTAGAGACATTATCATGCATCAATTGTCGAACACACTGATCCTCATGCGGGTAAAGATAGCGTGTCCACAGTATATTCGAGGTACCTACCAATTGTAGTAGCAAAGACACTGTAGTACCTCCACGACAAATAATTATCCAACATCAGTCGAATATACCCACCCCAGCAAGTAAAGGCAGGTGGTAGGTAACAAATGTGAGTACCCACGAGCTTCTGTAGGAAATCCGCTACATACTTAGCATGCTATCTACAAGAAGGATACAAAAGGACTACAGTAGATAGCAACATCTACGATCCAAGCAGGAGATTCGTTGGTGCACAACAATCCAAATGTAGAGAGCAACAAGTAGTGCACGACAGTCTGCCTGTACAAAGCAGCAAACAACTCAGTTCACGAGCTGCTGCACCACGCCACCGGATCCGCAACTTTCATGCAAGCGGACAGAAGGCGTGTACAAATATTCCAAGAATACCCCTGCACGTGTGCACTTTAATTTGTATACACATAGGTACACTAAAAGGGAAAAATATAATCATAACCCGCATGGGCCCCGGCGAGCGTGTTATTGGTACACACGTGACGTCTAGGGATGCTGCGCGGGTCAATAGATTTGAACCCGATCCTCCTAAAACAAGTAAATAGGAGTTGACAAGGTTCAATAAATATTTATAAAATGTCCCCCAAATACCCGCATGGGCCCTGGTGAGCGTGTTATCGGTACACACGTGACGTCAAGGGATGCTGCGCGGGTTAATAAGTGAATTCAAGTTCGAGCCCGATCCTCCTAAGCAGGTAGATAGGAGTCGACACGGCTCGAACTATTAAATAAATATACGGTCGCAAGGTCGACCGGGATATTTATTTTATATATTCATATTAGGCCTTCAAGGCCTTCAACCAAGAAAATTCACTTGCAAAGGCATAAAGCCTACGAAACCTGATCCTCTGTCGGCAGCTCGACAAAGTGGACAAGGTTCAATCCACGAATGAGAAATAACCCCATCTACCCCGATGATGGCCGTGTTGAATGAAAATATCAACCGGAGGGGTCCATTTCAAATATCTCAAAGTACCACCCAAACTCCCACAAAATCCAAAACTCCACGAAACTCCCAAAATCCCAAATTCCCTACAAAATCCAATCTTCTGAAAAATCCCAAAATCCAAAAATCTTTCCAACTCCAGATATTTAAAAATTGAAATCCAACTATCAAACCGCTTAAAGCAAAATTCATCCATCCTCCGCAACAGTTTGCCGAGGTGGACAAGTTAAAATTTACTTTAGCTCGCAAAGAGCTAATGCCTGGTCGAAAATATCACTAGGATCCATTCTCAAACAATCTCCTGCCAGCAAGGACGTGGTACGAGTCCTCTAACCGGCAGTTTCGCCGCCAAATGGCACTGCAGGATAAACGGTTATGACTCGGGGCCCTCTGAACCAGGTGGTCGCCGCCAAATGGCACCATTATATTATGGTTATGGCCAGAGCCCGTATGCTCCCCAATGGCATCAAATCCTTGAGATATGAATCAATAGGATATGATTGATAGGGCACAAAGCCCTCTGTTAGCTAAGGTGGATTCAAATTTGTCCCCTTAGACAAACACTCCCCCCAGGTCTACAAGGTACCCTTGGACGAAGCAACCCATGGCTGCCGACAAGGATCCTTCTGTCAGGTTGGGTCGACTACCTCCTCTGACTAAGTAGACCAGGGACCACGATGGCCCGGGACGACGGAACCATGGGATCTTGATCGGGTCTATCATCCATTCCCCCTCCATCCGCTTTAAGTGCAAGATGGTGACATTTTCAATTTTAAATATTAAATCTCCAAATCTCCCAATTTTCCAAATTCTCAAATCATCAAACTTTCAAACCTTCAACCCATTACTGCTACTATATGCCAGATGCACATATCTATACGTATCTGATTGACGACTAGCCTTAATCGAAAGTTCTCTCTCGTTACCGGGAGGGGTAATTAACTATAGGGGCTTGCGCCTATAGGAAACCAGAACTCAGATCATAAAGTCCTCGCAAAAATGAGGGCGAAATCTCTGGGTAGTGTCTTATCTACAAACCCATCTGCCTTCCAAAATTTACCCCGGAACTTAGTTCGTTAAAACTCCCCCCTCAAAAGAAAGCACAAAAAGAGCGGGCGGAGGCCGGGGCCTAATTTTCGGAGCCCACAATCGTATCGTACTGTACGATTGCATCATCATACCATGCTTCGTCTGTACGATTTGGGAGAAAACACGGCTAACGGCAGTTATAATTATTGATCGTACGTACGAATACGTCATTCTTCTATACGATCCATGTGTCATTTCGCGTGAGGGACGAACCTAACCGTCGCCTGAACGACCTTTAATTTTCTGATCGTCCCGGACGAACACATCATCATCTGTACGATCAGGAAGTCAAAAAGCCTGTACGAAAGGATGCCTCGGGACGAACAGTTTACGAAAAACTATTTCATTTTGACTGTTTTCGTTCGTCTTGGATGAATTTTCATTCATCCCGGACGAAACAAGGTTCGTTTTGTACGAATGTTATTCGTACAGTACGATCGCAGTTTTTTCTATATAAAGGCGGGTCATTTTCTTTCATTTCACTTTATATCTAGAAACCTTTAGAGCCTTGAGAGAAAATGTCTAGCAGTGGAAAAAGGGCACGGGTGGCTAGGGGTCCGGCATCTCGAAGGAACTGTGATGAAAACTTCCTTAGTGAGGAGAATGAGGAAGCATACCTTAGGTATGCTGCATCTAAGGTTACTCCTTCCCGCATACTACTGCAAGAAAATATTCATTTTGCAGTTATGCCCCTCTTTGACTCGACCTACTTTTCTTTTCTATTGACCTTGATCTATGCCTTCAATAAGGACTTATTTCATATTTTCCTGGCCAATATGACCTTTAACGAGGATCACACAGCCATTTCTTCTTATGTCCTTAAACAAAAGGTTATGATAACTAAGGAGGATCTAGGAGAATATGTTCATCTTAGAACTCAAGGGATTAGAGCTTATACCTTCTCCACAAGACCTGAAAATGGTTGGTCCAAAATTAACCAAGTTCTTAGAGGTGCAAGCATACCCACACATGTCGCTCGGGTAGATACATTGAATCAAAATGCAAGGATAATCCAACATGTGCTTAGGACATCAATCTTACCTAAAGTAGGAGATCGAGTTAATATGACTCCACTTCTTTCTTCAACCACATTTCTTATTATGACTGGTCAGCCTATAAATGAAGCCCAATTGATCTTAGACTACATCTATTATCTGTCTGACATTGGGTTGGGTAGTGTGAAGAGGAAGAAAAATATTGCTTTAGGACATGTTGCGTGTTATATCCTAGAGAGAAAATATAATCTTGTTCATCCTTCTCGTCCTTCAGAACTCCCACTATACTTCACTGACGCTTCTTTTAGAGTGTTATTTGGGAAAGAAGGTACAGCTGACAGCTCAGATGATGAGCCTCCTTTTGCTACTGCTCCTTCAGGTGCACCCTCAACTGCACCTAGACTTCCACAGGATTTCTATCAAAATATGGTCCAACATTTTGATAGAATGGACCAAAGGTTTGATGACATGGAGGCTCATTTGAAGAGACGGGATGATTAGTTTGATGTTGTTAACACAAATATTGCTACTCTTAACAGCTATTTTTCGTTGTTCGGTGGTATACCACCACCTCCTCCTCTGGATCAGGGTCCCTTTCAGTTCTAGCTTGGATGTGATTGTGTTACTCTTTATATATTTTAAGTTATTTTTGTGTTGTTGTGAGTTTTTGTGTTGGATATTTTTAGCAAGTTCTTTTTATGAGATGTGCCTCAATGTGTAACTTGCTATGGTTGTATGTTATGAAATGAATAGTAATGAAATATTCTAGTGTTTCTGTGCATGTTTTTTTTTAGTGTTAGTGACTGGATATTTTTTTTTATTCACTTGATTATAGTTGATTATTGATCTTGTATGTTAATTGAGTTCATATTACAATTAAAAATATTATGCATAACTTTAAATGTTCAAATTTTTTAGATTTCGTTATGTTTTGGTGTGGATTAGAAGATCTTACTTAAATCTTATTTAGACATATATTATTTAGTCAAAATTTATGTATGTTTGATGTTTTAACATTATTCTCACATTCTATATCTTTATGTTTATTATTGTATTTGTGACTAAAGAGATAATGTTATTGGAAAGAATCTTTCATTCAAAGCAAATCTTAAAAAGATGCACAAAATGTGCCATATAAGAAAAGATGCGCAATATCGCCAAATATAAAAAGACACACAAAATGTGTCATCAAATAAAAGATACGTAATGTCGTCAAATGTTAATAAGGCACAAAATTAGCTTACATCTTTAAAAGATGTGCAAAGTCGCCAAATGTTCTTTCCTGTTTATTCTCTTTTTCACTAATCAATAATTGGCATTTTAGACTTAAAATTTTTGATAATGTTATCTCTCCTTCTATACAAAAATTGAGACGACTAATATGTCTAATACATTACTACTTTAGATCAACTTTTCTTGTCCTTAACATACTTTGAAATCTAACACTTTTGAGTCTTTAGTTTTTGCATCTCATTTCAATATTGTAGTTAAACTTCATTTAACATGATTCTATTTCTCAGCTATTTTTCAGTGTTCTTTTTGCTGTTGGCAAAAGGGGGAGAGCTTTATTGTTTGACTTATGACTTATGTTACTTATGACTTATGTTATATATTGTATGTGCTTATGTTGTATGTGCTTGTATGTTTTATGTGCATGTGTTTGTATGTTTGTATGTGCTTTGTGCTCATTCCTACACTCTTGTGCTCATTCCTACACTCTTTCATTCCCTTCCCTTGTCTATCCTTATATATCTTGATTGGTCTTTAAGGGGAGCTTAAGGATAGGATAAGTCAATTTTTTTTTAGGGAAATTTTAGGGATTTAGGTTATTTTGGGGGAGTGTAGATCTTTTATTTAAGGGAATATATTGAGTGGATGTTAGAAGATCTATTTTTGTATATTTCATTTCAAACAATAGTTGTTTTGCCATCATCAAAAAGGGGGAGATTGTTTTGATTTGGGTGAATCATTTTGTTCTTGAGAATTCTAATCTCAAAAGTTTATTGTTTGTCTAATTCATCTTCTAATATATATTTGAGTTTTTGTTGTGTGTACTAAAGTATTTTTCAGGAAATTCACACTCAAGATTGTTGAAGACTTCAAGTTCACTTGTTCACTATAAATGAAGTCTGTAAATTTTCTTTTTCTTGAGTCTGAGAGAGTGTGATTCTAAGTTGGATAACTGTGCACACACACATAATAGGGGAGTAAAAAGTTTAAATTTTTAAAAACTGATCGTACAGTACGAATTGATATCGTACGGTACGATCTGTAGAATATGTCCTCCAGGAAGAACCCATCAGATAAGAAAAATTTTCTAAGGCATGTTCGTACAGTACGAATATTATTCGTACATGAGCTTTTGCTGTACGAACTGCTTAAAATTGGGTTCTATTATATGTTCGTACGGGACGAATCTAGCGGACGAAGCTCACTGACTTGATCGTCAAAGCCTTCATAGGGACGAAGTGTTCGGACGAAGCTCACTGACTTGATCGTCCAAGCCTTCGTATGGGATGAAGTGTTCGGACGAAGCTCACTGACTTGATCGTCCAAGCCTTCATATGGGACGAAGTGTTCGGACGAAGCTCACTGACTTGATCGTCCAAGCGTTCGTACGGGGCGAAGTGTTCGGACGAAGCTCACTGACTTGATCGTCCAAGCCTTCGTACCGGACAAAGTGTTCGGACGAAGCTCACTGACTTGATCGTCCAAGCCTTCGTATGGGATGAAGTGTTCGGACGAAGCTCACTGACTTGATCGTCCAAGCCTTCATATGGGACGAAGTGTTCGGACGAAGCTCACTGACTTGATCGTCCAAGCGTTCGTACGGGGCGAAGTGTTCGGACGAAGCTCACTGACTTGATCGTCCAAGCCTTCGTACCGGACAAAGTGTTCGGACGAAGCTCACTGACTCGATCGTCCAAGCCTTCGTACGGGACAAACTGTTCGTACGAACGGCTCTGACTTGTTCGTCCCGATGAGTCGTACGGGACGGATTGTTTAAACTATGTGAACTATTCGTACAGTACGATTGTCGATCGTACGGGACGATCAGCACAGACTTAACTTGAAAATTCAGTTTTTGGACGGTTTTTTCTATCCCGAGTATAAAAATGACACAAAACTGATTGAAGGAAAAATCCTTCTGCGAAAATTCTTTTGGGGAGTGAAAGGAGAGTGATTGGGAGAGTGTTTGGGAGTAAGTTTTGAGAGATCGTTCAAGAGAGAATAGTGAGGAGATTCACAAGGTTATCCATTTGAGAGAATTTCTTTTATTTATTCTTCAAGCATCTTCCTAGTTCCTTAGAGACTTCCGCAAGAGCATTGTTCGAGAGGATTCCGGTTCTCTGCCGCACTTGGAGAGTGAAAAGGATGACGGTTCTCTGCCGCACTTGGAGGGTGAAAAGTACGACGGTTCTCTGCCATACTTGAAGGGTGAAAAGGACGACGGTTCTCTGCCGCACCGAGGTTGGTGAAAGAGAGTTTGTAAAGGCTTCTCCGCCTTGCTGTGGGGGCAAAAGGAGGGTCACTTGATTTTAGTGCAATACCTAGAGAAGGAGTGTCTAGGGAGTGGATGTAGGTCGTGTTTGACCGAACCACTATAAATTCTGGTGTTTTCTATTCACTGTTTATTTCCTGCATTTTTTTTTCTGCTGTTTTATTTTCCTTGTGGTTGAATTTCTGTGTTTGAAGAAGAGCAAAATTATCTATATTCGTATAGTACGATTTTAGATCGTATAGTACGATTAGCTCTAAAAATTTTCAAAATACCAAGAGTAATTTTTTTAAAAAAGGACCAATTCACCCCCCCCTCTTGGTTAGCCTAGGAATGTGATCAATAGGTCTAACAACCTATTCGCACTTTTATACCTTTCTAGATGGGTTAAAGCTATTGCAATTTCTCTTATTCCAAAATCCTCTCATGCAATCAACATATGTGACTTTAGGCCCATATCACTATGCAATGTGTTTTACAAAATTATTGCTAAAATCTTAGACGTGAGGATTAAGCATGTTATGCCATATATTATTGACCCTTCTCAGGCTATCTTTATTCATAAAAGGATCTCTATAGATAATGTCATTCTTGCATGGATGGTGGCTTAGAGGGGTTTTATAAGCCCTCCATTGCTCTGAGGCAAGCTTTCCATCTTAGTCCTTACCTTTTCTTGCATTATTACAGACACATTCTCTTTAATCATTGATCACTACAGAGCCAATTTTGGCTTTGAGGGCTTTACTTCATGGGGTTTTTATCTATCTTACCTACTTTATGTTAATGACTTGCTAGGTTTTGGGAAGACATCTATTGATAACTGGTATCATCTTAACTTGATTTATGATAGGTTCTCTTATGTCTCTGGCTCTCATAATAACCGCACAAAAATGTTTCCTTATTCTTCCTTCTAATCTCACTTACTCATATGGCATATGTAAATCTCTTAACATTCAAACATCTTGCTCCAAGTTAACCTATATATCTTGGTCTTCTTTTATCTCCTAAGAGAGCCTTTGTTCCTGATTTCAACCCTTTCTACTATCTATTACAAACAAACTTGCTAGTTGGAAACAAAAGGTTTTCTCTTTTGCAGGTAAACTTTAATTTCTTAGATTCACCATTAGGAATACTATTGAATATTAGATTTGTGGATCTATTATTCCTAAAGCTTGTTGTATGGTCTTGAGGAAAATATGTTTAGGGTTTTTATATTTTGCTGATGTGGAATCTCGAATGGGACAATTTCAGATCAATTTTTGATAGGTGATGATTAAATCTGAACAACATTATACTCTAGGACAAACTAGCCCTATACGAATAGACAGAGGAGTTTTTTGAAATCTATTCCATATAAAAAAAATCTCAAAATATTCCCCAAATTATTCATATATTACCTTTATTACATTGTTAAATTTGTTGTTGTCTTTAAATGTATGGCATATGAACAAGAGTTATTCATGTATTCATTCTAGGTAAAAGGAAATCAATCACAAGCAAAGTGGAATGCAACTTGAAGAGTAACCTTAGAAATCTCATTCCTCGTAAATAAAGCTAAAAAAAGCAAAAAGAAAAAAATTAAACAATATTATAATATGCCGACAAATCATCTTGATGTGAATGTACCATATAAATTTAGGCCTAATGCTTCAAAGTTTAAACATCACCAAAGAAAAGTTAATAAATCGGCACATTTATTTGAAATAAAATTATTGAATATAGCCACAAAAGAGCATTATATTTTCTCTCTAGGTAAGGCATTCTAATCCAAGTTTTGTTTGATTCGACTATTTTTGTAATTTGCACTAGTCTTTTAGTCTTAATAATGTTTATGATCATAATAAAGATTTTTTTGGTCGGTGAGTAATTTAAAAATATAAATAAAAATATTAATAATTAGAGGGAGTATGTCGTGGTTATAAGATTTTTAATTGAAGAAAAATATATTTATCAAATTTTCCATTGCTCTCATGCGCTGAAACGAATAAAAATGAATACATTCCGTATCAAGAAGTGGCCGTTAGTAAGTTGAGTTACCGGCTGGACAGTTACTCGGTTGGAGCCTCACGAAGCATAGACTACTGACTGGAATGAATGGATAAGAGAGCGAATAATAATATGTGGAGGAATAAGGACCATTCGATTCCAGTGGATGCATCACATCAGCATCAGATAGAGACTGTAACTTGATAAACACGCCAAAGCCATTGCCTTCGCGATGATAGAGACTTACAAGCCAAAGCCTTTGGCCTCCACTTCAATCAGCTTCCTTTTCTCTCTCTCTCTCTCTCTCTACTACTTTTTCTCTCTTCCACCACTAAACCACATCACCAAAAGAAGGCGTGAAGAATCACAAGTCTAATAGCTCTTTCAGTTGCCTTTCTCCACTAACCTCACAATTTTTCTGCTATGCTAATCCATCCTTTTGGTTTTATTTAATTAGGACTGGTTCTTTGTGAAGTACACAATGGCAAATAATTTCAAGGAGCGTATTAAATGCGATTACCCCTTGGACTCGATCATCAGCTATTTGATATAAAAAACATTTCCGCTGGTAATGGATTAGGCTTAAGGTTAGTGCCGACTGAGTCGGTCTTTATATTTAATAGGAGAAGAACGGCAGACAAAATTCGGTCGCGCAGGCACCCACTTTAAAGCCTCATCCATGTTTGAGAATTGAAGAGACCTATTTCGCATGCTGAATGCTACTATTCCATAGAAAGTCTATTCCTAGATGCACTAAATATCTCAACTCATCTGAGTTCAGAATAAAAATCTTGGACGTTAAATAACTCGGAGGATTGAACCAACTAAAAATTTTGGGTTTAAAGAAATTAATTTTAACGGTATCAAAACTATCAGAACTCTCAATTTTGTAGTATATTTGGGGATTGAGTTATTTGAACAAGGTGAAATTGAGCTAGATCAAATTGAGTTGATACCTAAAAAATGACAATTCCTATCTTTGAAAATTAGAAGTGTTAGATCTGAATTTGTTTGATGAATGATGCCCGACTTTACTAGCAGGTCAGCCTGGTGAGCTGAGAAAACCTATAGGCAATAATGGAGAGTAGGGAGAGTAGAGAGAAAAAAGAATGGAAGAGGAGATGTGAAATCTCCACTATCTCAACCAGAAAATACAAAAGGTAGAACTCGAAGGTCTTGAAAATACAAGAGGTAGAACTCGAAGGTCATGGATGCTTAAGTCATGAGGTCATAAATCCGCAAACTGTTTCTCATCATTCCTTATTTATAGGATTTTGTATAATGATTGTTTATACAGAAGAAGCACCTATAAAAATTTATGTTTCTTTAAATTTTATTATTATCCCACTTTTTAATAGTCCTGTATAAACATTGCCACTTCTAAGAAAATGGATTAACAATAAATAAATAGAAAGCTCCTAAGTAATAGCATCTAATCGTTCATTAGAGAATCATCAATCATCATTACAAACATAATCATACTTCAAACCACAATATGCTCATTCAGCAACATCAATCAATTATGTGCACTAACCACAGGTGTAAAAGGTAAATCAACTAAAATAAAACAACACTCCTAGCCTAAAGCTAGAGTTGATAGTCCTAATAAGTATGTTAAGCATGTGTTAGGTTGTGTAGCTTAGTCACTTTTAATTAATCTTTAATGTTACCTTTTTTAATGTTTTGTTTATTTAACAACTAAAGGGGAGTTTAGTTTAAATTCAAAATTTAGTCATTCATGAATTTTATTGTTACTTTAAAATTTATTGTTTGAATTTCATCTTTATGTTATAATGAACAAATCAAATAAAAAGGTTTTATAGTGCAATGAAACTCAACAATCAATAAGTCCTAAGAAATCAAGAATGCAATATCCTCATCTAGCAGAATAAGGCAAATGCATGAGTTTATTTTAAGGTATTTTTAAAATTTTTAACTTTTATTACTTGAAGTGTGTTGATTAATATTTTTTTAAGAGATTTATTTTAATCTTAGTTTTAGATTTATTCTTATTTATTCCTTATCCTTTATTTATTTTATAATTGTTCAACTATACTTTACATTATGAGTTTAATGAACTTCTATATATATTTTTATTCTATTTAGAAGGTCCCTATGAATTAAGCATTAATATTTAATATACCAAATGAAGTTCAAGATTTATAAAACTTATACTATGAGTTATCATTGACCCAATAACTAATTTATAAAAGTTTGATTATTATTCATAAATGAAATTGAACTTTAATGATTTAGTTAATCAAATTTTACTTTTTTACTTATGTTTGACCTATGTTTGACTTTGCTCTTATGATTCATTTTTGCTTATTCAGATTTTTCTAAATTTATTTATGAATTTTTGAAATTGGGGTTATTATAAAGGTATTATATACAGGGGTGTTGAAAATCTGATTCAAGTACTGTGATTTTGATAATAACAAACATGATTGTTCCTGTTACTGCTTCCTCCCATTTTTGTGATATTCTGTTTTGTGTTGTATGTAGTAATATTTCAGGATTACATTCCACTAGTCATTTGCAATTTGGCTTAGCTCAAGACTGTTTTGATCATGGTCAAAGTCGGTTTTCATTTTATTCTATATTTTTCCGTTTCCTGAGTCATATCTTGTAATTGGGTGGATATCTTTACTGAGTAACCTTGCACACACACAGGGGGAGAGAGAAAAAGAATTTTTGAGAGAGTTCTTTTTAAATAAATTATACTATATGATTTATCTTCGTATTATACGATACATGTATTGTACTGTACATTTTTAATGTACGATCTGTTCAACTCTGTCAAACCCTAGCCGCCAGGGGTCTAATTAAGTCGATCGTACAATAAGATTTCAGTTTGTACTGTACGCCTTAATTATATTTATTTCCTAAATTAACCCCATGATATGAGGAAATCAAATAATCCCGTACGAACATAAGAAAATTCTAAACATCGTATTATACGCTATTTTTATCGTATTGTACGATTTGTTTAAAAATTGTACAATTCATCTAGACGAACTTACTGAATACTTCTAAATTACACTGATCGTACCATACGATACGTGTATCGTACCGTACGATACATGTATCATACCGTACAAATAGAAGATAGATTTCTTAAAATTTAGAGTTTTTTGAAGCCCACTATTTAAGTAATTGTATTAACCAGAGCAGTGATCAGGACAATTTTGGTACTTTTTGAACTAATCGTACAGGACGATATCTGTATCGTCCTGGATGATCAAGTCATTTTTGGGTCGTCCAGCATAAGTTTCTCTGGACGACCAGAGCGGTTTTCTGGACGAAATTCCTGAATTTGCACTAATTATCCCGGACGATCTGAACAATTTTTTCTACTGATCGTCCAGAAGAGCCAGATCGTCCAGGCTGAAACAGCTAATTTTGAACTGATCGTACAGGACGATATATCGATCGTCCTGGACGATCTATGCCAACCAGTTGAGATTTAGGGCAATTTTAGAGCCCTCCTTTAAAAGATATTTTTCTTCCAACAAGAAAAATATTTTGCCAGTTTTCTTTCCAGAGAAACCCTAGAGAGAGAGAGAGAGTTTGGGAGAGAGAGAGGATCTTATGAGGCAGAGTTTGTGAGGGATTCACAAAGGTTGCGCCAAGTAAGGATCAGAGTCATCTTCTTCGCTCGTCATCTCTGGTCTTATCGGTGTCTCTTGGGAGGATCATCGGCAAGAAGATCCGGGTTCTCTACCCGCTTCAGAAGGAAGCAGAAGGAGTTCAGGTTCTCTGCCTGCTTCAGGAGGAAGCGAAAGCAGTCCGAGGTTCTCTACCTGCTTCAGGAAGAAGCGAAAGGAGGTTAGGTTCTCTGCCTCACTGTGTCGGTGGAAGGGAGTTTTTATACAGGCTTCGTCGCCTTACTGTGGGAGCAGAAGGAGAGTCACTTTGGTTTAGTACAATACCCAAAGGGGAGGCTCCGGGGAGTGGACGTAGGTCAGTTGACCGAACCACTATAAAATCTGTTGTGTTTTTTCTGATTACTTTATGTAGTTTAGTTTTTTGTGATTAACTGCTTGGGTAAAATCTGTGTTTGATCTTTTCGTTTGTAAGTTTTACTTGTTTCAGCTGCAAATCATCAAAAAAAATTTTTACTGTTCCTCTCAAATTTTTAAATAACCAATTCACCCCCCCTCTTGGTTAGCCTCAGGACTAGTTCATCAGGGCTTAACATCCCTATCGAACTTTTAAGTGGTATCAGAGAGGAATTCATAAAATCTAGTTCTGAAAAACTTTTGAATTTGATCCATGGCTAACTTTGGTAATTGTAATACTGCTGAAGGTTATTCAATTACACGACCACCATTGTTTGATAACATACCTTTTAATTTTTGAAAAACTCGCATGTCTACTTTTCTTCAATCAATTGATTATCGTATGTGGATGCTTGTTAAGGATGGCTACGAGCCACCTTTTAGAATGAGTAACAATGTTAAAACTTAACTACCCTTTATTGATTGGACTTTTGATGATCGTGACTTAGCACAATTGAATGCCAAATATTTGAACTATTTTTTCTGTGCTTTAAAATCTGAGGATTACATGCGTGTTTCTACTTGTACAACTGACAAAGAGATTTGGGATAGATTGTGCATCACCTTTGAGGGTACAACTAAAGTCAAACAGTCTAGGTTAAACATTTTGCTTCATAACTATGAACTTTTTTGCATGAAACCTACTGAAACCATTTCTGAAATGTATACGAGATTTACTCAAATTGTCACTTCTTTGCATGCCTTAGGAAGAGAACTTACAAACTACGAAAGAGTGAATAAAATTCTTAGATGTTTGCCTTCTTCGTATGATGCTTAGATAACTGCAATCACTGAATCTAAAGATTTGAATACTTACTCTATTGATAGCTTACTTGGATCACTCATTGCTTACGAGCAAGGGGTGAACCAAAGGCAGCTTGATGCAAGTGAAAAGAAGAAGGAGAAAATAGTGGCACTGAAGGCCAACGAGAGTGATACTAGTTCTTTCAGGTCTGATAGTAATGATGTTGCCTTGATCACTAGGAAATTCAAAAGCTTTTTAAGGAAGAAACACAAGAACTTTCAGAAGTGGAAGAAGGGTAAATCCAGCAAAAATTTTAAGGGTTCATCTCATACTGTCTGTTTGGAATGTAGGAAGCCTGGACACATTAAGGCTGATTGTCCTACACTTAAAGCTCACCCATGAAAGAAGAAGGATGAGGAGAAACACAAGTTCAGGAAGGACAAGAAGCAAATTCAGAAGGCATTCTTGGCAGATTCTGCATCTAACTCTTTTGAGACTGAAGTTGAAGAGGAGGAAACCAATTTGTGTCTGATCGCTGATGATCAACCTGATCAGTCTAACCAGGAAGAGGTATGTGAGCTTACTTACGATCAATTATTTGAAATATCTGAAAGAATTCATACATTATATAGGAAGCTTAAGAAGACTCATGCTAGCCTGAAACTAGATTTCTGAATTTATAAAAAGAGCATGATTCTGTAGTTAAAGATCATTCTACACTTGACAACAATCACATGTCTTTACTTGATGAGTTTGAAGAATTGAACAAAAAATAGTCTGATTTAGTTACTGAGCATAATTCATTTAAAACCTCGCATGTTCATTTAGAAAGAGCTTTTAAAGAATTAGACAACATGGCATGTGAAGTGGAGAGTACCAATGGTGCACTGAAATTTGAAATTGCGAGTCTTAATAAAGAAAATGAATTTCTAAAAGTTAAAATCAGTGCTTTTGAGAAAAATGAAAACCTCCTACTTTTGAACAGTTTTATGCACCTCCACCTTTTGAAGAATCTATTACAAAATCATCAAAGCATGTTTCTTACAAACCTAGGAAGAGGCACTATCACCCACGTATATTAGTTAATCCTTTTCCTGGTATTAGATGTTTTTCATGTGGCATGTTAGGACACATTTCTCACACTTGCACTATTCACCGTAGTACATATTGGGTGTGGAGGCTCAAATTGCCTGTTTCACAGCACAGCACACATTCATTACATTCTTCTTTTCATAAGAAGGAACCCAAACCTGTTTGGATTCCTAAATCTAAAGTTTGATGATTTTGTAGGTGTGCTCTCACACAAGACCTCGTGAGAGCATGTGGTACCTGGGCAGCGGATGTTCAAGACAAATGACTAGAGATGCCAATCAGTTTATTTTGCTGGAGGCCAGGGCTAGAAATAAGGTTACACTTGGAGATAACACCACGAGGAGGGTGGTAGGTTCAGGTATAATTGATGATTCAAAGAATTTTATGATTGACAATGTTTTGCATGTAGATGGACTGAAACATAACCTGCTGAGCATCAGTCAACTCTATGACAAAGGATACAACATCAAATTCCTGCCTACTTACTATATTTTAACCTTAATGACAAAATTGTTTTATAGGGACAAATGATCAACAATGTCTACAAGCTAGATGTAAGTTGCATTAAAGCTGAAAATTCAATTTGCTTAAAAATTACTGCTGATGAGTCTTGGTTGTGGCATAGGAGATTGTGTCATGCCAGTATGAAAATCGTTAGGAGAGTCACCCAAAAGGACTTAGTTAGAGGTGTGCCCAAGCTTAAGTTCACTAAGGACCACCTGTGTGATGCCTGTCAATTAGGGAAGTAAGTCCAGTCCTCCCTTCACTCTATTAAGGATATTAGCACCTCTAGACCTTTAGAAGTCCTTCACATGGATCTCTTTGGACCCATTAGCACTGCCAACTTAGGGGAGAAAGTTTATAATTTTGTGATTGTTGATGATTACTCGAGGTTCACTTGGATTAAATTCCTGTTACATAAATCTGAGTCATTTGATAAATTTAAGTCCTTCTCCACTTGGATCCAGAGGAAGTTAGGTTGTGAGATCTTGACTATTCATAGTGATCATGGTGGAGAGTTTGAAAATATAAAGTTTAGAAGTTTCTGTGATGAGCAAGGGATTAATCATAATTTTTTAGCTCCTAGGACCCCTCAGCAGAATGGGGTAGCTGAAAGGAAGAACAGGACCTTAGTGGAAGCTGCTAGAGCCATGCTTGCTGAGTATTCACTTCCAAAATACTTTTGGGTTGAAGCAGTGAACACTACCTGTTATGTGCTGAATAGGGTGAATGTTAGATCAAATCTGAACAAAACACCTTATGAGATCATCAATGGTAGAACTCCAAACCTGTCCCACCTCCATATCTTTGGCTGTAAGGTTTTCATTCTGAATAACGAAAAATCATCCTTTGGAAAATTTGACCCCAAATCTAATGAAGGAGTGTTCTTAGGCTATTCTAGTGTGGGGAAATACTTTAGGGTGTTCAATAAGAGGACTTTGGTGGTGGAAGAGATAACTCATGTGGTGTTTGATGAATCTGATCCTAAGGTGACTAGAGTTGAGGAAGAAGAAGAGGTAGAGGAGATTACCCAAGGGGTTGAAAATGTAAATCTAGAGGAAAGGGTAGAACCTCAAACTACACTGCCTAGAGATTGGAGATATTCTTCAAGTCATCCTAAAGAACAGATCTTAGGAGACCCTTTTGAAGGTGTTAGGACTAGACATGGACTTAGGAAGGAAGTAAACCACTCTGCCTTTATCTCAATGACTGAACCCACCAACATCAATCAAGCCCTTTCTGATGAGTTTTGGATCTTAGCTATGCAAGAAGAATTGAATTAATTTGTAAGGAATGATGTTTGGGAGTTAGTAAAAAGACCTAGAAATCAAAGTATAGTGGGAACCAAGTGTGTCTTTAAGAATAAGATGAATGATTCTGGTGTGGTGGTTAGGAATAAGGCAAGATTGGTGGCTAAGGGGTATAATCAGATTCAAGGGATTGATTTTGAGGAGACCTTTGCCCCTGTAGCTAGATTGAAAGTCATTAGAGTGCTACTAGCCTTTGCCTGTTATAAGGGATTTAAGCTATTTCAAATGGATGTCAAGAGTACCTTTTTAAATGGGGTAATAAAAGAGAATATTTTTGTAGAATAACCCTCAGGTTTTGAGAGTTTGTAATATCCAAATCATATTTACAAATTAAAAAAGGCCTTATATGGATTGAAACATGCACCCAGAGCTTGGTATGAGAGGCTTAATACATTCCTGTTAGAAAGAGAGTTTGTTAAGGGGAGCGTAGACACCACCCTTTTTCTGAGGAGAATAGGGATGACTTACTCATTGTCCAGATCTATGTTGATGATATAATTTTTAGATATTTTGATAAATATTTATATGATGAGTTTTCTAAAATAACGAGTAAGAAGTTTGAGATGAGTATGATAAGAGAGTTGTCCTACTTTTTGGGGTTTAGCATAAGGCAAATAGATGATGGAACCTTTCTCAATCAATCTAAATACACTAAGGATATTTTGAAAAAATATGAAATGGACAAAGCCAAGCCAATCAACCCTCCCATGAGCTCCTCTGTTCAGTTAGATAAGGATTCAAGTGAAAAATCTATTGATCAGAAGAAGTATGCAGAAATAATTGGATCTCTGCTTTTCCTGACTACTAGCCGACTTGATATCATGTTTAGTGTTTGTCTTTGTGCTAGGTTTCAGGCTGATCCTAAAGAGTCCCACCTGACTGCTGTTAAGAGAATTTTTAGATATCTTTTAGGGACCCCAAACTTAGGAATCTGGTACCCTAGGCACAGCACCTCTTTTGAGATTATTGGATATTCTAATTCTAACTTTACAGGGTGTATGGTGGATAAAAAGAGCACTTCTGTAACTTATCAATTCATAGGACAATCTTTAGTCTCCTGGTCCAGTAAAAAATAGAACTCAGTTGCATTTTCCACTGCTGAAGCTGAGTACATTGCCTTAGGAAGTTGTGTGGCCCAAGTTCTTTAGTTGAAGCAACAAGTCTTGAATTTAGGATTACCTGTGGGCACAATTTTTGTTCTGTGTGATAATACTAGTGCCATCTGTATTTCTAAGAATTCAATCCAACATTCTAGAACCAAACACATTGATATAAGACATCACTTCATTAGGGACTAGGTTACAAAAGGGAACATTGAGCTACATCATGTAGCAACTGAAAATGAGCTGGCTGACATATTTACTAAACCACTGGCCTTTGACTCATTCAGCATTTTGAGAACCAGATTAGGAGTGATTGATATAAATGCTTGATTCTGATGAATACTGATTTCTGATTTATTTGTTTTTCTTATTCTATTTTTGTTAGTTAGTTGTTTGATTTGATTATTTGCTTTCTGTTATTTTTATTTTTTTGCTGATTTCTGTTTTAGCCTTGGTGTTAGTTTGATTTCAGTATTTATTTTGATGTGATTTTCTACCTATTTTTATTTACTAGTTCATCTCTTTTATTTACTATTTTATACTTTTCAAAATCTGATCATAGCTCACTACTTCTGATAAACTAGATTTCTGATTGAGAGTTTTACCTTATTTTTATTTAAAAGTTGGTAAGCAGTGATTGATTCCACTAGATCTGTTAAAGGGAAGAAACATTAATGATTATTTCTCTTCCTCTAACTCTTTTACTAGTGTATTGTTTCTTTTGGACAAAAATCTTCTTCAAAATTAAAAAATTAGTTTTTGAAATAGAGATTTGTTTTATCTTCCTACAGTAATCTACGTCATATGAATAGTATTTTTCAAAGTCTTGAGTCATTATCATGAATTTCTAAACCAAGTGATTGCACTTATCATACGATGTATGATTTTTGTTTTGTGAATTACTCTTCCTTATTGTAGAGAGTAAGCTTTGGTGTCTCTTATGTTTGGAAGGTAATTTTACAGCTGTGATCCTTTAATAATTTTGAGAGGGAGAAAGCTTACAAAAGATGCGCAGTGCACCAAATAAATTAAAAAAAAGAGGCACAAAATGAGCCCAAAGCTGAAAAGATGCGAAATGTCGCCAAACTAAAAGATACACAAAGTGTATCAAAAATCAAAAGATGCTCAAAGAGCCAAACAAATTGAAAAGAGGCACAAAATGAGCCCAAACTAAGCTTTCTCCCATTTCAGATCGTTAAACGTCTTAGAAAAATTCATGTGTTACTTAATATTTTCAAAAGCTTGTGTTTGAAAATCCTGATTTTTGATTTATTACTTTGGAACACTATTATATCAGATATTTTTCTGGAACGAGGTTTGAAAGGATCTCTTTTCGAATCTAATTTTTTTTCTTCTGAATTGGATTTTTTATTTTGAAAGGGATTTGCATCTATAAGGTGTCCGAGGTGGGAGTTACGAAAGTCGATTTTTAAAGTTTTTTTAGATTTCAACATTATCAATCATCATCTTATTAGTTTTTGGATTTAAAATCAAGGGAAAATTCTGATTTACTAGAGTCGATTGATCCAAAAAATTTTTTTTTTTTATGTTCTCTTTTTAATTTTTATTTACTTTATTTTTTTTTATTTTACTGTGTGTGTTTTTGGGATCCCTGATCTTTCATCTCCATCCTTTTCCTATTTTCGTCACATCATCCTGGACGATCATCACATTGTCCTGGATGATCTTCTTCATCCTAGACGATCCACCATATCATCCCAGATGATCCATTCAAATCGTCCCCACTCTGGTCATACTGCTGAGAAACACCAATTATTGGTGATCGATCCTTATGTCATCCTAGAAGATATGATCCATATCTTCCTGATCTGATCAAACAACTAAGAATGTGCCAATTATTATTCATCATCCTGGACGATCCACCACATCATCCCGGATGATCCACGTGTCTGCAGCTGGATGATTCAAATTTGGCCCGTCCGATATATTTATTACAGATCATCCTAGATAATCCACCTAATCATCCTGGATAATACTTTTCGTCAACGGTCGTCCAGCTTGACTCCTCGGGACGATCGCCTGTCTCTAATCATCCTGGATGATCTCTGATCGTCCTGGACGATCTGACCACCTTTTTGACCAATCTTCCTGGCCGTCATAAATGCTCATATCGTCCTGGACGATCCTGTGATCGTACGGGACGATCCTGCGATCGTACGGGACGATCCGGCCGATTCCTATTTAAACATCCGATTTCTTCAATTTTTCTTCACACCTTTCCCTCCATATTCCTCACTTATGCTTTCTAATGGCTGGCGGGAAGCGTTCTAGGCAAAAGGGTGTGAGCTCCTCGTGGGGGAATGTTGATCCCCGCTTTCCCAATATAGTCGATCAGGCTGCCTTCGAACCTTATCTTGAGGTGGGGATCACATAGTCCAAAATAGTAAACCCCCGCACCCTTATCTATCCAGTCCTCGATCTTTTTGCGTACACCTCCCTCACTTTCATCCTTACCCTCACCTTTCCATTTATCCTTGAACTTCTCCAAGTCTTCTTCACCAATCTTTGCATCTCTGCTGACTATTCCACCCTCCGCTCCTATGTGAATCAACATCCAGTAGAACTCACAGCCCAGGACTTTCATAATATCCTTCAGCTCTCTATGACTGGCGATAAAATCCACACTCTTTTTTCTGATCCTAACTATGATTGGAGTGTCACCAATCACTTTCTTAGAAATACGAATGCACCCTACCACAACAACGCTTGCACTTCCCTCCTTAAGGATGCCCGGACCATTCAATATGTCCTTCATTCCTCCATCATCCCAAAGGCTGGGGATCAAATTCACATCACCCCATTACTGTCTCTGACCACCTATTACATCTTGGCCCACCAGGACTTCAATGCCACTGACCTTCTTATCAGATATATCGAACATCTAACCACTATTAGGGATCCGGGCCATAGACGTCGTCCCAATCTAGCTTTAGGACATATCATTGTATATGCCTTGGAGACCAAATATAACCTGCAGTATTTAGTCCCTCCCAATATCCCTCCTTCCTTCTTCACCAATAATTCATTCCATGTACTCCATTGTACCCGACTACATCCAGAGCCCGCCCCAGATGTTGAGGAGGAAGAGGAAGAAGCTGTTCCCATTCTTACTACACCTGATGCACCTGCTCCCCTTCGCATTGCTTCCTCGTTCAATCATCTGGTGTAGCGGTTTGACTAGTGGTATGCTCGATTTGATTCTTATGATGCTGCCCAGGAGCAGTAGAATGCTGAGGATCTGCAGCGCTTTATTGACTATACTGCTCAGTAGCAACAGCAGCACAACCAGGACATTACCTGGATTGAGCCCACTTCACTGCCATTCATAGTTACTTTACACCACCACAGCCACCTCCACCTTCTGATCAGGATCCGCCTCCATTTTAGTTTTATATTTTGTGCTATTTTTTCTGCTTGTACTATTGTTTCTGTTCCTCCTCCTTTTTTGTGATGTCAAAAGGGGGAGTTGGTTGTAGTAGTTTTTGTTTTATGTATTAATCGTGTTTGTATTGTGTTGGTTATTTCATGTACTGTTCTAGTTGTTCAATGAAATTTAGAAAGATATTTATTTTTCAATGTGAGTTAGAAATTTGTTTTATTTTAAACTACTGCATGAATATTTGCCATCATCAAAAAGTGAGAGATTATTGCAAATTTGGTTTTGATGATGTTAAACATGTTTATATTCTATTTTGCTTGGCTAATCCATTTCAGGTACAAAAGATCAAAAGTAACTCAAGCCAACTCAAGATCGGGTCCAAGTGTGTCTAAATATACTATTTTTCCTTTTCTTAAGTCAATTGTAATGTAACTGATCCCCTAGCTATGTAACCTTGCACACACACACTCAGGAGAAGAGCTTGAGTGAATTAGAGTTTCTGTTCAATTTTTTATTCAGATCGTCCTGGACAATATTCATATCATCTTGGACGATCAAGTAAAAATAGAAACCCTAATTAGGGTGACCAAGTTAAGTCTGTCTGATTAAGCCGATCGTCCTGGATGATCCATACATCATACGGGATGATATGGTCAAATAAAAAATTCTCAGCTGCCAGATCAAGTTAGGCAAGTATTTATTTTTAGATATTTGGTATGATCGTCCCGGACGATACGTGTATCATCCCGGGTGATCCAGTACAATCATGCCTAAATTAGTCTGGTAATTAAGGAAAGTAATTAATATTTAATTGATACGATCATATCATTTGGGACGATCGCAGGATCGTTCGGGACGATCATGATCGTCTAGTGTATTTCAGCTGTATGTCCAGAGCGGTGACCAGGACAATTTTGGCACTTTTTGAACTAATCGTACAGGATGATATTCGTATCATATAGGACGATATCCGTATCATCCTGGACGATCAAGTCATTTTTGGGTCGTCCAACTTAAGTTTCTCTAGACGGCCAGAGCGGTCTTCTGGATGAAATTCCTGAATTTGCACTAATCGTGCTGGACGATCGCAGAATCGTACAGTACGATCTAAACAATTTTTTCTACTAATCATCTAGAAGAGCTAGATAGTCCATACTGAAACAGCTGATTTTGAACTGATCGTACATAATGATATATCAATCATCCTGGATGATCTATGTCGACCAGTTGAGATTTAGGGTAATTTTAGAGCCCTCCTTTAAAAGATATTTTTCTTCCAACAAGAAAAATCTTTTGCCACTTTCCTTTCCAGAGAAACCCTAGAGAGAGAGAGTTTGGAAGAGAGAGAGAGAGAGAGGATCTTATAAGGGGGAGTTTGTGAGGGATTCACAAAGGTTGCTCCAAGCAAGGATTAGAGTCGTCTTCTTCGCTCGTCATCTCTAGTCTTGTCGAGGTCCCTTGGGAGGATCATCGGCAAGAAGATCTGAGTTCTCTGCCCGCTTCAGGAGGAAGCAAAAAGAGTTTAAGTTCTCTGCCTGCTTCAGGAGGAAGTAAAAGGAGTCTAAGGTTCTCTGCCTGCTTCAGGAGGAAGCGAAAGGAGGTTAGGTTCTTCGCCTCATCGTGTCGGTGGAAAGGCATTTTTGTATAGGCTTCTTCACCTTGCTGTGGGAGCAGAAGGAGAGTCACTTTGGTTTAGTGCAATACTAGGAGGGGAGGCTCCGGGGAGTGGACGTAGGTCAAGTTGACCGAACCACTATAAAATCTGGTGTGTTCTTTCTGATTACTTTCTATACTTTAGTTTTCTGTGATTAACTTCTTGGGTGAAATCTGTGTTTGATCTTTTTGTTTGTGTGTTTTACTTGTTTCCGCTGCAAATCATCGAAAAGATTTTTACTGTTGCTCTCGAACTTTTAAATAACCAATTCACCCCCATCTTGGTTAGCCTCGGGACTAGTTCATCTGGGTTTAACATCCCTATCGAACTTTCAGGAGGTTGAAAAAGAATTTTTAGGTTCTTAGTCTACTCTAGGAGGGAGTAAAAGGATTGAAAGTTTTTTGCCTCACCAGGTTGGTGGAAAGATTTTATAAGGGATTCTCTGCCTTGCTGTGGGAGAAAAATGTGAGTCATTTCTATTTTAGTGCAATACCTAGAAAGGAGATTTTCAGAGAGTGGATGTAGGACAAGTTAACCGAACCACTATAAATATGGTGTGTTCTTTCTATTTATTTTTTTTGTATTTAATTTTTACTCTTTTATATTATCTGATTTGTGGTTAAAATCTCTGATTTTGTTGTCTTCTTCCGCACAAGTTATTTGGTTTTAAAAATATTCAAAAAGATTTTCTTTTGTCTTAAAAAAATTTTTAAATAACCAATTTACCCCCTCCTCTTGGTTAGCCTCGGGACTAGTTCTTTAGGGTTTAACCACTCTTATAAACTTTCAAGTGGTATCAAAATGGGATTCATAAGATCATGTTTTAGAAAAATTTTGAATTAAGATCCATGACTAACTTTAGTAATCCTAACACTATGGAAGGCTATTCAATTACTCGGCCACCTATATTTGATAATATTTCTTTTAATTTTTAGAAAACTCACATGTCCACCTTTTTATAATCAATTAATTATCACATGTGGATGCTAGTTCAAGATGGTTATTCTGCACCTTTTAGAATTATAAATGGTGTAAAAATTGAAATTCTTTTTGCTGAATGGACTATTGATGATAGAGATCTAGCACAACTGAATGCTAAGTATTTAAACTATTTTTTTTGTGCCTTAAAATCTGAAGATTATATGCATATTTCCACTTATTCTACTAGCAAAAAAATTTGAGATAGATTATGCATAACTTATGAAGGAATAATTGAAGTTAAACATTCACGGCTGAACATTTTGCTTCATGATTATGAACTCTTTCACATGCAACTTAGTGAATCAATTTTTGAAATGTTTACTCGATTTACATAGATTATTACTTCTTTGTATGCCATAGGAAGAGAGCTTACAAATTATAAAAAAGGTGAAAAGATTTTATAATGTTTATCTTTTTCCTTTGATGCAAAAATTACAGTTATTACGAAATCTAAAGATCTAAATATTTATTCAATTAATAACTTACTTGGATAACTCACTGCTTACGAGCAAGGAGTGAACCAAAGGTAACTTGGTGTAGGTGAGAAGAGAAAGGAGAAATCTGTAGCCTTAAAGGCTAATAATTCTGACATTGATTCAATTAAAAATGATTACATTACTTTAATTATTAGGAAATTCAAGAGCTTCTTAAGGAAAAAGCAAAAGCAGCATAAAAAATAGAACAAAAGTAAGAATAATAATAAAAATTCTAATTTTTTTTATGTTATTTTTTTAAATGCAGAAAGCCAGGGCATCTGAAGTCTGATTTCCAAACTCGTAAAGCTCACCCAAGCAAGGAGAAGGGTAAAGAAAAACCTAAGTTTAAGAAGGAGAAGAAAAGGATCTAAAAGGATTTCTAGGCGGACTCAACATCAGACTCCTCTAAAATTGAAGTAATAGAGGAGGTAACAAACCTGTGCTTAATGGCTGATGATCATCTTGATCACTCTAATCAAGAAGAGGTATATGAGCTTACCTAAGACCAATTATTTAAAATTTTTGAAAAAATTCATTTATCATATAAGAAGCTCAAGAAGTTACATGCTAGCCTCAAAGTTATTCTTTTAAATATGCAAAAAGAACATAAAATCCTAAGGAAAGATCATTCCACTCTGGATAACAATCACATGGCTTTACTAGATGAATTTAAATCTTTGAACAAAAATCATCTTGATTTAACTGCTAAGCATGATTCCTTGAAAATACTACATATTGAATTAGAAAAAGAATATAAGTACTTAGATACTCTTGTATCTAATTTAGATAGTAGGGAGCATGCATTAAAAATAAAATATTTAATTCTTAAAAGTGCAAATAAGTTCTTAGAACCTGAATTAACTCCTTTCAAGGAAAATAAAAAACCACCTATACTAGAAGAGTTTTATAAATCTTTAACAAAACATGCATCATTCAAACCTATGAAGAGGTATTATAACCCAAATAGATTAGTAAACCCTTTTTCTAGTATTAGATATTTTTCTTATGACATGCTAAGACATATTTCCCACACTTGCACCATTCACCATAGAACATATTTGGTGTGGAGACCAAAATTATAAAATTCACAACATAGCATACATGCATCTCACTCTTCTTTTCATAAGATGTGATCCAAACCTATTTGGGTTCTCAAATCTAATATCTGATGATTTTGTAGGAGTGCTCTCACAAGAGGCCTTATGAGAGCATATGCTACCTGGACAGCAGATGTTCAACGCATATGACTAGAGATGCAAAATAATTTATTTCGCTGGAGGCCAGAGAAGGAGGCAAGGTAACACTTGGAGATAACACTACTAGGAAAGTGGTGGGCTTAGGTATAACTGGTAATTCAAAAAATTTTATCATTAAAAATGTTTTGCTTGTAGATAGCTTGAAACACAATCTGCTCAGCATCAGTTAGCTTTGTAATAAAGGCGTCAGCATAAAATTTCTATCAACCAGCTGCATTATAAGCTTAAATGATAACATTATTTTGCAAGAAAAAAGGATTAATAATGTCTACATATTTGATTTAAATAATATTGAATGTGCTGCTTCATTTTGTTTAAACATAATTACTGATGAATTTTAGTTGTGGCATAGAAGATTGTGTCATGCAACTATAAAAAGTCTTAAAAAGATCACCCAAAAAGACTAAGTGAGAGGTGTCCCCAAATTAGAGTTCACTAAGGACCACCTGTGTGATGTCAGTCAATTAAGAAAGTAAGTCAAATCCTCCTTCCCCTCAATCAAAGACATTACCACTAGCAAACCCTTAGAAGTCCTTCACATGGATCTCTTTGGACCTGTTAGCACTATAAGTCTAGGAGGGAAAGTCTTTGGTTCTGTGATTGTTGATGATTATTCGAGGTTCACCTAGGTTAGATTCCTATCACATAAGAGAGAATCATTCGAGGAATTTATATTTTTTTCCACTTAGATTTAGAGGAAGCTAGGTTGTGAAATTGTAACCATTCATAGTGACCATGGTAGAGAGTTTGAAAATGAGAAATTTGAATCTTTCTATAAAGAGAAAAGATAGATCATAACTTTTTAGCTCCTAGGTACCCTCCATATAACAGGAAAGAAAGAACAGGACATTGGTAAAAGTCGCTAGAGCCATATTAGGTGAGTACTCACTTCCTAAATACTTTTGGATTGAAGAGATGAATACAGCCTATTATGTTTTGAATAGGGTGAATATTAGATCCAAACTAAACAGGACACCCTATGAAATCCTTAAGCATAGGAAACCCAACCTCTCTCACCTTTATGTCTTTTGATGTAAAGTGTTCATTTTGAATAATGGGAAGTCTCAGCTAGGGAAGTTTGACCTAAAATCTGATGAAGGAGTATTCCTAAGTTACTCAAGTATTAGGAAATCCTATAGAGTCTTTAATAAAAGAACACTAGTAGTTGAGGAGACCACTCATATTTTATTTGATGAATTTGATAATTCTGGAGGGTCTAGGGTAGAACAAGAAGAGATTGTAAAAGTCACCCAAGGATTATAATTTGTAAATCTAGAGGAAAGGGTAGAACTTGAAAACTAATTGTCTAGATAATAGAGATATTCTTTAAGTCATCCTAAAGAACTGATCTTAGGAGACCCATCTGAAGGTATTAGAACTAGGCATGGACTTAGAAGAGAAGTAAACCACTGTACCTTTATTTAATGACTAAACCCACCAAACTAAATTAAGTCCTATATGATGAATTTTGGATTCTAGCTATATAAGAAGAGTTAAATCAATTTATAAGGAATAATATTTGGGAGCTAGTTGAAAGACCTAAGGACCAGGGTGTGGTTTGAACTAAATGGGCTTTTAAAAATAAAATGAATGATTCTAGTATAGTAGTGAGGAATAAGGCAAGATTGGTAACTAAGGGGTATAACCAGATAGAATGAATTGATTTTAAAGAAACCTTTGTCCCTATAGCTAGATTAGAAACCATTAGGGTGATACTAGCTTTTGCTTATTTTAAAGGATTTAAACTATATGAAATGGATGTTAAGAGTGCCTTTTTGAATGGGATAATTAAAGAAGATGTGAATGTTGAACAACCCTGAGGCTTTGAGAATTCATAATTTCCTAATCATATGTTCAAATTAAAAAAAAGGCCTTATATGGACTAAAACAAGCACCTAGGGCATGGTATGAAAGGCTAAGTTCATTCCTACTAGAAAGATCTTTTGTTAAGGGGAATATAAACACCACCCTATTTCTAAAAAAGGTAGAAGATGAATTACTGATTATCTAAATTTATGTTGATGATATTTTATTTGGATCCTTTGATAAAAGACTTTGTGATGAGTTTCAAAAATAATGAGTAAGAAATTTGAGATGAGTATGATGACAGAACTGACCTAATTTCTTAGATTTAGCATAAGGCAGAAGGATGATGGAACTTTCCTTAGTCAAATAGATACATTAAGGACATCCTTAAGAAATATGAAATGAATAAAGCTAAGCCAATCAATACTCCCATGAGTTCCACTATTCAGTTAGATTAGGATTCAAATAGAAAATCTATTGATAAAAAAAAATACAGAGGAATAATTAGATCACTTCTTTACTTGACAGCTAGTATATTAGATATCATATTTAGTGTTTATCTCTGTGCTAGATTTCAGGCTAATCCAAAAGATTGCCACTTGATTGCTATTAAAAGAATTCTTAGATATCTCTTAGGGATCCAAGACTTAGGAATATGGTATCCTAGACATAACACCTCTTTTAAAATCATAGGATATTTTGATTTAGATTTTATAGGATATTGAGTTGATAAAAAAGTTCTTCTGAGATATGTCAATTCATAGAATAATTTTTTATCTCCTGGTCCAGTAAAAACTAGAACTCAGTTTCCTTGTCTGTTGATGAAGCTGAGTATATAGCCTTAGGAAGTTATGTGGAAAAGGTCTTTTGGTTAAAGAAACAAATTCTAGATTTAAGACTACCTGTAGGAATAATTTCAATCCCATGTGATAACACTAGTGCCATCTACATTTCAAAGAACCTAATCCAACACTCCAGGGCCAAACACATTGACATAAGTCACCACTTAATTAAGGACCATGTTACTAAAGGAGACATAGAGCTACACCATGTAGCCACTAAAAATCAACTTAGTGATATCTTTATAAAATCACTAGCTTTTGAAACCTTTAGCATCTTAAGAACTAGATTAGATGTGATTGATATTCATGCTTGAAACTGACACTTTCTATTTCTATTTTATTTATTATTTATTACGTCTATTTTTGTTTACATGTTTTATATTTTCTATTTTATTTTATTTCATTTTGTTTATTTTTGTTCTTGATTCATTTGATTTTGTTGTTATTATGTTTTGTATTTGTGTCATGATCATCTCACAAACCATTTCACTAAACATCACTTTTCTTCTTGTACAGTAGATAGTCTCATCTTAGATCATATTGTTCGACTAAAATCATACTGTATGACTTACATCGTACTATATGAAGTCGGATTATACTGGAAGAACTTTACAGCACTGCCTTCATCTTTGCCATCTGCTTAATGGATGGTCTAGATTGTGTCTATAATTTATAATCGTACAATACGAACACCTTTTCGTATGGTACGATACAGTGTCTCTGGACAAATTCATTCCTTATGGTATGACATGTATTATTGATCGTACGGTATGAACACTTGTTCGTATGGTATGAACTGTTCAGTCAAAGGTCGTACTGGTTGACACCTCGGGATGAAGTCTAATCGTATGATACGATAAGAAAAACCTTTTGACTTCTCATCTGGCCGAATTGATTACACTCGTTCGTCCCATACGATCCCATGATTATACGGTATGATTTGTTCAAAATCTATTTAAACATCCCAATCTCTTTGAAATTTTTACACAACCTTTGAAAACATTTCTTCTTGCATTCAAAGCTTTGCAATGGCTAGTGGTAAGCGTAGTTGATAAACCTAGGGTGCCTCCTCCTCTCGCAACACTGTCAACAATTGCTTTGTGATGGCTTTTGATGAAGCCACCTACTACAAATACAAAGAAGCTAAGATCATACCCTCCAGGCTTCTCAATCAGCAGGCCCTTAGCTTTCTAGTAATGAATCTCTTCAATGCACTATAATTTCTTCTTATCTTGGCCTATCCCTTCCACTCTAAAATTCTTTTTAAATTCCTTATAAATCTTAGGATTAGTTGAGATGCCACAATAATGTCCTCCTGAGTATGTTGCCAAATGTAGAAATTATCGAGGAAGACATAGGAGTTCACCTTCAGCTAAACACCCAAAGGACTAGACCTCTTACCATATCTTCTAGATCTGATTTTGACTGGACTACCGTGAACCTTGTGCTAAGAAATGTTGCCAATAAGTTTCACCAACCCTTAGTCTCCTCCTTAAATTAAAATGCTAAGGTTATCCAGCATGTTCTGAGAACATCTATTATTCTTAAAGCTAGAGATCGGATAAATATGACTCCCTTAATGTCGATTGTCATCTACTTAATTATGTCAAACACCTAAATGGATGAAGCTCAAATGCTAATTAACTACATCCAAAACCTCACCTTTATTCGACTTCCAGCTACTAGGATAAAGCAAAACATCGCCCTAAGACATGTGATCGGATATATCCTGAATAAAAGTACTCCATCACATATCTTGCTTCTCCTGACTGCACTCCAATGTTTTTCATGGATACCTCCTTCTAGATGCTTTTTTCGTAGAGAACATGAGCCTGAAGACCCTCTCTTTGATGAAGAAGGAGCAGCTGCCCCTGCACCTACACCTGCACCTACACCAGCTCCTCACCAGTACCCTTATGAGGAGTTGATTCAATGATTTGATAGACTAGAGACTCGCCTAGGCCAACAACAAATCCAACATGATAATGATATGGGTTGGTTTAGGGAATAATTTGGAAATATTCAACACAAGTTTACCACTATCCAGCAGTAGTACGACATTTTTAGCCAATTCTTCCGACCACCTCCACCTCACGATCAAGATCCACCTCTATACTAGTTTTATTTAGTTTTTATTATGATGTATTTTCTTTTTATGCTTGTGTATTTTACCTAGTTTTTTTTAATGAAATTTCCTTTTAGTCCTTATTGTGCATTTTTCCTATTCTTATTTCAATGTTTTCTCAAAAAAAAAAAAAAGAAAAAAAAATTTCAAGTGGCAATTCTTTCTAGTTGGCTATGTGCTCTTTACTTGAGAATTCTATAGTTAAAGAAAAACATGTTTTCTATTGATCGTATTGTATGACTTAGATCATACTGTACGTTGAAAATCGTACTGTATGACTTAAATTGTACTGTATGAATGAACTCGCATTGTACAACTTATATTATATTGTACAACCTACTTGGACTTAATAATATTCATTTCTGTTTATGTAAACATACTTCTTTCTTACAGAAAATATTTAAATAGGTAATTGCTGACTTTGTCAAACTAATAGGATGGAAATTCATGATTTTATATATCCAATCTTATTTCCTTTGCATGATAATTTCGTGTGTATACTTAAAAATCTAAATTGAATTGGAATTAAGTTGGTGAAATGAAAACTTATTCTCTCTATTACATATTCTTATATAATGATATATTCTAAAATTTGATGAATAAAATTCATTATTCTTCTACATCAAGTTTTTATTCCTATTAGAAAGCTCGGGTTTGCTTTGTAGATTATTTATCTATATGTAAGAGAGTGAGTTATTCTTCTCTTCTATTTGGAAGATAATCTTACAACTGAGATTCTTAAAGCTTTAGAAAGAAAGCAATCTGCAAAAAATTGAAAAGAGGCACAAAATGAGCCCAAAATCAAAAGATGCGCAATGACGCCAAAAAATAAAAGATGCACTAAGTGTATCAACAATAGAAGATGTGCAATGAATGCATAAAATATATAAAAGAGGCACAAAATGAGCTCAACCTAAATTAGCTTCTCTTTCTGGTAAATCTATAAGTTTTAGAAAATCCTTGTGCTTCATAATATGTTTAATACCTAATTTTGGGAAAATCGTGGTTTTTCATTCACCACTTTTATAGTAATATTCTATATATTTCATGCTAGCAGTCTGAAAAGTTTAAGTTTTCCTATCTAATTACACTTTCTGAGTTAGATTTTTTTTTAAACAACGGACTTTAGCCTGTGAAGATTCTAAGCTGGGTGTTTAAACTTTAGAATCAAAATCTGTTGGTTATAATCAGGTCAACACTTGCCTTATTTGAGCGATTTCTATTGATAGAGTAAGTTTATAATATTTTGAAAATGTCTATGAAAGTTAACAGAGTTCTGATGTGTTTCTTTATTATGAGCTGCTAGTCTTTTTGAATATGCGTATTTTTTGGTCCTATTTTTATTTTGGTATCTGTTTATATTTCCTATTTTTGTTCTTTATGTTGTTTCCCTTTTTTGTGATGTTAAAAGGGGAAGATTTTTGTTTGTTGATTGGTTCTTTGTTTTTTACTTAATTCTAGAGGAAAATAATTGTTTTAAAAATCCTAAACAATAATGTTTGCCATCTTAAAAAAATGGGTGATTGTTGCAAATTTGATTTAAGTACTGTGATTTTGATAATAACAAACATTATTATTCTTATTACTGCTTCATCCCATTTCTGTGATATTATATTTTGTGTTGTATGTACTAATATTTTAGGATTACAGTCCATCGATCATTTGCAATTCGGCTCAGCTCAAGATTGGATAGAGCCGAGTCAAAGTCGATTTTTATTTTATTCTATATTTTACCCTTTCTTTAGTCATAATATTTTTGAGAGAGTTCTTCTTTTTAAGTAAATCATACTGTACGATTTATCTTTGTAATGTTTGATACTTGTATTATACTATACATTTTTAATTCATACTATACAATTTGTTCAACTCTATCAAACCCTAGTCGCCAGGGGTTTAATTAAGTCAATTGTATAGTATAATTTTAGTTCATACTATACACCTTAATTATATTTATTGTTGAATGCAATTTTCACCAATTTACCCTCGAGCATCTTTGATCGACTTAATTAGAGCTCATTGAGTCCAATTTGAGCTCGAGTCAAATCAAATTAAGTCAAATTAGATTCAAAGAAGTTTAATTAAACATGAGCATTACTTGCTAGCCGCGTCGAGGTCGATTCGACTAGAATCAGCGTCAATTTAAGTTTGATTTTGTTAATTTAGTCGAGTCGAGTTGATCCCAAACTGACACAAATCGAATCTGATTTGAACCTAATTTTAATATAATTTTCTTAATTTAATTCCAATTAAAATTTAATTAATTTTTCTTTTAAGTTTTGGATTTGTTCCTAAATCAAGATGTTGCCTCGATGGCCATAATTGAGCTTGATTTGCAATTCAGCCAGAGTCTCGCTGTACATTTTTGTAATTCGATAGGCATCAAGCGATGATGCATGGAATGATTTTGAAAAGTAGAGGAATTCTGGCAATGAAGGTGGCAGAATTGATCTCTTATTTTTTGCAAGCATTTACTCGAGAACATAAATTTGTACTTGAGGACCATTTTGAAGGCTCCATCTCTCGCAAAAAAAAGAGAAGAATAGGAAAGCAGGGATTTTGCTCTATTTGTTTGGTCTCTACTCTTCGCAAGGCTTCCGCCCCAACTCCCTTCGTCTCTCTCTGCGCTTTGCACGACTCCAAGGGAGCCGAAGACCCCCATTCACGACCCCTCCCTCTCCCTCTCTTAGTTTCTAGTCTGTGAAGCCTAAGAGTGAGCCAAAGTGACCTCTCCCTATCTGAACTCGCCAGCTTACTGCCGTAGCTGACACCGTCCCTGAGCCTGAGTGCCGACCTGCTCTCGTGTCTGCCTTGCCGAGCTTGATTTCCCCAACTGAAGGTGACCTCTTGACTTTCTTCTTCCTTTTTTTATTCTTCTTTGCCCCATTTCTTTCATCATCTTCCTCTTCTCTTTCTCTCTTCTTCCATTTCTCCCATCCTCCTTCTTCCTTATTCTTTCCTTCTCCTACAACTACTTCTTCTTCCATTTCTTCTTCTCAGTTTTCTTTTTCCTCCCCCTCACACTTCTTATCTAGTGACTACAACTTCATCAATATGCTAATGAAATGGTGTTAACTTCTATGGTAATGTGTTTGATAGTATATTCATCTCTATCCCTGGTTTCTTAGCTTTGTTATATTTATGTGGTTATAAAATGATGACTTTACTCTTTTGAGAGATAGTGGTGGTTATTGCTAACCTTGGATAGTCTTGACCGTGTTTGAGTATTATTCTGTCTAAAGTGATGGCATGGGGTTCCTTTAGCAACCCATTTGGGAAGCTATTCGGTAATACTTCCTTTACCAATGTTGTTGCTACGACAAGGATTCATCCTTGTTCAATCGATTGCTTACATATACTAGCTTTGTTAAATATGTCGTTGTGGTAGAAACCAATGATATTCATTCAAAGCATGCTTGCAACTTGATTTAGCCTACAAATCTGATTTTGCATGTGTTGAAAATTGTTTAAATCCTCTTATGTGAAATTTGCATTGACTAAAGATTCATTTCATGTAATTTATTCTCTAAAATTTTATGAAGAAGTTGTGAGAATTTGTGTTGTGTGTTATCAAAATATGTCTGGTGAGGCCTCTTTTGATGTGATCAGCACCTAACAACGTCCATATAGTTACAAGAAAATCTTTTACGGATTTGAACTTTTATGAATATTATACTTTGATGAGGCTACCTAAGCTTAAGCGTATTGCTGAGAGTGGTGCACATTATATCTTAGAGGATATGGATGTTTTGCTGAGCGAACCAATGACTTTTTTTTTTCTTACTACAAATTAATTAGGGCTTATCTATTAAATCCTAATGAGTATGCTGGATGATATTTCTTGATGAGATTTTTCTTTCAAAAAAAAAAAAAAAATAGAGATTCAATTCTTTGGTAAGTTGCTATTGTTGAATATTTTTGATGATTCATGTTTGAGCTTATGATAAAAGAAAATGTAGATTATTTTTGAGACCTTCGTATCTATTTCTTTTAATAGTGCTGAGTTTCTTTCACTCGACTTCAGATTACATTGAATGTCGTTGCACACTTTTCCTTACATAAAAAAAAATAGAGAACAAGAAGTGAAATGTGTTCCAAATGCATGGTTTGTTGTTTTAGATATGCATAAGATACTACATTGGTTTTTGTTCAATAAGTACTATATGTGTGTTTCTTCAAGAAATCAATGTATTGTGATAGGGTAATGATATCTTCTTGTGGCAAGTTAAAGAGCATGTTTTCTAAACTTATTCCCTTTGCATTCATGAACAAATTGATGGCAATTAGAGATATTGCCTTGGTGACTTTGATATGGAGGGTTCACCATTCTTTGTTATGAAGAGGTCTGTGAGAAGTTGTTTGTTCCCTTTAACATCAAGATTTCTTATTGGAACAATAACCAAGGAGCATTGTTAAGGGTTGTTTTGTTGTTCTTGCCTTTCCAACCTTAAGTGAGGATAAAGATGATCTATGGCAACGAATTAATTTTTCCAGATTTAATCAAGATCAATGAGCCCCTATCTCTTATGCTGAAATTTGAAATGTTAAATGTTGGTTTAAAGTTTGTTTGATCTTCAAAAGCTTAAGTGGTTTTCTAAATTGGCCTTGGTTTTTGCTTCTTGATAATAAAATCCTGTTTCCTAAGAAATTGAAGGCATGCATTCTTTATGCTCTTCCATTTATGTGCTAAGGAAAAGAGAGAAATTATACCATAATGATATATTTACATACACTCATGGTTTTTGACATTGCATAAGTGTTTGGTATTATGTGATGGCATTTTCTTGAATTTTGGAAAGGATGAAATGGCATTGAATTACTTTTATGTTTTAATTTCATTTGAAAGATAATGTTAGGTTAGAACATGAGCATTTCTAGATTTCTCTTTATTTGTTGGAGCTTTATGTGAAAGGCATTTGGGTTTCAACATCAAGTGGGTTTGGTTGTTTTATCTTTTGGCATGAAGAAGTATAGTTGTTTTAATTCTAATTCTTAAAGATGCATGGTTTCATAATAATGGCTGTGTAGAGAATGGAAAAGTGTTTTGGTTTGTGCTCAGAAATTTCATTCGTAACTTTCAAGGCATCTCTTCTTACACTTCTTTATTCACTTGATGGTTGTGAACTTTTGAGAAAGTGTCCTGCACTAGCTTATGTTGTGTGGTCATTTTGGAAAGAAGAAAGGTGTATTGTCTCTTTGCGTAAATGAAAATGAATGGTTGTTTGGAGTGGTTTTGTGAATTTTGGAGAGTGAAGCATATTGGAAAATAGAGTTGTTGGAAGGTTGCTGGAAGTGTAAATAAGTAATGGCTCGCTCCCTACCCCTCTTTCTTCTCTTACTATTTCTTTTTGCTACTTGTGTTTTGAAATGAAATTTGGTAAAGTTCTTACAAAATTGAAAGACTTAAAAGGGAAATGACTCAAGCCAGTGTCCAATCCCAAAAAAAGGTATGCCATTATTTAGTTGTATTTTCTTTATTATTATTGGCATATTAAATAATAACCTACTCTAACATAACCTTTTTTCCTTTTGTGTTATTTTGCGAGGGGCTTTTGGAGAGAAAAGGATAAAGAAGAAAGTGGAGCGTAGACGAAGGAGCTTGGACAATCGGATCCGAGCATCAGTCGCCCCCATTCATTTTGGTGGGGGTGCTACAGGCGATACCACCGGGTAATAGCCCTCGGTGTAGTAAGTTTCCTTATAACTTAGAAAGCCTTTAGGAGACCTTTCCGTATGTACGTTCCCCTACCTTTAGGGCCTTGTAGAAACTTCAATTCTTAAGTTATTTTCTTCTCTTATTTTATTATAGATCTCTAAACCCATTTACATATGTGCAAATGTCTAAAGGGTTAAAAATAAACATCTCTTCATCTTCTACAATGGTAGTGACACCTAAGGATAAAAATTAAGAATTGAATCTTAGAAAAACTTAGACTTAGGATGCATGCTCCCTTAAGATAGAAACACTAAACAAAAAAAACTTAGTGACACGTTATCCTAGGGTTAGGTCCCCTTAACTGATTAATAAAGAAACAAAACTAATTATAATCAAAATCAAATGAATTCAAACACTCAACTCTCAATCAAGCTACAACCAACATACATAATCTCTAGGAGGCAAAATTTGAATGTAAACTTGAATTAAATCTAACTAATCTATTTATCATCCCTTCATTAAATATTAACTAATTAAAATTCATTAAAATAAACTTAAATTTAAGGAGTTACAAAATTGGAAAATAAACCTAACTCGAACTTAAAAGACCTTTAAATGCCCTAACTTCAGAAAATCATAACTAATTCCAGAAAAAATTGAATTAAGTAAACTAAAAGACATTCAACTCTAATTAAAATATAATATTTTTTAAAAATATAAACTTTCTAAAAAATCAACCTAATTCAAAAAGTCAACTCCTCGGTCAACCGTAGTTCAATAACTAGGGCCCGAACTTCAAAAAATCATTACTTCACATAGAAAACTCCAAATCCAGCAAACTCAAAGTCTAATTACTCCTTGTTAGGTCTAACAGTTTAATAAAATGCTAGAACCCCTGAACCTAGCCCATTTCCAAAAATGACCATTTGGACCACCTTAACATAGTATATAGGAGGACCCTATATCTTCTAAAAGTCAATAAGGCAACTTAAACTTCAAAGATCATTACCCTAAGTATTAAAATGGACCAACTAACTTATTTAACTAAAATATACCCTAATCTATTAATATATAAACTTTAATTAAAATCTTCCTTTTCAGACCTTCGATAAATCTTAACCCTGGGTAACTCGAACTAACTACCCAATATAGGACCCATCCAAAGCCACACAAACCTTCTACATACATGTAGAATTATTTTCTAGGGCACCACTTTTAGTTCTAGGTTAGGCCAGTGTTTTAGTTTTCTATTTTTGTGTTATGGCGCTCTTGCATGTGGCACGTGTGCTGTTTATTTTGACTTGGAGTGTTTATTTATTTTACCACTGCACTATATTTTACTTATGATGCGATTGATTGTGCATTAGAATTACCCCTAGGCTAGGATAATTTATACTAACTCAATCTTATACAGGTGGCAATGGTCATGCAGCACTAAAGTAAAAGGGGACAATAATCATCAAGCTTTAAAACTAATGCTGTTTTCTGCAGATGCTCCAGAGACTGCTTAGTCCCCTTTAAAAGAGCGTGGCCAAGCATGTTTCTTTTCCTGCATAAATATTAACTGCTTGGGTTGTTATATATAAATTGCTTGGGATATTTTATTAGGATAACCATGTAGGAAAGTCTAAATTTTTCTTCTTCAAATGTAATGTAATATGTAAAAGTATTGAGTTATGAGAGTCTTCAAAGGCATGACATATCAAATATCAGGTATCCAAAGGGAGAAAGAAAGGCCCTCTTTCAAGGAGTTCCTTTCTCATTTGGGTACCCTTCTGAAGGACTATCTAGAGAAAGATGATCCAAAGGGAGGACAATCTGAAGGAAGACGATACTTTGGAAGATGAAGACTTAAAGATGAAATGCCTTGTATTTAAGACTTGTTTCGTTCAATAGGATTAGAATCCAGGTTATTATCGGTGGGGCCTGGCCACCATTACTTTTTTATAGACCCTAGGTAGTACTCATACGACACTTGCTATGGACTTTGGACTTTTTTGTGTTTTATGAATTTGTATTGATGTGTTTATATTGTTTATGCAGTAGAAATGACATATTTTTCTAAGGTTTCTTTTTTGCATATGTTTGGCCTGATTTCGCTAGGCTCTTTAGCAATAAAACTTTTCTACTCGAAATTAATATTCAAAATCTTAAGAATTAAATAACTTAGAAATCTAAGGACCTAGGGAATGGCCGGAATCATCCAGGGTCGCATACATGTTAATATATTTTCTCTCTCCTTCTTTAAGATACTTCCCCACCTGTAGGTAGAGTCTATACAATCTGGCCTATGAGGATGAAGTGCCAGACCTGGGGAAGCCTAGTATTTTCTAAAAATTATTTTCTATAAGCCTTTTTTTTAAATTCTATGCATATCTGATTTGAGACTGTTAACTAGCATGCATTACATTAGAAATCAACTAAATTAAAATTTTAATTGCATTTATTCTAGGAGCATTCACCCTACATAAATCCAGGGCCATTTAGGAAACTCTCTAGACGTCGGCCTTACTTCCAAAAACTCAACCAACCACCCATCTTTCATAAAGACAGGATATCATAGATTTTATGCGCTTAGGTGGTTAGCTGGCATTCTTTTTCAGGCATGATATAAGTCCAGGATGCATTTAGCTAGGACACGGGTGTTAGTGTTGTATGCAGAACACTAAACCACTTTAGATTTAGAGATCAAGGCTATTACACTCGGTGTCTCGTAGTATGCCTCATTATGGGTAAGTCCCCTATTCTTCAGGGGCTATAAAGCCTACCTATCCACATCACACAGATGGCGCCACCTCCATCCTTCTCTCCTACATGCTCTGAGTGTATGATTTTCTATTTCTCCAGTTTCTTTCATCACCCTAGTCCTTCTGGATGCTGATGTGAGCCACATATATTGATTAAGCTAAGTTGAGCCCTTTCCTTCCCCTTTGAGTATGAACTTCCTAGTCTCCTCCCTATATGCCAATTCCATCTGATAGAATAATATAGGATCCTTAATTGAGAGTCTTTTTAGGCCCCAACTTGAGATGTAATTAACTATGGGGGCTTGCGCCTGTGGGAAACCAAATTCCACCATCAAATAAACCCCACTCAAGTTGATGTATCAAGTGGGGGAAACCAATTGTTTTGATCAGGTCATGCATATTATTGTCTATCGAGGTGTGCTGGTGAGAGGCACTATCCTTAATGGTTAATCATATGTATGATATGATCTGCCCTCCCATTGGCCCGCTTGCTAAGACCGCAGAGGCCTGCAATCATTTTATCCCCCGGGATAGTGCAGTCATATCCTCTGCATTCTATCCCCCACTGAGCGATGTCCTTTTGGAGGTCCACATTTATTTCCTAAATTAACCCCATAATAATAGAAAATTAAATCTAGAATAATTATTGCCATCAATTGTACTGTATGATTTACATCATACCGTATGATTAATAGAGTACAAAATTGGTCGTCCCATAGATCATACTAAATAAAAGACATAAAATTTGAACTAGTCATACTGTATGATTTTAATCGTACTGTACGACTGATAGAGTATGAAGTTGGTCATCCCAAGTATTATCCCGTACGAATAGAAGAAAATTCTAAACATCATATTGTATGCTATTTTTATCATATCATACAATTTGTTTAAAAATTGTATAATTTATTTAGACAAACTTCCTGAATGATTCTAAATTACACTGATCATACCGTACGATACGTGTATTATACCATACGAAGAGAAGATAGATTTCTTAAAATTTAGGATTTTTGAAGCCCACTATTTAAGCAATTGTGTTAACCATTGAGTCAATCTTTTATTGTGAAAGGGATCTAAGAGATAACTTAGAGAAGGAAGAGGGAGAGCTTGAGAGAGAGAGATCTTTGTAAGGGGGAGTTATGAGGGATTCACAAAGGTTGCTCCAAGCAAGGTGTTCATCATCTTCTTCAAGTTATTATCCTCATTCCTTGGTGGCTATGAGGGAGATCTTCATCAACATTAGATCTAGGTTCTCTGCCTTTAGTAGGTGGGTGAAAAAGGATTCTATGGTTCTCTACCTTCACCAGATGTGTGTAAAAAAGGATTCCAAGGTTTTTTACCTACTCTAGGAGGAAGTAAAGGGATTCCAGGGTTCTCTGCCTTCACTAGGAGGGTGAAAAATGACTTTCAGATTCTCTACCTACTCTAGGAGGGAGTAAAAGGATTCAAGATTCTCTGCCTCACTGGGTTGATGGAAATATTTTGTAAGGGCTTCTCTGCCTTGCTGTGGGAGCAAAAGGAGATTCACTATTATTTTAGTGCAATACCTGGAAAGGAGGTTTTCAGGGAGTGGATGTAGGTCAAGTTGACCAAACCTTAATAAATCTATTGTGTTCTTTTTAGTTATTTTTTTGTATTTAAATTTCACACTTTTCTGTGATCTGATATGCGGTTGAAATCTTAGATTTTATTGTCTACTTCTGCACAAGTTATTTGGTTTTAAAAATATTAAAAAAGATTTCAAAAAGATTTCAAAAAGATTTTGTTTTGTCTTAAAGAAATTTTTAAATAACCAATTCACTCCCCTCTTGTTTAGCCTCAAAACTAATTCTTTAGGGTTTAACCACCCTCACAAGCTTTCAAAGGGTAATCAGGGTTTATTATTCTAGATACCAAATAGTCTAAATCTTTTATGAAATTTTAAATATAGGTTAATGATCACGTAAGATGAAATCTCCAATTTTTTAAAGACATTTGGAGTAATGGTTAATTATAATTATTTTTTTAGTTTAAATTTTTATTAATATTCTAGTGACATAAACATGAATTCAAGACAAAATCCTAGCGGCCTTCTATTTTTATTTCATTAACCCTTCACCTCTGAGTATAATGCAATTTAGTTCTTATTTTTCTAAAGTTTTTACATTTTTTTTATATTTTTTTAGTTATCTAGGACATTTTATAGGTTTTTTTACATTTAAATTGGATATCAAAATGAGCTCAAATTTATATGAAAATTAAATCCTTAGACCCCTTAGAATCTTAGAAAGTTCTCATAAAATGTTTAGGTCATTTGGATACTTTTATAATGTTATACAAATTCCCTAAGGTGATTGGCCCTGAACTTTAGGAAATTTACCTATGGCAATCAAAGGGCAAGATTGTGGTAAAATCACAGGCTGTCTAATCCTCATGCTTATACAAATAATTTACAAAATTCCATGCCCTAAAACCCTATATATATTCATAATTATGGAATTTTTTTCTCATATGTCTAAATATGATCCGATTGATTTCAAAATTCCATTAAGGCCAAAAGATGGATTAAACTGACTTGAAAAAAATTTGGGATGCTAAGTGTACCCTGACATTGAATCAAGCAAAATCTAAATCCTATCCATGATGTTTAATTAGGTTAGTTAAACCAAACAACAATTTTATTTTTTTTAATATTCAAAATTTTATATTGTTCATCTAGCATTGACCTTAGGTTTAATGTATAGGGCTCATGATGTTGAAACCATAGAGGGTTAGACACCCAAAATAGTTTAGTGGATCAATAAGAATTGAATTTTAAAAGTAATTATTTCTTAAGAATTAAATTCCATTTATATAAGTATTTACATGGCAAATTGTTGATTTAATTATGCTTTTCCACATGGCACTCAGGGATTGGTCAGGGTGTCAAAACAAGTTGTCAGGTTAGGTTTGAGTTAAACCCCGAATTGTCTCTCTTAACACATCTGACTCAAACTTGCATTGTTTGTCCAAAGGAGTTAAAAATCTTAACACGAACCTGACCTGACACCAACTCGACCTAATATGATTCAACCTGTAAACTCAGTTGATTGTGACGGGTAAGTGCAAGTGGGCGAGAAGGTGAGAGTGAGGGTGAGGGTTAGGGAAAAAGTAAGGGGGGAGGGTGAGAAAACAATGGTGAGGGAGAGTGCGAGTAACAGGCACGAGTGCAACGGGTATGCTAGGTAAAATTCGACCTAGCGAGTGAGTGATGAATGTATCAAATGGGTTATGTTTGGATTTGGAAGTAAATCGAAACCTAACATGATATTTCAATCAGGTAATGAAAAAAACCCAAACTTGATCTATTTATTTATTGGGTCAACCAAAACATGAATTTTTTGGGCCAAGTCTGAGTCATATTTTCATGTCATGTTATATATTGACACCCTTAGGGATTAGTAGCGTAACATTTAGCAGGCTCTATAACATTTGGGATCAATTATTAGCCATCTGATTCAGGATCACTGGATGGGATGTTAAATTCCAAACCGTGAGAGGGTTATATGGTTATGTTGATTGACTTAATCAAGACTTTCCCTTAAAATAAAATAAGATGAATAATCCTAATTATGTCTTTACCCTTTCGTAACTCTCAATAGTTATTCAGTCATTTTACCCTGATCCAAATAATCTACTTCATATAACTCTATCAAATTTATCTTGTATAATCTATAGAAATAGAATGATTAATCCAATGGTTGGATGGCCATAAATTAACCATTTGCTTCACAATGTTCTGAACCCCTACACTATAAAGCTTAAAAATGAGAAATTCCTTGATGAAGTGATCAATTGACTAGGATTTGGTATGCATTGAGTTTGTTTCGTGTTGATATTATCTACCTCATGACCTATTCTAGAGATTTTGATGATAACAAATATATGTTTGGATGATCGAATTTGTGTGCTAAGTATTTTAGGTGTAATAATTTAATGGATGTGCATGATAATTACTTATATGAGATTTACATTGCATAAGTTCAATCAAATTTTGAGTTGAATGAGGTCAAGATGGACCAAGATGGATAGCTTGAAGGTTTTATATTGACGACATAGGAGTTTGTTAGAGGTCCATTAATACTTGCTTGTATGGTCTGATTTGCTCGCAATCTAAATATCTATTAAAATAATTTATATATTATTAATTAAGGATAATCAAATTGATTTAGAAATTTATAAGATTTCTTTATTAAATAAATTTTATATGCTCCATAGATTATATAAATGTTATCAAATATGAAAGATATTTAATCAAGGAAATTAAATATAATAAGCTCATATGATAAAAATTTTATTATGTATTTATTTTGAATTAAACTTATTTCACATAAATTTACTAACATATAATTAATTTTATCTAAATTATATCATATTATTATATGAATATTTAATATATCTTTAAATATAATAAAATATGCATAAGTTTTTATTTTTTGTATATGATATTATTTTGACGGAACTGTGGCTTAATTGTTGCTTCATTAGATTTCTTGGATTATGTAGATAAAAATTGATAGATTACCAGACTCACTTTGGAGCTAAATTAAATTTATAATAAAATTTGAAGCATTATCATATTTTAATATTATATATTGGGTAGTTATTTTTGTCATATTCTGGATGTATATGAAGTCTTTTTGACTTTTCTTTGTGACTAGCCATTTTATAGCCATTTGAAACTTATATTTATTTAATATAAATAAATTTTTTATCAAATATTATGTTATTAGTTGATAAATTAATATTAGATTATTAATTTTATTCAAATTTGATTTTACTTATCCTTTTCCTTTAAATATCCCACTTTCTCTTCTAGTGAGGGCGTTAAAAGAGAAAACTCTAGCAATATTTTCTTTCCTCTTTCCTTCTTTACATGCTAAATCTTGAGAGAAAAAACTTTGATCTTTGTTCCAAGAGCTCTTTTTATTTGCAAGATCAAATTCTTGGTTGAAAGCTTCAATGCACTAAATCGTGTAATATCTATTGGAGTTCTTGAGTTTGCTTTCTTTCTCTAAATATTTACTTGCCATTCTTTTAGTTTTCACCATATATTTTTCTTGAAAATATTTATTATTAGGTGAAATACTAGTTGAAAATGTTATATTAAGTTTTTAAGGTTAAAACTTTTAAATAAAAAAATATATCAAAGCAAGTTTTTTTATTTTCTTTTAAAAGGCATAGATTTATATTTCAAATTTAATTTTTTTTAAAAGTATTATATGATATATTTGGTTATACTTTAATTCAAAAAGAAAAATAAAATATTATTCATAATTTTATCAAAATATAAATGTATCTTAAAGTGAGCAAATTTTATATTTCAAGTAATGAGGTGATTAAAATTAAATTGTAAGATCACCTCAAATATTTTGGTTATTTTTTTGCAAGGTAATTTTAGCTTGTATTATTTACATCAAATTGTAATTTTTTTTTTCTTTATGTAAGTTATTTGGCTTAGTGAAGCTTAAATTATAATTAGATTGGGTTAAACTCACCTATGTACGAAGGTTATAAAAAACTTCTTGGTTTAAAGAAATGAGGTTTGCAAGGCAAACATCGGATTAGTGGATTTTAGCATGAGAGTTGGCTAACATAGATGTAGGCCGGATTGAAATCCGGGTCAAACCACTAAAAAATGTTGTGCATGTTATTTTCTTTTCTTGCATCTATTTTTCTTTATCATTTTCATAAAAAATTGTGTAATTACTTGATATTTGCCAAATAACATTAAAATTATTTTAATTAACTTTTTTAATAATAATTTTAAAACCCAATTCACTCCCCTCCTCTTTAGGTTCCATAGTCATCCAACAATTCGATCTAAAGAGTGTTTCCTCATTAGGTAGCAGCCACTAAGGAAAACTAAATTGTAGATGATTTGTCGGTTAAAAGATCTAGTTAGAGCATGCTCAAACTCATTTATGCCGTTTATTATATGGCTGGGGATAGTTTGAGATTAACTTTTCATACTCTCATGAAGCTCAGGAAACTGAATTTGGTAACTAAGATCTTCTAAAAATGCAAGTAGTTATTGAAAGTTTGTGTAGGTCATTAGACCTTATAGAACTATCCCAAGCTAACCAAGAGGGGGCGGTGAATTGGTTATATAAAAAAAAAAATTTTAGATTTTTGAAAACTTTTTAAATCTCTTAGAAAATTAAATCACTAATTCTGAAATATGCAGTTATTTATAGAAATGATCATCATAGAGGATTTTTCAACCACAAAAATTTTAAATACAGAAAATAAAAATGCGGGAAAAATTAAAAATAACATAAGAACACCAAATTTTATAATTGTTCAGTCCAACTTGACCTACATTCACTCTCTAGAGACTCCTTCTCCAAGTATTATACTAAATAATAATGACTCTCCTTTTGCCCCCATAGCAAGGCGGGGAAGCCCTTACAAACTCTCTTCCACCAACCTGGTATGGTAGAGAACCATCGCCTTTTACACTCTCAAGTGATGGCAGCATACTATCACATCCTTTCTCACCCTCCTGGTAAAGGGAGAGTACCTAGATCCAATGTTGAAGATCTTCTCCCAAACATACTCTTAAAGGTCACTCTCAAAAGAAAATTATAGCAAAGGATTATTGAGACAGTTTTTAGGACTCTTTATAAAAAAACACATGAAAAACCATCCAAAAAATAAAATTTTCAAGAGAACAATCCTAAATTTCTACTGTATGATCGTGGATCATTCAGTAAGAATAATTTAAAAATATAAGGCTTTGTTTGGTACGAACTTAATGTCATACTCTATTAGTCATTTGTATGAATGCAGATCATACTGTATGAATAGTTCAAAAAATAAATGTGTTCGTTCGGTACGATCTGGAACGAACCTAATTTCATACTCTATCAGTAATCTATAGGAATTTAGATTGTATTGTACAAACAGTTTAAAAAATAAATGTGTTCATTTGGTATAATCTGGAATGAACCTAATTTTGTATTCTATCCATCATCTGTAGGACATGACATTGTACAGTACGAACAGTTAAAAAAATTTTAAGTCATGATTTGATTAACTGTATTCTGGAGGAAAACTATGTCAAATCATATAGTACGATTAGATATCGTACACTATAATTAGTCTAAACAAATTAATTTAAATTTTATCTCTCTCCCCCTCTGTGTGTTTGCACGATTATCTAATTATAATCACACTTGCTCAGACTCAAGAAATAAAAATTGAGATATATAGACTCAATTATATGAAATCCTATTCTACCCTATCTTAAGTCTTCAATAATCTGGAGTAGTATATAATTTTTCTGAAATGTTAGTACACACAAAAACAAACAGGAATATCCAATATATGCTAGGAGAAACAATAAAATCATTAGAATAATAATATTTTGTTATCATCAAAAAATCGAAATCTCAATATTGATTCATGAGTTGTAACAATCTCCCCCTTTTTGATGATGGTAAAAATAATTATTATTTGAATTAAAATATCTATTGTTTGAAATACAATTTAAAGTTTTTTTCTTCTAAGCTTCCCCTCAATGAATGATAAAAAAAATTATGGAGAAAAAGAATTTTGTCCTCCCTTATTTTATTTTATTTTTAAAAAATCTTTAATACCAACTCACAAGAAATACAAAATACAAACACACAAAAATACAATCACCAAAACACAAACATCAAAACCAAGAAGACTTCAAACAAACACAAACTACCTCGCCCTTTTGACATCAACAAAAAGAGGAGAAAAAAAAAACAAAATAAGTAATATAGAAATACCCTGAATATGTAAGAGGTTATAGATGAATCTAAAAGTCAATAAGGAAAAGAATTATAAAATTTACAAGAACAACATTAAATTTTTGATGCAAAAATTAATTTTTTTTAAACTCAAATTTTAAATCAAAGAACAAATAAGATAAGAATAGTTGACCAAGTTCAATGTTCAGAAATATCAAATCGAATAATTATTGTAAAAATAATTGAATAAAAACTAAATAGTTTCAAATTAATAGTTAAAATTATTGTTTAATGCATGGATATTTCTAAGAATTAAAGATATAGAGGAAAGAACTAAATATAGTGTGGGCTCATTTTATGGCTCTTTATTAACTAGAATTGAGAAATTCTTGTTGCCGCAATTATATATCTTTTGATTTTAAACTTTAATTGGCAAACATTGCATATCTTTTTAGGTTGGGCTAATTTTATGTCTCTTTTCAAATTTGGCATACTTTATGCATCTTTAGACATTTTATTCTTTCCTTAACTTAAATCAGTAAATCATAGCTTATGTGATTATCTTCCAAATAAAAGAAAAACTTTCTCGTATAAGGAAGATTAAACCACAAAATAAAATCCAATAGATAACAATAAAATTAACACATTAAATAAGAAAATAAAAGAAAAATAAGTTACCTTTTTGCAATAATTATAACTGTAAGATAAATGTCTATAAGAACATGAAGAGGATCTCCTTATCTACATCGAACTATAATTTGATTTAAAGTTTGAGTTAAAAATATTTACTAAGGAAATAACATTGTAATGCAAAAAATTTAAATTTTTATCCTTTAGATCAACAATTTTAGATTAGTCAATAGTAACTTATAGAATATTTAAGATGATTAAAAAATAAAATAAGTCAACAATAACCACTTTTTTTTCAAAAACAAATGACAAAAACTCATACATAAAGCAAATACAACTAGCCCAAAATAAAAGCAACTAAATGCAACATCATAGAAACTAAATTATCAAAACATATATTAACAACAACAAAACTAAAATGCCAGAGGATCTTGATCTGGAGGAGGCTGTAGAGGACTGAACTAGGTAACATAGCTGTTGATGGTAGTTACTTGAGTATTAAGTGAATCAAACTGTCATCTAACCCAGATTATATCCTCATTGTATATATAGTCCTGCTAGTCCAAATAAGGCTCAATATAATCAATTTGTTGATCTATATGAGACTTGAGGCTATCAAATCTCTAGATGAAATCTTGGTAGAATTGATGCTCAGGTCCAAGAATAGGAGCAGATGCAAGTGCTGGAGTAGGTCCCTCTTCTTCACCAAACTCATCTCCCTCATTCCCTTAATCTTGATGGAAAAGAATATGAAATGAAGCATCAATAAAATTAATAGGCATATTATTTGGGGGATAGGGATGAATAAAATTGTTTTTCTTCTCAAGGATGCAGGCAATTAAGTATCCTAATGCCACATTTTTATTCCTTCTAGTGACAAGGAGTTTGATGTCAGTAAGGTTATTATTGTAGTCCAGAATCAACTAAGCTTCATCAAACTGAGTGTTTAATATTATGTAGCATGTTACTATAGTAAGCAAGGGAGTGATATTGTCTCAATCACCTGCTTTAGGAATAATAGAGGTTTTTAAAATATGCTAGATGATGACATTTTGATTTAAAGTTTGAATAAGGGGTAAATATTGGATTAAAGGTATACCCCTAAGAGTTTGATTTACAGTAGACCAATCAAAATCACTTCTTGAAATCATAGAATGTGCCCTTACTCCTTCAATTTTAAGATGTAAAAATATGCTTAAATCCTCTTTAGTGATTTTTACTCGTTGGTGGAAGATATATGAAGACATTATGGCGTTATTCTCTCTCATTTTTATATTGAAAAGAAAATAATAAAAAGTGTCATAGTGAAATGCGTTGATCAGTATGAGAATGAAAGAAAACTGATTGGAGTCAAACGGAGGCATAATTAAAAAATTGATGTCTTCTTAAATAAGAAGATGGGACATAGTAATTTTTTGCTTGAACAAAATAATCACAGGCTTATTCATTCTCTCTTGAAAGAAAGTTATCATCTCGCTCAGTATGAGATGAACTTTCTTTATAGTCATGTACCCATTTTTTACTGCTTGCCATTTGAAGAGGATTGAACACAAGTGAATTGGAATGTGAAAGAGATTGTGAACAAATTCAGAAAAGGGCTATCAATTTATAGGAATCAGATAATTTTATACAGTACAAAATTGGGTTCGTACGTATGACTTTGAACTTTATAAAGTATAAATTCAATTTTGTATATACAAATATAAATTGTTAAGAATAGTTATTACAGCAAAATAACTTATCGTAACATTACCTTCCCGATGGGTTGTTTCATACGGCCTGATCAAAATTGATCGTACAGACGAACAAGTGTTCATCTAGGATGATTTATTAATAATAATCAAACCTACCAATTGAATTCATCCATATGCAAATTGATAAGTTGATTGTATAGACGAATATGTGTTTGTCCAAGATGATTATTGAATAGAAATCGCCCTAAACCCTAAATGAAATCATTCTGAAGCATTTTGGCACATATACAGGATGAACGATTAATGATTTGTATAGATGATAAGGTGTTTGTACTGTACGATTACCTTAAAAAATTATCAAAAAATCATCTGTCCAACTCAGAAAGAGATCATGAAAAAATTTGGAGAATTCGTATAGTACGAATGGAAATAGAATTTTGGATTTACACATGATGATCAAGGTACTTTTCTAAAATAAACCAAACAAGGCCCATTAAACATAAAAAAAAAGGATAAATCAAATACAAAATAAAAAGTATAAAATAAAACAAACCAAAAATATAGAATAAAATTCAATCATAAACATATATATATATATATATATATATATATATATATATATACATACACACACACACAGTTATATTTTGGAGACTTATAATTTTCCAAGCATGAATATCAATCACACCTAATCTGGTTCTTAAGATGCTGAAAGTTTCAAAAACTAGTGGTTTTGTGAAAATATCTACAAGTTGATTTTCAGTAGCTATGTGATGTAACTCAATTTCTCCTTTGGTGACACGGTCCCTAATGAAGTGATGCCTTATGTCTATATGCTTCATGCTAGAGTGTTGGATTGGATTCTTTGAAATACAAATGGCACTTATATTGTCACAGATGATTGAAATAGTGCCAATTGAAAAATATAAATCCATAAGTTATTATTTTAACCAAAGCACCTGTGTCACATAACTTCCTAAGGCTATATATTCTGCTTCAACAGTAGAAAGGGCTACTGAGTTTGGTTTTCTGCTAGACCAGGAGACTTAATTATGAGAATTGTGCAAATTTGGAGATTATTAATAATTATGCAAATCTGTTTATTCAAGTGAGTTTTTGATATGAGTTATTTTGATGATTATAAAAACTTATTGTTTGTTTATTCTTTCTCCTAACAAATATTAGAATTTCTATTTTATGTATACTAACATGTCTTTCAGGAAATTCACATTCCAAACTGCTGAAGACTTTAAGTTAATTTGTTAGAGTTTATTAAAAGTGAAGTCTGTAATTTTTACTTTTCTTGAGTCTGAGAGAGTGTGAGTGTAAGTTGGATAATTATGCATACACACACTGGGGGAGTGAGATAAAACTTAAACTTTTAAAAACTAATTATTCTATATGATGTGTGATTGTATGGGATGATTTGTGTTATTTCTCCTATAATACGAACCTGCCTGATTAAATTTTTTTATCTAAGTATAACTCGTGTTGTACTAATTATTTTTGGACATCATTTTCCAGAGTACGAAATGGGGCTTCTATGGTTAGTACAATTCATCGTTTGGGACAAACTATTCATTTTTGAACTATTTATATAATATGAAATAGTTTTGTATATTATTTTTTAGAGTATGAAATGGGGGTTCCATGGTTCATATGAGGTATCGTATGGGACAAATTGTTCATTTTTGAATAATTCGTACAGGACAAAATAGTTTCGTATATCATTTTCTAGAGTACGAAATGGGGGTTCCATGGTTCATACAAGGAATTATACGGGATGAATGGTTCATTTTGAACTGTTCGTATAGTATGAAATGGCTTCATATATCATTTTTCAGAGTATGAAATGGGGCTCATATGGGATATCATACGGGACAAACCATTTCATTTTTGAACTATTCATACAGGACAATAGTAGAACGTACGGGACGATCGGACTGCGTAAAAATTAAAAATTTTTGTTTTTGGATGGTTTTTCTTATCCTTTAAATGTAAGGGTCCTAAAAACTGACTTTTCCATTAATCTTCTGCAAATTTCTTCTTGAGAGTGGAAGGGAGAGTGATTAGGGAGAGTGTTTAGGAGTGAGTGTGGTGAGATCTTTGAAGAGAAAATTGTGAGGCGATTCACAAGGTTATCCAAAGGTGAGGATCTCATTATTTTGTACTTCAAGTCTCTTCCATATCTCTTTGAGGACTCTTGAGAGAAGATCTTTGAAGAAGGTCTAGTTCTTTTCCATCACCAGGAGGGTGAAAAAGGATGCTTGGTTCTCTGCCATCACTAGGAGGGTCAAAACGGTTGCTTGGTTCTCTGCCGACACTTGGAGGGTGTGAAAGGATGAGTGGGTTCTCTACCTTCACTAGGAGGGTGAAAAAGGATGACGGTTCTCTGTCACACCAGGGTTTGGTGGAAGAGAGTTTTGGAAGGGCTTCTCCGCCTTGCTGTGTGGGCTAAAGGAGAGTCACTTTGGTTTAGTGTAATACCTAGAGAAGGAGTCTCTAGGGAGTGGATGTAGGTCATGTTTGACCGAACCACTATAAATCTGGTGTTCTCTATTCCTATTTTTTATTTACTATATTATTATTTTCTATATTGCACTTTATTTTTCTATGATTGAAAAAGTACAAAATTCATAACTATTTATACAGTACAAATTGGATCATATAGTATGATTTGCAAAAAGCTTTTAATAAAAAATTTTCTAAAATTCCAAGAGATTTTTTAAAGTACGAATTCACCCCCCCTCTTGGTTAGCCTAGGGACATAATCAATAGGTTTAACAAGCTATTCGCACTTTCAAGTTGTATCAGAGCCTATTTTAAAAAGTATTGTTTAAATTACTTTTTAAAATTCGATCATGGCTAATTTTGGAAACCAAAACACTTTAGAAGGTTACTTGATCACTAGACCACCTTTATTTGATAATATTCTATTTTATTTATGGAAAACTCGCATGTCTACTTTTTTGCAATCTCTTGACTATCGCATGTGGTTGTTAGTACAGGATGGTTATACTACACCTATTAGACTTATAAATGGCATTAGAGTTGAAATATCATTTGCTAATTGGACTGTAGAAGAAAGGGTTTTAGCACAATTAAATGTAAAATGCTTGAATAACTTTTTTTGTGCTCTTAAATCTGAAGACTATATGCGTGTTTCTACTTGTAAATCTGGAAAGGAAACTTGAGATAGACTTTGTATTATATATGAAGGTATAAATAAAGTGAAGCAAACTAAATTGAACATTCTTTTATATGACTATGAACTCTTTCGCATAAAACCGAATGAATCAATCTCTGATATGTATACTCAATTTACACATATATACACTTATTGCATGCTTTAGGTAGGGAATTGACTAATGCAAAAAAAGTGAACAAAATACTTCGTTGTTTACCTACTGCTTATGATTCAAAGATAACTGCCATAATTGAATCAAAAGATTTAAATACCTATTCTATTAACAATCTTCTTGGATCACTAATTACTTATGAGCAATTTGTGACTCAAAGATAGATTAATGCAGGTGACAAACAGAAGAAGAAGAATATAGCACTGAAGGTGGATGGTTCAGACAGTGATCAGTCACTACCTGAGGATGAGGAAGACATTGCCTTAATGACTAGGCAGTTTAAAAGTTTTCTAAGGAGGAAGTATAGAAGACGCCAATAATGAAACAAAGGTAAGTTCCATAAAAATGTTAAGGCTTCTAATGATGTTATTTCCTATGAGTACTAGAAGTCAGGATACATAAAGACTGAGTGCCCTAATCTCAAGGCCAATCCTAGCAAGGAGAAAGTCGAGGATAAACCAAAGGATAGAAGGGGCAAAAAGAGACTTCAATGAGCTTTTTGGGCGGACTCAACTTTAGATTCTTCAGAAATAGCAGCTGAAGAGAAAGTCATAAATTTGTGCTTGATGGCTGACAATATTGATCATTCAGATCAAGAGGAGGTATATGAATTAACTTATGATGAATTATTTGAAGTTTCTGAATGCATTCATTCTGCATATAGAAAACTAAAAAAACTGCATGCCAAACTGAATCTGGTCTACTTAGAATTTCAAAATGAATATCAAATCCTTAGGAAATATCATGCATTAATTGATAACAACCACATAACTTTATTGGATGAGTTTGATGATTTGAATAAATAGTATGAATTCTTAAAATTATCACATGCTGAACATGAATATGATTTTAAAACATTTATGGATGAATCAGATAGTAGAGAGCATAATTTGAAGATTGATAATTCAGTTATAGAAAGTGCAAATGCATATCTTGAAGTTAAATTGAAAGCACTTGAGGAAAATAGGAAACCACATAAACTTGAAGATTTTCACAAAATATACCATAAGTCAATTAATTCAAAATCTAGAAGAAGATCTTATAGTGTACATAGATTGGTGAATCCTTTTCCTGGAGTAAAATATTTTTCTTGTGGTATGATTGGGCATATTTCTCACACTTGTACTATTCATCATAGAACACATTTAGTATAGAGATCTAAGATGCATAAAATGCAGCATATCACATATGCTTCTATTTTAAAATTGCCAAGAGGAGAACCCAAACTTGTTTGGGTTTCCAAGTCTAACGTTTGATAATTTTGTAGGAGCGCTCTCACACAAGACCTTGTGAGAGTATTTGGTACCTGGACAGTGGTTGTTCAAAGTATATGACTGGAGATGGAAATCAATTTATATCTCCAGAAGCTAGGAATGGAGGTAAGGTTACACTTGGAGATAATACCACCAAGAGAGTGGTAGGTACAGGTATAATTGGAAATTGAAAAAATTTTGTGATTGAAAATGTTCTATTAGTAGAAGGTTTAAAACATAATCTGTTGAGCATAAGTCAACTGTACGATAAAGGTTATCATATAAAATTCTTTCTTACTAGCTGTATTATTAGTCAAGATGGTTTTGTTGTGCTAAATGATGATAGAGTAAAAAATTTTTACATACTAGATTTAAATTCTATAAAATCTTCTACTGCTTTTTGTTTGAAAACTATATTTGTTGAGTCATGGTTATGGCATAGAAGACTTTATCATTCTAGCATGAGAAATCTTAGCAAAATTACCCAAAAAGAGTTAGTTATAGGAGTACCCAAATTAGACTTTATAAAAGATCACTTATGTGATGTATGTCAACTAGGAAAACAAGTCAAATGCTCCTTTAATTCAATCAAGAAAGTTAGAACTAGCAAGTCCTTAGAAATTCTTCACATGGATCTCATTGGACCCGTTAGTGCCTTATGTTTAGGATGAAAAAGATTTCAGTATGTAATTATGGATGATTATTCAAGATTCACTTAGATTAGATTTTTGAATTATAAGAATGAATCATTTGAGGAGTTAAGAGATTTTACCACTTAGATTCAGAGAAAACTAGGTTTTGAAATTGTAACTATCTAAAGTGATTATGGGGGAGAATTTAAAAATGAATTGTTTGATAATTTTTGCAAATCTCATGGGATAGATCATAACTTATCAGCTTCTAGGACACCTCAATAGAATGAAGTAGTTGAGAGAAAGAACAAGATATTAATTGAAATTGCTAGAGCCATGTTGGCAGAATATTCATTTCCAAAATATTTTTGGGTTGAAGTAGTTAGTATAAAATGCTATGTATTAAATAGGGTGTACATTAGATCAAAATTAAATAAGATACCCTATGAACTTGTTAAAGGTAGAATTCCTAACCTCTGACATCTATATGTTTTGGATGTAAAGTGTTCATACATAATAATGGTAAAACTCTCTTAGGAAAATTTGATCCTAAATCTGATGAAAGAATTTTTCTAGGTTATTCAAGTGTTGGAAAATCCTATAGAGTTTTTAATAAAAGAACTTTGATAGTTGAAGAGACCACTCATGTTATTTTTGATGAATAGATAATTATGGAGGGTCTAGGTTAAATGAAGATGAAGTTGAGGAGAAAATCCAAGGGCTTGAAAATGAAAAAGTTAAAGAATGGGTTGAAAATGAGGAAGAAAACCAATTGCCTATGAAATAGAAATTTGTTGAAAGTCATCCTAAAGAGTTTATTTTAGGAGACCCAAGTGAAGGAGTTAGGACAAGGCATGGTTTGAGAAAAGAAGTCAATCACTTAGCCTTTATTTCAATGATTGAACCCACTAATATAAATCAAGCACTTTTGGATGAATTTTGGATTTTGGCCGTGCAAGAAGAATTGAATCAATTTATAAGAAATGATGTTTGGGAGTTAATTGAAAGGGCAAAGGATCAAAGTGTAGTTGGGACTAAGTGGGTGTTCAAAAATAAAATGAATGATTCAGGGGTTGTGATTAGAAATAAGGCTAGATTGGTAGCTAAGAGGTATAATCAAATAGAAGGGATTAATTATGAGGAGACATTTGCCCATGTAGCAAGACTTGAAGCAATTATGGTTTTGTTAGCCTTTGCCTATTTTAAAGGTTTTAAATTGTATCAAATGGATATTAAAAGTGACTTTTTAAATGGGGTGATAGAAGAGGATGTTTATATTGAGCAACCTCCAGGTTTTGAAAATTCTAAATTCCCTAATCATATTTTCAAATTGAAAAAGGTATTATATGGACTAAAACAGGCACCTAGGGCATGGTATGAGATGTTAAGCACTTTTTTATTAAAAGGATCATTTATTAAAGGAAGTGTGACACCACTCTCTTTTTTAAAAAAATAGAAATGAGATAATCATTTTTCAAATATATGTGGATGATATCATTTTTGGATCAACTGATAAAAATCTATGTGTTGAATTTTTAAAAATAATAAGTAGTAAATTTGAGATGAGTTTGATGGGAGACTTGAGTTATTTTCTTAGTTTTAGCATAAAATAAAATGAGGAAGGAACTTTTCTTAGTCAATCTAAGTATGTTAAGGACATTCTCAAAAAATATGAAATGGATAATGCTAAACTAGTGAATACACCCATGAGTTCCTCAGTGCAGTTAGATAAGGATCTTAAAGGAAAACCAGTTGATCAAAAGAAGTTTAGAGGGATGATTGGATCTTTGCTTTACTTGACAGCTAGTAGACTGGATATCATGTTTAGTATTTATTTGTGTGCTAGATTTCAAGAAAGTCACATCTGACTGCAGTTAAGAGAATTATGAGATATTTTTTGGGGACTCAAAATCTAGGAATTTGGTATCCTAAGAATAGCACTGCATTTGAAATTGTTGGTTACTCTGATTCAAATTTTGTTGGTTGTAAGGTTGGTAGGAAAACTACTTCTGGAACGTGTCAATTTATAGGAAACTCCTTAGTTTCTTGGTCTAGTAGAAAATAAAACTCAGTAGCCCTTTCAACTGCAAAAGTTGAATATATTATCTTAGGAAGTTGTGTTGAACAAGTGCTTTGGTTAAAATAACAGCTAATTATATTAGGATTTTCTTTTGGTATAATTCCAATCCTCTGTGATAACACTAATGCTATAAGCATTTCAAAGAATCCTATTCAACATTCTAGAACCAAGCATATTGATATAAGGTATCATTTTATTAGAGATCACGTAGCAAAATGTGAAATTGAATTATATCATGTTGCTACTAAGGATCAACTTACAGATATTTTCACAAAACCACTAGCTTTTTATACATTTAGTATTTTAAGGATAAGGCTAGGTGTGATTGATCTTAATTCATAATTGAAAATTTTGCAATTTTGTTTTGTATGTAAGTGTATGTTTTTTATTTATATCAAGTGTGTGCATAAAATAAGTTAAATGTTTTTATGTTTTTATTATTCTGTTCGTACTATTCAAAATTTTTTTTCATACGATACGAATTCTTTAGCATGTAAGGAGAATCTGTAGAAATTGAGGAGACAAAATTGTGTTTTTCATAATCATTTCGTAGTGTATGATGACACAATCATACGGTATGATATGTACAGGTTCATCTGTATGCATGGGAACGGGTTTACGGTTGTGTCAGTTTTTATTGATGATCGTACGTACGAAAATATCATTCGTCTGTATGATCCACGTAATTGATTTGGATAAGGACAATCCTAACCATCACCTGAACGATCTTTAATTTTTTTGATCGTCCCAAACGAATACGTGATCGTCTATACAATCAAGAAGTCAAAAAGCCTGTACGAAAGGATGCATCAGGATGGGCAGTTTATGAAAAACTGTTTCATCTTTGGCCATTTTCATTCGTACGTATGAAATTTATTTCATCCCGCATGAAGTTTATTTCATCCCGTACGAATGTTTTTTGTACTGTACAATTGATCTTTTTTCTTTATAAAGAAGAGTCATTTTCATATGTTTCACTTCCATTCCAAACTCTTCAGAGCCATAAATTAGAGATGTCTGGCAGTGGGAAAAGAGCACGACATGCTAGGGGTTCATCTTCTAGGCAAGACTGGGATGAGAACTTTTTGACTGCTCAAAACGAAGAGGCTTACCTTAGATTTTCTGCTTCTAAAATTACTCCTTCTCGTATCTTACTACAAGAAAAGATTCATTTTGTGGTAATGCCTCTCTTTGATTCAACTCAATTCTCATTCCTTCTCACCCTCATTCACGCCTACAATAAAGATTTATTTCATGTCTTCCTCGTAAACATAAAATTCAATCAGGATCACACTAGGATCCCCTCTTATGTACTTAAATAAAGAGTAGAAATCACTAAGGAGGATTTTGGGTCATTTCTTCATCTTAAAACCCTAGGTATTCGACCACATATCCTGACTTCTAAAGCTGATTATGATTGATCCGAAGTGAATCAAGTCCTTAGGGCTGTAAGCCAATCAACTTAGTTACCTAGAGTTTACACCATAAATCAAAATGTAAGAATCATCCAGCATGTTCTTAGGACTACCATAATTTCAAAAGCTAGAGATCGAGTAAATATGACTCCCCTCCTCTCAACTGTTACCTATTTGATAATGACTTGTCAACCAATAGATGAAGCCCAATTACTCTTGGATTACTTTTATTCTCTGACTAATATTGGCTAGACTAGTGTCAAAAGGAAGAAAAATATTACCTTGGGTGATGTGATTTCTTATATCTTAGAGAAGAAGTACAATCTGGTCCACCCTGATGAACTTTCTGAATTGCCAATCTACTTTACTAATGCTTCTTTTCGGGCAATTTTTGGGAGAGAGGGTTATGGGGACGACTCTGAAGATGAACCAGCACCAGCACCTGTACCTAGACCTATTCAAAATTTCTATCAGGAAATGGTCCACCGGTTTGATATGTTAGAAACTCATTTTGATTAGTGATTTAATCAAATTGAGAACATAATGAACCAGCAAGATGCTCGCTACGTAGAGGATAGAGGCTGGGTTCGTGATCACCTTGAATCAGCGAACACCAATATTTCCACTATGAATAGCTATTTTGCTATGTTCACTGCTCCACCACCACCTCCAGATCAGGGTCCTTCGGATTACTAGTGATGATTTTCTATTTGTTTGGCTTAGTCTTTAATAGTCTTTGTTTTTCTTCTAGGCTTTGTTGTTGTGGTTGTTATTGTTGTTGGTTATGGCTTGTCAATGATTTGGTTGTATGACTGTTGTACTTACAAGCTTTGATATTTTGTAAGTTGATTTGAATGTAAGCTTGCTTCATGATATGTTCACTGGAATAGAAAAAGTTATATTTCTTTGCATTTTGCTATATGATTGTGATTAGAAATATTTTATATTTAATCACTCAAATGTAGTTGATTATCTTTATAAATGTTGATTGAATTTAGTTTACAATAGTAGTTTCTGTGCATAATCTAGTTTCTCAAAATATTTAGATTACATTGTGAATTGGTGTAGATTGGAAGATCTTTCTTTTATGTTATTTTTAGACTAGTATTACTTAGCTTAATTGTTGCATATTTGATGTCTTAATATTGATCTTGTTTCTATCTCAAAAGTGTTCTTTATTATATTTGTATTTAAGAGATTGTGTTTTTGGAAAGACTTTTTTTTGTTAGGCACAAAATGGGCCTAAAAATAAAAAGATGCACAAAGTGTGCCACAAATACAAAAAATGCGCAATATCGCCAAATTATAAAAAGGCACAAAATTAGCTGAAAATTAATAAGATGCACAAAGTGTGCCATTCAATTTGAAAAGATGCACAATGTCACCAATCATTCTTTCCTTTAATATTTTTTTAATTACACTAATCAATGATCGTCACTATTGAATTAGAAAAGTAGTAATTTTATTTTATCATTTTTGCAATAATTGTGGTTATATAATACGTCTATTACATTACTGACATAGATCAACTTCTCTTATCCTTGTTATTATGTGATATAAAACATTTTGAGTCATTACTTTTTGCATCTGATTTTAATATTGTAGTTCTTTCATTTAACATTATTTTAATCATCAACTACTTTGATTGTTTCCCTTTTTGTTGTTGTCAAAAGGGAGAGTTCATTTGTATTGTTTGATTATGTTTTGTATTGTTTGATTATGTTTAGCATTGGTATTGGGATTGATTTTATTTCTTGTTTGATGTATGGTTATGTTGCATGTTGTGTGTTGTATGTTATGTGTAGTTTTTATGTTTGTTTATATTTTTCTAAGGATTTGTACCCCTTGTTTCAAGTAGATCATTTATTTAGGGGGAGCTTAGGAGAAAAATTATGTTTACTTGTTAACTCAAATAATAATTATTTTGCCATCATAAAAAAGGGGGCTTATTGAGAATTGTGCAAATTTGGAGATTGTTGAGAATTGTTCAAATCTTTTTATTCAAGTGAGTTTTTGATATGAGTTATTTTGATGATAATAAAAACTTATTGTTTGTTTATTATTTCTCCTAACAAATATTAGAATTTATATTTTGTGTGTACTAACATGTCTTTCAGGAAATTCACACTCTAGACTGCTGAAGACTTCAAGTTAATTTGTTAGAGTTTATTGTAAGTGAAGTCTATAATTTTTACATTTCTTGAGTCTGAGAGAGTGTGATTGTAAGTTGGATAACTGTGCACACACACACTGGGGGAGTGAGATAAAACTTATTTTTTAAAAGACTAATCGTACTGTATGATGTGTGATCATACAGGACGATTTGTGTTATTTCTCCTCTAAACGAACCTGCCTGATTAAAATTTTTTATCTAAGTAAAACTCATATTGTACGAATTATTTTCATACATCATTTTCTAGAGTATGAAATGGGGCTTCTATGGTTCGTACAAAGCATCATACAGGACAAACTGTTCATTTTTGAATTGTTTGTACAGTACAAAATGGTTTTGTATATCATTTTTTAGAGTACAAAATGGGGGTTCCATGGTTCGTATGAGGTATCATATGGGATGAATTGTTCATTTTTGAATTGTTCGCACATGACGAAATGGTTTCATATATCATTTTTCAAAGTACGAAATGGGAGTTCTATGATTCCTACGAGGTATCATACAGGACAAATGGTTCATTTTTGAACTGTTCGTACAGTACAAAATGGCTTCATATATTATTTTCTAGATTATGAAACGGGGCTCATATGGTTTGTACGGGATATCGTACGGGACAAACTGTTTCATTTTTGAACTATTCGTACGGGATGATTGTCGATCGTATAGGACGATCGGACTGCATAAAAATTGAAATTTTCAGTTTTTGGATGATTTTTCTTATCCTTTGAATATAAGTTTCCTAAAAATTAGGTTTGCCATTAATCTTCTATGAATTTCTTCTTGAGAGTGAAAGGGAGAGTGATTAGGGAGAGTGTTTGGGAGTGAGTGTTGTGAGATCTTTGAAGAGGAAATTATGAGGGGATTCACAAGGTTGTCTAAAGGTAAGAATCTCATTATTTTGTTCTTTAAGTCTCTTCCCTATCTCTTTGAAGACTCTTGAGAGAAGATCTTTGAAGAAGGTCTGATTCTCTGCCATCACCAGGAGGGTGAAAAAGGATGACGGTTATCTGCCGCACCCGGGTTTGGTGGAAGAGAGTTTTGTAAGGGCTTCTCCGGCTTGCTGTGGGGGCTAAAGGAGAGTCACTTTAGTTTAGTGTAATACCTAGAGAAGGAGTCTCTAGGGAGTGGATGTAGGTCGTGTTTGACCAAACCACTATAAATTTGGTGTTCTCTGCTCCTATTTTTTATTTACCGCATTGTTATTTTCTATATTGCACTTTATTTTTCTGTGGTTGAAAAAGTACAAAATTCATAATTATTAGTACAGTACGAACTGGATCGTACAGTATGATTTGTACAAAGCTATTAAAAAAAAATCTTCCAAAATTTTAAGAGATTTTTTAAAGTACCAATTCACCCCCACTCTTGGTTAGCCTAGGGACATAATCAATAGGATTAACAACCTATTCGCACTTTCACTAAAGTGTTTCCTATAAATTTATAAGTTCTAGAAATACTTTTTCGATTAACCCTACATCCTATAAAATCTTAATCAGAATATCCAATGATTTCAAAAGTAGTGTTATGCCTAGGATACCAAATCCCTAAGTTTTGAGTTCCTAAAAGATATCTAATAATTCTTTTAACATCAATCAAATGGGTTTCTCTTGGATCAGCTTGAAATCTAGCATAAAGACAAAAACAAAACATGATATTAGGTCTGCTAGTAGTTAAATAAACTAATGATTCAGTTATCCCTCTAAATTTTTTTGATCAATAGGTTTGTCTTTAGAGTCCTTATCTAAATGAACTGAGAAACTCATGGGAGTACTTATTGGTTTAGGTTTATCCATTTCATACTTCTTAAGGACATCCTTAATGTATTTTATCTAACTAAGAAAGGTGTCATCCTCTTTCTACTCTAAACTAAAACCAAGAAAGTAACCCAAGTCTCCCATTAAACTCACTTCAAATTTGTTACTCATTATTTTTGAAAAGTCATCACAAAGAATTTTATTTGAGTATCCAAACAAGATATCATAAACATAAATTTAAATAATGAGAATATCTTTTCCTACTCTTTTTATGAAGAGAGTGGTGTCCACACTCCCTTTAATAAAAGATCTTTCAAGTAGGAATGTGCTTAGCCTTTAATACAATACTCTAGGTGTCTATTTTGGTCCATATAATGCTTTCTTCAATTTAAACACATGATTAGGAAATTGTGAATTTTTAAAAATTGAAGATTACTTAACATAAACATCCTCTTTTATCAACCCATTAAGAAAAGCACTTTTAACATCCAATTGAAATAATTTAAATACTTTAAAATACGCAAAGGCTAGAAACACCTTATTGCTTCAAGTCTGGCTACAGGGGTAAAAGCCTCCTCAAAATTAATTACTTCTATTGGAATGTATCCCTTGTCCACCAGTCTTACTTTATTTCTAACCACTACACTTGAATCATTCATCTTATTTTTGAAAACCCACTTAGTTCCAACAACACTTTGATTTTTAGGTCTTTCTACCAACTCCTAACATCATTTCTAACAAATTGATTCAACTCTCATTGCATAGCTAGAATCTAAAATTAATCAGAAAGTGCTTGATTTATATTAGTGGATTCAATCATTGAAATAAATGTTGAGTGGTTCACTTCTTTGCTAAGTCCATGCCTAGTTCTAACACCTTCACTCGGGTTTCCAAAAATAAATTCTTTAGGATGCCTTTTATAAAATTTCCATTCTCTAAGCAATGTATTTTCTATTCTAACCCTTTCTTCAAGATTTAAATTTTCAATTCCTTGGGTAATTTCTTCAACATCTTCTTCTTCCAACCTAGACCCTTCAGAAATATTAGATTCATCAAAAACTACATGAGTAGTCTCCTCTACTACCAATGTCCTTTTGTTAAAAACTTTATAGGATTTGCCAACACTTGAATATCCTAGAAAAATTCTCTCATCAGATTTAATATCAAATTTTCTTAAAAGAGTCTTGCCATTATTATGAATGAACACTTTACATCTAAAGACATATAGATGTGAGAGGTTGGGTGTCCTACCCTTAAGAAGTTCATAGGGTGTCTTATTTAACTTAGATCTAATGTTCGCCCTATTCCAAACATAATATGCTGTATTAACCGTTTCAACCAAAAAATATTTAGGTAGTAAATATTTAGCCAACATGGCTCTAACAGCTTCTACCAAAGTTCTATTCTTTCTTTCAATAACCCTATTCTATTGAGGGGTCTTAGGAGCAAAAAAGTTGTGATCTATCCCTTATTCTTTATAAAAAATGCCAAAATTTTTTTTTCAAATTGTCCACTATGGTCACTATGAATTGAAAAAATTTCACAACCTAACTTCCTCGGAATCCAAGTAGAAAAATTTCTAAACTCGTCAAATGATTCACGCTTTTGTGATAAGAATCTAAACCAGGTGAACCTAGAATAATTATCAACAACCACATACCCAAAAACTTTTCATCCTAGACTTATAGTGCTAACAAGTCCAAAGAGATCCATGTAAAGGACTTCTAAGGGTTTGTTAGTTCTAAGATTTTTAATTGAATGAAATAAGGACTTGACTTGTTTCCCTAATTGACACGCATCACATATATGATCCATAGTGAAGTCTAATTTTGGTTTGCCTCTAACCAATTCCTTTTGGGTAATCTTCCTAAGATTTTTCATGCTTGCATGACAAAGTAAGATTCATTAGTAATAGTTTTTAAATAAACTACAATAAAAGATTTAACATAATTTAAATCAAGTATGTAAACTTTCATTTTGGCTTATAATGCAGCTTGTAGGAAAAAAATTTATGTTAAAACCCTTATCATAAAGCTGACTAATACTTAGCAAGTTATGTTTTAAGCCTTCTACCAATAAAACATTTTCAATCAAAAAATTCTTCATGTTACCAATCATACATGAACCTACCACTCTCCTAGTGGTATCATCTTCAAGTGTCACTTTGTCTCCAATCCTCGCCTCCAGTGATATAAATTGATTTAAATCATCGATCATATATTTTGAACATCCGCTGTCCAGGTACCAAATGCTCTCACGAGGGCTTATATAAGAACATTTCTACAAAATTATTAAACATTAGACTTGGGAACCAAAATAAATTTGTGTACACCTGTTTACAATGATAATCTAGATGCATGTTTGATATGTTGTGATTGATGCAACTTAGGTCTCCATAATAAATGTGTTCTTCTTTGAATAGTTTAAGTGTGGGAAATATGCCCCAACATGCCACATGAAAAATATTTAACACCAGAAAAATGATTTACTAATCTTTGTGAGTTATAATCTCTTTTCCTAGGTTTTGAACTTGTACGCTTTTGGTTAGGATTGTGAAATTATTCAAGTGTGGGAGCTAACTTATTTTCCTTAAAAACTTTCAATTTTATTTGAAGATATGAGTTTGTACTTTCTAAAATCAAATATTCAATTTTCAAATCATGTTCCCTTGGATCAGATTCATCCATAAATTCTTTAAAACAATTTTCAAGCCCAATATGAGATGTTTTTAATAGTTCATGCTTTTTATTCAAATAATCAAATTCATCTAGCAAAGACATGTGATTGCCATCTATGTATGGATGATCATTCCTAAGATTTTCATGCTCTTTTTGTAAATTTAAATACTCGATACTAAGATTAGCATGCAATTTTTTAAGTTTCCTATATAAATTATGAATTTTTTTAGAAACTTCAAATAATTCATCATAGGATAGGTTACATACCTCCTCTTGATCTGAATGATCAAGTTTATCTGCCATTAAGCATAAATTTGTAACCTCCTCTTTTGCTTCTATTTCTGAAGAGTCTGAAGCTGAGTCAGCACAGATAGCTCTTTGCATTCTTTTCATTCCCTTCCTAACATTAGTTTTCTTCTCAATTTTCTCCTTATTAGGATTAGCTTTAAGATTTGGGCACTCAGTCTTTATAAGTCCATGCTTTCTGCATTCATAACAACTGACTTCATTAGAAACTTTTGGATTCTTATTGAACTTACCTTTGTTCCAATACTGAAGTCATCATTGCTTTCTCTTAAGAAAACTTTTGAATTGCTTAGTCATAAGTGCAATATTTTCTTCATCCTCTAGCTTTGATTGAACTCTCTGAATCATCAACTTTAAAAGCTATATTTCTCTCTTTCCTTTTGTCACCTACATTGATCTATCCTTGATTCACTCCTTGCTCGTAAGCAATAAGTGATCCAAGAAGATTGCCAATAAAATATATATTAAAATCTTTAGACTTAGTTATGGTAGTTATGTTTGCCTCATAAGTAGTAGGTAAAAAACATAAAATTTTATTAACTTTTTTTGAATTTGTAAGTTATCTACCTAAAGCATGTAATGAGGTAATAATCTGAGTAAACTTTGTATACATATCAGAAATTGACTTATTTGATTTCATGCAAAATAGTTTATAGTCATGTAATAAAATGTTCAACCTAGATTATTTTACCTCATTTATTCCTTCATAAGTTATACAAAGTCTATCCAAGATTTCTTTTCCAGTTTTGGAAGTAGAAACACACTTATAATCCTCAAATTTCAAAGCATGAATAAAACTATTTAAACATTTTGTATTTAACTATACTCTTTCTTCTAAGTCCATTAAGTAAATGATGTTTCAATTCTAATGCCATTAATAATTCTAGTAGGTTTAATATAACCTTCATATACTAATATCCACATGCGATAGTCAAGTGATTGCAGAAAAGTAGACATGCAAGTTTTCTAAAAATAAAAAGGAATGCCATCGATAAAAGGTGGTTTAGTGATCGAACATCCTTCAGTAGTATTCTGGTTTCCAAAATTAGTCATGATCATTTTTCAAAAAGTAGTCTAAACCTTAATTTTTGAAATTGGCTCTGATATCACTTGAAAGTTCATGTAGGTCGTTAGACCTTATAGAACTATCCCAAGGCTAACCAAGAGGGGGGGGGGGGGGGGGGGGGGGGGGGGTGAATTGGTTATATAAAAAAGAATTTCTTGGATTTTGAAAACTTTTTAGCTCTTTTAGAAAATTAAATCACTAATCTTGAAATATGTAGTTATTTATAGAAATGATGATCACAGAGAATATTTCAACCACAGAAATTTTAAATACAAAAAGTAGAAATGCGGGAAAAATTAAAGATAACATAAGAACACCAAATTTTATAGTGATTCGGTCCAACTTTACTTACATCCACTCCCTAGAGACTCCTTCTCTAGGTATTGTACTAAACAATAATGACTCTTCTTTTGCCCCCACAACAAGGCAGAGAAGCCCTTATAAACTCTCTTCCACCAACCCGGTGTAGCTGAGAATCGTCGCCTTTTACACTCTCAAAGTGATGGCAGCATACCATCACATCCTTTTTCACCCTCCTGGTGAAGGCAGAGAACCTAGATCAAATGTTGAAAATCTTCTCCCAAGAGATTCCAAAGTAGTTGGGCAAAAATTTGAAAAGACTAAGAGATCCTCACTTTGGGCAACCATGTGAATCCCTCAAAACTTCCCTTCACTAGATCTCACTCTTCACTCTCAAAATTTCTCCCAAACATACTCTTAATGGTCACTCTCAAGACAAAATTGCAGCAAAGGATTATTGAGACAACTTTTATGAGTCTTTATATAGAAAACACATGAAAAACCATCCAAAAACTAAAATTTTTAATAGAATCATCCTAAATTCATACTGTACAATCATGGATCATCCGGTATGAATAGTTCAAAAAATTAGGGCTTGATTTAGTACAAACTTGGATGAACTCAGTTTCATACTCTATCAGTCATCTGTATGAATGCAGATCATACTACACAAACAGTTAAAAAAATAAATGTGTTTGTTTTGTATGATATGGAATGAACCTAATTTTTACTCTGTTAGTCTTTTGTATGAATTCAGCTCGTACTGTATGAACAATTCAAAAAATAAATGTATTCATTCAGTACGATTTGAAATGAACCTAATTTTATACTCTGTCAGTTGTTTGTACGACTTGACATCATACAGTACGAATAGTTAAAAAAAATTCAAGCATGATTTGATTAACTACATTCTGGAAGAAAATTATGTTAAATCGTACAGTACGATTAGATATCATACAATATGATTAGTCTAAACAAATTAATTTAAATTTTGTCTCTCTCCCCCTCTGTGTGTATGTGCACGGTTACCTAATTACAATCACACTTGCTTAGACTCAAGAAATAAAAATAGAGATATATAGACTCTATTACATGAAATTCTATTCGACCATGTCTTGAAGTCTTCAACAATCTGGAGTAGTATATGATTTTCCTGAAATTTTAGAACATACAAAAATAAACAGCAATATCTAATATATGCTAGGAGAAATAATAAAATTATCAGGATAATAATATTTTGTTATCATCAAAGATCATAATCTCAATCTTAATTCTTGAGTTGCAATAGTTATAGCCACTTAGGAATGCATGTGGATAAAGTTTTTTCCATGGCTGGTCGTACAAGGCCAATATATTGGTTCAGGGAGGCCAATAATGTAATGTTAACAAGTGTTTGGAGCTGTTTGGAGGTCTTAGGTGTGTGAGCTAAGTAATATTAGCAATTTTTATTCATATAGGCTCAGGATGCAAAAGTTTCCAACCAATTCAAAGTAAGGTAGGGGCTCACTTAAGTTTGGATGGGCTTATGGAAGTTTAATACATGTTTTTAATCACATGGGCATGTTGACCACATTTTTTAATGAAGTTAATCTCTTTATATCAAAAACCAATTTCCATACCTTAATTAATGAACCATACTTAAAACCCTAAATCAAACTTCAAACTATGTATTAGTATAAAGCCTTTACCATTGACATAGTAAATTATCACTTGATAATCACCGGTGACTGCCATTTGATCATCTGATCTATCACCTGATAATCACCAAATGATTGTCAGCAATATGATCATCATAAAACTAAAATTTTTCCAATCATTGATCTCCATTGATTAATTCAAAATCTAAATCAAAATGAAGTCCTAAATCGATCAGTTGATTATCCACAGTGATAATTAGTTGAACACTTATTCAATCCCTGATGATCATCAATAATTATCAGTAATCGCATTTTAAACCCTAAATCTTCTGAAGTTATTATCTAAATCAAACCTAAATTCAATCTAGTGATTAAACTCATTAACAATTTAAAATTCCATAATCCAGTGTTAGAATCGAACTTAAAACCCCTTGGTTAATAACCTATTTTTGGAGAAATTTTTCTTGCCTTGAAACATGACCAAATGACCTTGGATTCCTGAACTATTACTTGTATATTGATTAGACATGCCCTTAAGGTCAATCACATTAGTTTAAAGGCATTTCAAAATTCCTAACCCCTAAAATTTAAAGAATTTTTTGTAGGCTATAAAACCTTCAAATATTTATAATGTATGCCACTAAATATGACATATTATGATTTTTGACCTTGGAAGCCTCTCTAAACACATTAATTATGATCATCATCATAAGCATGATGCGTTAAACCAATATTGAATCATGGTTGACCATGGTTGACCCCAAAACCTCAAAACCCTATGCCTTAAAAATGGAATTTTCCTTAAACCTGAATATGTCCTAGTCAAACCAAGCCATGAAACCTTCTCTAACATATCAAAAATATGATTTGGAGTGCATTAAAAGAAATCTCAAGCCCTAGTCAATGCTGGTTGACCAAGTCAACCTAAAATGACCAAATTTCCCTTTTAGCCCTTTAAACTACATGTCATGCATGGAGACCCAACCGAATCTTGGGAATATCTCCAACAAACTCTTAGTGACATTTTAAATGCATTGAACCAAGTTTCAACCCTTCAGCTAACCTAGTGGACCATGTTAACTATGGTTGACCAAAGGGCCCCTTAAGCCCTTAAACATGCATTTTGCACTAAATGACCCCACTAATCCTTGAGACCACTTCTAACATGTCTAAAATATTATTGGGAATGATTTGGACCCACCCTTAACCCTTGGTCAAATTTGGTTGACCAAAATATACCCTATACACTTAAAATAATTAAAACTCATGATTTTGACAATATTATGGAACCAAACTTTGGGAGATAGCTCCTTGGACCCCCATGAGTCCTCCAAAAAAGTTTTGGCCCATGGGCCCACCTAGTTTGACCATTTGGGTTATACCAAGTGGACCAAAAAGGAGTATTTGTGAGCCAAAACTCAACCCTTATAGAGTTAATTTTTCTAAATGGATGTAGTAGGTGTGTACTGACCCAATCCACATTACCCATAAGGCCCAACCCATGGTTTGACTTTAGTCAACCATTTAGGTTGAACCAAGCTACTAAATACTAATATTCTTTGGTCCATTTGTGATCCACCCAAAATTGGATCCAACTAATGGCTTGAATAGTCTCTAGAATCTTCCTATAGTAATGCATGTCAAGCTCTTGCCACCTAAGAGACTGAGGTGGCAAGATTATCTAAAATAACCTCTCTCTAATGATTGGTTCACTTATAACTCCCACAACAACCAATCATGTACAAGACCCATTTTCTAGAGAGAGAGTCCTATTTTCTAGAAAAAGAGAGCTTGAATTTTTTTAAATTTCTGTTACTATTTTGTTGGATAATTGTTCATTAAGGTGGATGATGATTGTCTGTCATCTCTAGCAGTCATTTCTTCCATGTTTAGTGATTCATCTCTAATCGTCATTCCTTTCGTCTCCATTGGTTCATCAGATAAGTCTTTTATGGTTACATCTGATTTTGGAATACCAATCGATAGTAAAGATATTTGGAATAGCTCCAGTTAAAGAAAGATTTCTAATGGATCTCTTCTTGTTATCAAGGATGTTTTTGATTCCATTTCACCTTTTAAAAAGAAAGAATCGTATGTTAGCAAGGGCAAAAACATTGTTTCATATTATCATGTTGTTCTGAACAAAATGTTGAATCAAACATATTTTCAAAAATGAAAATATCCAACAAAGAATACCCAATGATGTTGAGGCATCTTCATCTTTTGGACCAAAATTAAAAGTAAATAGATTCATTCCAGGAGCTTCTTAAGAAGATGACAAATTTGTTTCTGTTTCTAGTGATAGTGTTGTGTTGAAAAATAAGATTTTTGAAGGTAAATATGTTTATGATAATGTCTTTAAAGATGTTCATCATGATGGAAAGAATGAACCCCTTAATGCTTGGAGTAAGCCACCTATTATAAAAGTGGCTAATCCTGAAAGTAATATTGAAATGTCTTAAGATGGTGTTGTTTTGAAACTTCATTTATATAACAAATTGGCAAATATTCACAGGCTTCATAATTCCTTGGTTATTAACGTTTTTGGTAATCTTATTCTGTATTCTTTGATTAGTTCAGAACTAAGAAATCAATGGAGTAAATTTGAATCCTTTCATCTAACAGTTTTGGGTCAGGAATGGATTCTATGCTCTTTTCATTCACTAGAAGCTAAAGAAGCAGTTTTCATTGGATGTCCCTGGTATGTAAGCTGGTCATATAATTAGAATGGAAACTTGGAATCTAGGATTCTCGCCATTATCTATGAAGGATTTATTTTCTCCAGTATGGATTCATTAGCCTAATCTACCCTTAAATAGTTGAGATGAAGTTAATGTCACTAGAACTGCTTCCTTAGTTGGTACTCCAATGTACTTAAATGGTAATATGTTTAATTAGGGAAGAAGAGAATTTGCTAGAGTCTATGTTCAAATAAACCTTGATGCTTAAATTCCTACAGACATATGGATTGAAGGATCTCAAGGCAGATTTTATAAAAGAGTAGAATAAGAGAAGATCTGTTTTTTTTTTTTTTTTACATATGTGGAAGAATCAGACAAAAACATATTAACTAAAAATGTTAATTGTTGATAGAAACAAGAATAAGAATTCTTCCTCTTCTAATAATCAATTTGTTGATTGTGTTGATAATTTGAAATCAGATATTCCTGATTCTATAAAGGAGGTTGATAAGATTGATTCTTCTTCCTATGGTCCCTAGATCCATATTAGTTATAGAAGATAGATTTAAATATTATAATAGATTTAAATCTCATGTGTTACCTAAGAATACCAGTAGTATTCAAAAATTAGTATAGGATTTTGATGAATTGAAGCTGAAAAAAGAATGTGATAATAGAGTTACTATAGATTCTATTGCAACTGATGCTATTATCAGTAATAAATCTACTAATTTTTCTCATGGTTTAGGATTTGTTAAAGCAAATGATGTAGATAATGTTTTGATTCAAAAAGATTTAATAATGAAAGAAGAGTTTGAGAGAAATGTTGATGATGTGGTAGATGGTTTTGATGTTGTTAAAATAGTTGTTGTCATCGTAGAAGTTGAAGATGTTCTTAATAATGCCTCTATAAATGATAGTAAAGAAGTTGCTAGATTCAAAGACAATATTGATGGAATAATTGACACTGCAAATGAAGAAGTTGCTAATGAAGCTTCTAAATTTAAAGGCATTTCTGAGGAAGACAAGAAGAATTATATTTCAGAAACTCCAGATCAAATTACAAAACCAAATGTTGATGATACGATCTCTTCTAAAATGGTGTTCTATTTTTTCCTCAGAAAAAAGTAAAGGTATTAAAGTCTTCCCCTTCTATGAAGTCCAGTAAGTTCATTTCTGAAAATGTTGATGGAAGTAATGAATTTAATATAATTGCAGAATCTGGTGTGTTGAAAAAACATTCTATTAATTCATCTCAACATAAGTTCAAACATAGTAAAGAATTAAGAATGTTAGGTCCTATTAAGGAAAGACAAAGAAATAGAAAAGGAAAAGGAAGTCACGAAGGGTTTGGGGCCTCATCCCCATTTTCCTCTTAATGTCATCTATGTTATTTTGGAATTATAGGGGAGCTAAGAAAAAAGAAGCTTCCCATTATCTAAGAAGTTTGGTGTTAGAAAACAATATTTTTTTGTTGGTTTATTAGAAACCAAATTAGTTTCCATAGATAATAAAGAAGTTACAAGAATTATTGGTGAAGACTGGGATTACTTTCATTTTCCTGCTAATGGAATTTTGACATTATGGAAAAAGAGTATTTCATCTTTCTCTATTTTAAATTTGTCCAATCAATGCATTATTTGAAATATGTAGTCTCCTAATAATATTAGTTGGACCATTTCTGCTATCTATGCTAATAAGGATCTTCATGAAAGAAGGCATATATGGAAACTAATTGAAGAATACACTTCTAGTGATAATCCGTGTATTATTGGGGTTGATTTCAAATGTATATTATCAAAGCATGAGAACAAAGGTGGAAAGAGATTTTGTTTACTCAGGGTTCTAAAGAAATGAAGGAGTTCATTAATAAAAAATGATTACCATAAATATACATGGTGAAACAATAAAGGTTTTGCTCGTATATGAGAAAGATTAGACAAAATTTTGTTTAAATTCCAAAGCTTTGTTAAAGATTCCTTTTGCGGTGATTAGACATTTACCTAGAGTTGCTTTAGATCACTGTGCATTATTGCTTAACTTAAACAATTCAGCTTGTTATAATAAAAAAACCAATCAGATTTGAAAATATCTAGTGTTCTTTTGAAGCTTCAAGGGGTATTGTTAATAAAGATTGGAGTAAACAAGATTTTGGAACAAATGTTGAAATTCTTCAACTTAAAATAAAGAGATCTTTCAGATGCTTATTTTTTTGGAGTAAAAACAAGTTGAAGGAGCTCAACAATTTGAAAACTATTTTATAAAATGATATTTTGTTGCTTCAAGACGAGGAAAGTAGAATGGGTGGTTTGAATCCAATCAAGTTTCTTGGACTTAGGAAAAAAATCCATGAATTGAATGTTACACTTGCAAGACTTGCTACTTGGTGGAAACAACATTCCGAAGCATAATGGTTGGAAGAAGGTGATCAGAATTCTCATTTTTTTCATGCATATGCTACTACAAGAAGAAATGGAAATACAATTCATCAAATTTTTTATTCCAATGTAGTTTTACATTCGAATCCAGAATTAATTCAAAAAGCTATTGAAGAATTCTTTTCTAATAAATGGAGAAACATACATTCACTTTAACATAATTGTATCTTTTGAAGTTAAAGACCAATTGACTAAAAACATGAAAAAGTCTTTGAATGCAAAGTTTCTAAAGAAGAGCTTTTTTCTACTATTATGAAGATGGATAAAAATAATTCTCTTGGTGCAGATGGAATCAATGCTTGTTTTTTAAATCCTTTTGGGGCAATGTAAATAAAGAAATATGAAATGCTATTGCTAATTTCTTTGGGAACGGTGTAATGCCAAATTTTTGGAAAGAAATAATGGTTGTTCTTATTCCTAAAGTTTCTAACGCTTCAGAAATATTAAAATTTCATCCAGTTAGTTTATGTCAAACAATTTATAAAATAGCTGCTGGTATGATCTTAAATATAGTGAAGATGTGTCTTCTTGTTATTATTTCTAAAGTCCAAGGAGCTTTTATTCCTGGAAGAAATATCTGATAATTGTCTGTTAGCTCATGAGATAGTAAATAGATTCAGATTTTCAATTGCTAAACCATGATTTATGTTGATTAAATTAGATATGGAACAAGCGTATAATAGTATGGTTTGGGACACATTAAATCAAATTTTATATATTATGGGCTTCCCAGAAAATTTTTTGAATTTAATCATGCAGTGTATCAATTATCTAGAATTCTCTGTTATCATTAAATGCAAAAATGGTGATTGGATTAATGGTAAATGTGGTTTTAGACAAGGTTGTCCATTATATCCTTGTCTATTTATATTGTGTGCTGGGTTATTATCAAATGCATTTCATGATAGAAGAAAATAACTTGGAATCAGAATTGCATCCAATTCAAATAAAATCTCGCACCTGATGTATACTGATGATGTTTTAATTGTTTCTGAAGCATCAAAGTTTAATGCTAAACTAATTTTGGAAATTCTACATGATATTGTTGTTAGACTGGACACCAAATAAATATAAAAAATCAATCATCCTTTTCAAAAAATCCATTTCAAATATAGAAAAAGAAGATTATGTAAAGTTCTTGGTTTTCAAAGTGTTACTGAAATCACCTATTTGGAAGTGAAAATGACACTAAGAAGACTTAAGGTAGCTGATTATCAAATTGTTATGGATAAAGTAGTGGAAATACTTAACAAATGGGGTTCTCATTCTCTTGCACTGGCTGGAAGGATTTTATTGATTAAATCTACTTTTTCATCATTCCTTGGTATATTATGACTCATCCATTAATTCTAAAAGGTGTTTTAGATGATATTGATAGATTTTGTAGAAATGTTTTATGGCACAAGGAACTACGAAGACAGGGAATGCATTATATCTCATGGAATTTGCTGTGTACTCCATCTAATAAGGGTGGTCTTGGAGTTCATGGATCATCTTTAAGACATGGTTCACTTAGAGCTCGCATTGCTTGGAACTTCATTCATAATCAAGACTCACTCTTAAATTCAATGATGCCATCTAAGAAAGGATATGATATCTTGAAAGAAGATATAAAAAGAAATTCATCCCCATCGTGGTGTATAATAAAAAATGGAGCTCATTTTTTGAAGCCTGTTCTTTAATGAGAAGTATGTAATGGATTGAAAATTCATATTACAAATGATACATGGATTTTAGACAGAAGTCTCAATAAATGGCCTTCAATGTGCAATATAGTGGAGCTTAAAGACAAATTTGTATCAACACTATTGAATGAAGAAGGAAGATGGAATCATTCTGAATTAATTAGGTATTTTTTTAAGACATGGTAAAAATTATAATGGAGATTCCTATTAGTTCAGATTCAAGTGAGGATAAACCAGAATTAATTACATCAATATCTAGAAAATTCTTTTACATAGCAACGAAAAGCTGATAAATTTTATTCTTAACTTTAGAAATGACATTAGAAGCATCCATAGTAATATTCTCATACTTAGAAGCATTACTACTACTCCATAAAAACCAGCAAATTATAACAGGGAGAATATTACAAATATGGCCTTTAGTAGGAGTAAACCACTCTTTAAGAAGATTACCAATATAATTATACCGAGTAGTAGATAGTACATTGAACATGTTGTCAAAATGAATCCAAACTTTCATAGCAATAGGACCCTGAATAAACACATGGTTCACATTTTCAATATGGTAGCAGCATTGACATATGGAGACGATATAAAAACCTTTCCTTAAGAGAATAGAATCCAAAGGAAAATAATTATGTAAAATCCTCCAAAGAAGAAAAGAGTAAGAGGGAGGTATGCTAGCATGCTAGAAAGTTAAATATAGAGAATCTTTAGGAAGGCTTTGCCTAATAGAATTCCAAACTTGTTTAGTATTAAAATTACCATCATTAGAACGATTAAACAAAATGCAATATTCATTCTCCAAATGAATAGAAATTTTGAGAATTAACTTGATAATAAAGCCAGGCACAAAATTGGAAAGTACATCAATATTCCAGCTCTCATTAATAATGAAATCTGTAACTTTGCAAGCAGAGGTAGAGTGAGTGAATAAAAGATTATCAATAGAAAAGTTACCCAACCATTTATCTTGCCAAAAAAAATATTGCCAGCTCCCATACCCCACTGAATAAAATCTCCAGCTTCCCACTTAGTATTACATAATCTTTTCCAGTTAAAAGAGTTTCCATATTTAAAAACACAATTCAAAGGGTGATTTCCAACACAATACTTAGAAACCATGAACTTGGCACATAAACATTGTTAGCTCTAAAAGCAAAATAATCAGGGATGCCCTAATTAGGGTTTATATGTTTAATTGATCATCCAGGATGATTTAGAATCGTCCTATATGATATGATCAAAAAATAGAAAACTTCAAACTCACCGAATTTCTCATCCTGAGTGTGTGTGTGCATGGTTACTTAGCTTCAGGACCTATCACAGTACATTTGACTCAAGAAAAGGTAAAAGATGTATTAGAATAAAAATTACAGACAAACTCAATCCTAGTTTACCTGATCTTAAGCTGATTGACGTTCCAAGTGAACCTGTGGACCTGAAAGGTTAGTGAGCAGAGAAAATAAAATAGATATCCAAGAGTAGCAGAAGTAAATACCTAGTAGTATTTATTATCATCAAAATCTCTATACATGGTCCCCCAAATTTGCAACAAAATTGATTTGAGATTTATATTAACTTAAATCTATATTAATCTAAGATCTGGATTGATCCTAGGGTCTGAGTTGAATGATGGTCTAGATTGATCTAGGATGTAGGTAGATCCTAGGGTTTGGATAGATTTAGGGTCTGGATAGATCTTGGGACTAGATAGATCTGGGGATTGGATTGGTCCTAGTGATCTCATACAAAAATAAGGTCAACAAAGGTAGGACACAAACCCACTTAAGTTCCCAAAACTAATATCTAATTAAGTGTGTATGTATACTCTCACAAGAGATCCAGTGAGAGCATGAAGTACTTGAACAATAAATATAGGACCTCACTAGAGATCAAAAATATATAATATCACTACAAAGCAAGAATAAATGTAAATCTACATCTAGAGATTAAACTACTAGAATGGTAATACGTACATGTATTACTTGTAAAATGAATTATCTTAGTTAAAATATTTTTTAGAATAATTCTTACAACCTTGTAAGCATTATTCATCTGTGATAAAATTTCTAACATTAAATTTATTTCTATAAATAATTCACAAATATAAAATGATAAAAAAGTTTATTAATTAATAAAATAAATTAATATGAATTACATGATGATCATTATTTTAAAAATGATTTTTTTGAGTGATTATTAACTTGAAAATAATTCTTTGATGAAGGTGTGGTTATTATGTTGAAAATTATTTTTTATGAAGTTGTGATAGTTATTCTAAAAATAACACTAATAGCTTGAGTGTGCTTAGGAAAATCATAGTTATATGCATGCCTAAGTTAGAAGTTTGACCTCTTCAAAGAACACATTTGTGGAGTATGGTCATCTCACATTCAATTAAATTGAGAATGTAGCCACCACCAGGAATATTTGGAAATATTGTCAATGGATGGATTTAGACCTATAACTACAGTAAGTCTAGAGAGAAAATATTTTGGACTAGTCTTGATGATTACAATGAGTATACGAAGAGATATATTGTATGGACTTATTTGCATATATTGATATAGTAAATCTAGGATGATAGAATTTGTCTTTCTACTACTTTGATGATAACACTAAATACAATTGGAAATCTCTCTTGTGGATATATTTAGATCTATCGATAGGAGAGTCCAGAAAGATATTGGATTTACAATATTTTGTGTTTGAGTTTCTATGTGCAGGTACATTCCATTACATGTTATTGTGATTTTTCCCACTTTTACTATTTTTTTGTTCTGCTATGTTTTGTGTTTTAGTTGTTTGCTTTTCATGCTTTGTAGTGTGTCTTTATTCCTTATATTGTTTGCTTTTCATGTATTTTAGTTGTTTGCTTTTCATTCTTTATAGTATTTTTTTTTTGTATTGGTCTCAATCCGTAGATCTCCTTTTTGGTGATGTCAAAAGGTGAGGAGGATGTTGTTGGTTCTCGATTTTTTTTCATTTGTGCTTGCATATGCCTTCCTTTTAGTTCATGTTATTGTGAGCATGCTAAATTAAAAAAATCTCCCTATATTTTTTAAAAGGATCACTTAGTAAGAAGGAGAACTTGGAAGAAAAATGAAATCAACTTTTGCCATCATCAAAAAGAGAGATTTTTGTAATATGTGAGCTTGAGCTTATATTTTGAAAATGTGTATGTTAGCTTAGCAACCATGCACACACATAGGGGGAAAGCAAATAAAAATATTTTAATTTCTTCTAAATCATACAGTATGATGTTGATTATATTGTACAATCTACAGACAAAGTAATTATTTAAAATATTTTATTTAAGTGAAAAAAATTATATTAAAATATAACCAATCGTATAGTACACACACCACATCATTCCGAACGATCAATTATAATTAGAAATCCCACAATTAATTAAATTAGTCTATTATGAATTTTGTACTATATGAATTTGATCATACTGTATGATGATTTAAAGATTGCCTAATTTAATCTTGTGATTAATCAATGAAATCTGGCTTAATAATATTTTAAGATCGTGATATACAAACTTGATTGTACTTGACGATCGATAGAGATGTTATTTGGTCATCCATAGATTCGTCTTGGACAAACAACTATTCGGTTGAACTAATCGTACAGTACTACTGTTCATTTATATAGTATGATCAGTAAAGAATTGAACTAATCATACAGTATGATTTCAAAGAATTAAGTTGATCGCATTGTACAAATTCCTGCACATTACATTCTTACAAATCTGGGTTGAAAACATTGTGATTGTTTTGGATTGAATTTGTGTAAGCAAGAAGAAAGAAAAAAAATCTAAAAATAAAAAAGAAGATTTTTTTTTTCCATTTGTTTCTCCAAGATCAAAAGTAAAAATTTTATTTGGTTATCTTATTGTTTGCTTCTGCTTGAGAAAACTTATTTTAAAACTATTATTGTGAGTTTGGCCAAAATTTTTCAAAGATGAGTTTCTTGAAAAAGGAGAAGTTTTTAAAATATCAATTCACCTCCCTGTGCCTTGAATAGGTTAAGATAAATTGAATTTCTAACTTTCACTTTTAGACTTTACTTTGATTTTATTTTTCATTCAGCTTCTATATTTATTTTGCATGAATTATATTAAACTTTAATTTTCATTAGAAATAATTTTAATACCTATCGTTCTATCAATTAGTTTCAAGTTTAGTTGTCTTTACTTTTTCTTTTCTAATTGATGATTTAGACGAAATAGGCCTTTATGAGTTATATATATATAACTCATAATGGCCATCTTGAATTATTTTATGGATTACATATTTACATGTAACTTCTGTTAAGCTAATATATTTAGTGAGAGATATTTTTGTTTACTCCAATATCTGGATTGATGACAAACCATTTTGAAGATGTCAGAAATGAAGATAAATATAATTATGATGTAAATTACTTACGATGTTTGGTAGGTGTGAATACTTCACTAGAAATCGTAAAATAAAAAATGGCTTTTAAGCATCTAGCTAGGTGGATTAAATTTAAGTATTTTATTATTTTAGTTATTAATGACAAGGATATAATTAATTCAATTGGTCAATAAGATTCAAACGCATCATAAAAATTTCAGTTTGGGTTGACTTGTTTAATAAGCAGTAAGATTCAGGTTAAGTATTCTAATCTGTTTATTAAACATGACGGATTGGGTTGTCCCGTAGACTCATTACACGAAAATGACACCTTTAATTAATATCCATTTTTGTTAATTTATTTTTACTTGTGGTTATAATCTTCTTATTTTTTATCAAGTTCTTCAATTTTATAGTTAATAAGTTATAAGTTTTTTTTTTTTTTTAATAACAACAATGGGTTAACAAGTCGGATTTGTGTCATTTGGGTTGCTAGCAAGTTAGGTTCTGATTGATCTCTTTGAACCATTTATTAAATGGGCAAGGTACAAATTGACCGGATTTGATTCGAGTCTATTTCCCGTCCGACCCAAATCGGACTCGTCAATAAATTGGAAATTTTTTCATGCTTAGTTAAAATAAGCTGCATTTTCATCCATTATGTTAAATGAGATGCTTGCCTTATCTTGATGTATTGTATTCACATTATTTATCAAAATACCACCATAAAGAACTTGCCAAAACTACGTTGTATAGAACATACTTAAACTATCAGGCATCCACTTTTGGGATCTTCTTGTATATCACGTATCCAACAATGAGTACTTTGGCTAGCCTTTGGGAGACTAGGGATATGTGTGTCAATAAATGATCAGACTTGCCAACCCAATTTGACCCAACCTAAAAAGTCTTGATTTAGGTTCACCCGTTTAATTAACGGGCTGGGTTCGAGTTGGGTTTTTTGACCCTTTTATTAAATAGTTCAGGTTCGGGTTGAACAGTGAACCGGATATTGACACAAAAATGTCATGTTTAATTAATAATTTTTTTCTTTTAGTTTATTTACTTATGGGTATAATCCTCTCATTTTTAATAATATCGTAAACTTTATAATTAATAGATTATAAGAAAAATTTTATTCCAAATGTGTCAACCGGTTAGGCTTAGGTAATTCTTGTTGCAAGTAGTTTGGGTTCAGGTTAGTCTTTTTGTGACGTTTATTAAACGGATCTGATTTGAGTTGACTTGACTTGAGTTGGGTTAGTTTCAAATCGGACTCAGATCTAACCCGTCAATATCTTTGTAATCTTTTGGTGCTTAATTAATAGAAGCTTGATTTTAATCAGTTATATTAAATGAGATGCTTGCCTTCATCTTGATGTATTACATTATTTACTTTAGTTTTATATTTATAATTTTATGTTAAAACTGGACTTCAAATTATTTACCAAACTACCATCGTAATGAACATGTATTGAATTACAAATAAATTTATAATTTTGTGTAAGAATATAATTACTTTACTTCATATAAGGCATCAAATTAATACAATATCATCATATCTACACAAAGGGAAGCCTAAACTGCTATTGAACCCTAACATTTCGTTAAAGTGGATTTAGATGCTCAAAATAAACAAGAGATTAGTTCAACTTTTTAAGTAAATTACACTGAATATAGTGAATGTGAAGGTAAACAAATCTAATAAAGATAGTTTTTTTTTTGGTGGTCTGCAGTGTTATAATTTTCTAAGCAGGAGAGAGATGCAAATAGCTAAAGGGCATTAATGGAACTGAACATGGCTCAGATGCACAAAGGCAGCAGCAATAAAATTAGGAATTTTAATTAAATAATTATATCTTTGTTAACTCCTAATTATGTGCAATTTGTTAGTCTTAGCCTAATCTAATTTAATATCCGTTTGTCGAGTATCTTACAGGATATAAAAATCGGATGAGCTGTGTTTGCTCCCTTTCTCTTTCGGATTCACTGTAAATAGTAGGTCTAAAGGAGCTAAGTTTAAATAACTAAGAAAGCTATATCTCCAAAAGAAATTTAGGCATATAAAGTAGCAGCAATTTAATGGCATGTTTAATTCCGTTGCTCTCGGAAGATCCATTTTCCTCCACATAACCCATAATTCAAGTTCTCACCATTAGAGATGTGCATTCGGTCTGTTGGAATGGTTTGGTTGATAGATTAACTCGACCAAGTGGTTTTTGATCCATCGTCCAAAAAATCAAACAAATTGAAATCTTAGCTAAAGCAAAAGAAATCGAATAAAAATTTTGTTCAGTTTATTTGTTTCATTTTTTGTTAAACCAATACTTGTCCTTGATGCAATGTAAATAATACATAACGCCATGTGAAATAGAATTTAACTAATTATAAATTATAGGCAGTTTCCAAGCTAATAGATTATAATGGTCTGAAATTACTAGGACATCGTTGACCTCATTTTTGAGTAAGGTCAATTTTCCTATATCAAACATCAATCTCTATATATAAATCATTGAGCTATAATTCAAACTTTGAATCAAACTCATCATTGTGTTTTCGCTTGGTTGACTATAGTTGAAAACAAAATCTTAAAATCCTAAAACCCCTAAACAACTGAAGCTGATATTTCCTTAAACTTCAACAGGGCTCAATCAAATCATGCCATACAACCTCCTCCATCATATCAAAAATATGATTTGTAGAGCATTGAATCAAAACACAAATTCTGGCCAACCCTGATTGACCAAGTCAAACTAGGTTGACTAAATTGACCTTTCATCCCTTTTAAACCACATTACATGCATGGAGATTGCACCAAATCTTGAGACCATCTCCAACAAACTCTAAACATCATTTGCAATGCATTGAATAGAGTTCCAACCCTTGGTCTACCTTGGTTGACCAAGTTAACCCAGGTTGACCAAAGGGCCCCTTTAGCCCTTAAGCATGTATTTTAAATTAAAAGGGCTTTTGATTGCATGGGATCACTTCCATCAAACTCTAAATATCCCAAGTTCCAACCCTTGGTCAACCTAGGTCGACCAAAGGATCCATTTAGCCCTTAAATATGTTGCATTCCAAGATTTCTAGCTTGTGATTTTGATGATAACAAACATTCCTGATTGAAATTTCCTTTCTTCTGCCATATATATTGAATATTATTTTTCTATATATACTAACATTTCAAGTACATCGTACACCGCTCTAGAATGATCAAGAATCAAGCTTGGGTAGAACAGGATGTTATTCGAATGAGTCTGTATTTTCAGTTTTATTTATTTTGCTTTTCTTGAGTCTAGCTGTGTAAGAGTGTATGCAAAATTGACAATCATGCACACACACATTGGGGAGTAAGAAAAGTAAGCTAAAAATCTTTTTTGAACTAATAGTAAAAAAATCAATTTAACGACTAATTTTATAATTATTATTTATGAACTAATCGTACTATACGTTCTTAATCATCTTGTACGATTAGTTCTCATCAAAAAATCATAGCCGCCAGATTACTTAAGTATTTTAAAAATCATATTTTGAACTGATCGTACTATACAATACTAATTATACTGTACGATATTTGAAATCTTACTTAAATTAATCCTCATGATTAGTCAATCAAAATAAAGGTTTAATAATAAGGGTCAATAGTGCTGTATGATCTAGATCGTAGCGTAAGATGGCTAGAGATGAAATCCAGTCATCTCGAATGTCGTACTAGATGAAATTTGAATTTTTAAACTAATCATAAAGTATGATGCTAATCATACTAGAAGAACCCTTAGCATTTGAACTAATCATACATTATGATATTCATTATACGAGAAAATTGATAGAGATGACTTCCAATCATCCTGGTGGTCATCCTATACGAATAAAGGAAATTGAACTAATCATACCGTACGAACATTCGAACAAAGTGCACAAAAAAATGAATAGGTCATCTGAACTACTGTTTCATTGTACTGGATGAACCCCTATTTTAAACTAATCGTATTGTATGAACTTAAATTGTAATAAACGAACATTGATGGATTAATTAAAAACTTAGCTTTTTTTTGAAGCCTAGTACTTAAATAACTCAAACTTGTCTCTTGGAAGACATTTGGCTGTTAAAGGAACTCTAAGAGAGAATTCTTCAGAGAGCTCTTAGGCTATGAGAGTGAGAAGGTGAGGTTGAGTGTGAGGGAGAAGAAGTATGATATGATTTCATATGGTTGTTAAAGGCTAGCTTGCACATTTTATCCTCCTTTAGCCTTGGTGAGTTCTTAGAACTACTCTTAGGAGAGAAGCTTCAAGGTCAAGGTTCATGGGTTCTCTGACTTCACTAGGAGAGTGAGAAAGGATTAAAGGTTCTCTTCATGGCTAGGAGGGTGAGAAAGATTTCAAAGGTTTGTTGCAATCATCGTGAAGTTGACATAGCTTTCGGTTCTCCACCGCACAAAGTTTACTATAAGTGATTTGTATGGGCTTCTCCACTTTGGTGTTGAGCTATAGGAGAGTCACTATAGTTCCAAGATCTAAAAAAATTAGTGAAGCTCAAGGATATTGCCTAATATCTACCATCAAAATTTAAGGGCAATTTGACCATTGGATCATGAGAATTTCAAGGAAATTGAAAAATTTAATATCTCTTATTATCTCATGATCCACTGGTTAAATTCATATGAAATCATTTTTAATAAATAGTAGAGCTCAAGAGCTTTCTAACAAGCCCAATAACACCCAATTTGGGTTTAAAATGGATTTGTATGATTTTTATAAGTTTTAGGTATTTAATTAAATTTTTAAATAAATTTTATTCAAATTCTCAGTTGGTGTGCAACATTACCAATCTCTTGTAATGATTAGCATGCACAATTATGGTACACCACATATGGGACATGCGTCAGCCAATGCACAGTTCACTTAACCATGTCGGCAAGAAGATTTGACCGTTAATCTTAACTGTGGAGATCTATCAGCTCTGATTGAGCCACGTTGCTCCGTAGTATCAAAATAGTGCATGTTCAAATCCTTTGGCCATTACATGCATGTAATTTTAGATATGTGTTGTCTAATCAGCCTATCATACAACTCAGATAGATTCACAGGATTTAGTACATATTTGAACTGAACATTTAAATGCCCATAATTTTGATATAACCTTTCAAATTGGTTGATATTTAAAATAGAGGATTATGGCAACCTAATCTTACAATCCCTAATGTTTCAAAGCTCCATGCATTGAGTTCATTGGAATTAGATTGATCAACCCTTTTCTCAAGGGAAGAGGGGTATTTATAGAAGAGAGAAAATGCAATGGAGGGCTTAGTTCTTGCCACCTAAGCAAGGGAAATAGCCATTTTTATTATAGACTGACAACTAAGAGAGAAGGGAAGGTTCTGTGGAGTTTGAGACCATTGGTATAAGTGTCCAAGTTGTAAGGAGTGAACAAATCATTAGAGAGAGGTTATTTTAGGGAATCTTGCCACCTTAGCAACCCATATGGATTGAGCTTGATTTGAGCTGTGTGGGTAAGGTTCTAGAGTGCATCTAAGCCTTTAGTTAAGTTCAAGTTGGGCTTTGTTGGTCTAGGGTCCAAAAACATCGGTTTTGGAGAGCTTGATTCAACCCATACTTTGAAATCAGGTCAAACCATATATTTAAACTCTTGGGGGGTATGTGTGAGGTTAATATACACCTGTTATAGTAGTTTTTAAAATTATTTTGACAAGGGTAGAGATTAAGATATAGAAAATCCCATTTTAAGCAATTGGTTAAACCATATTGGTTAAACTGCATGGGCTCAAGGCTTGAAAATTTTTTAAGAGACTAATGCTGACCTTATGAAAAGTCCCCATGAGTTTGGTTGAATGGTTTAATCCCACTCATAAGAAATAAAGTTTTGAAGTATATATGTGTGTTTTGGCCAATTATGGTTGACTTGGTCAACCAAGTTTGACTAGGGGTCTATGATAGGTCGAACTTATTCTAAATGATATTTTGGACCGGTTCAAAGTAGTCCCAAGGTTTGGTAGGATCATTTAGCCCAAAGTGCATGTTTAACAGTTAAAAGGGCCCATAGGTCAACCTAGGTTGACTTGGTCATCTAGGGTTGACCAAGGGTTAAAACTTGGTTCAATGCATTCTAAATGATATTTAAGATTTGTTTGAGGTGGTCCCAAACAATGAGAAGGTAATTTAGTTCAAAATGTATATTTAAGGGGTAAAAGGGTAGTTCGGTTAACCAGGGTTGAACAAGGCTTAAGATTTGGTTCAATACAATCTAAATCTAATTTTGGATATATTGGAGAAAGTTGCATGGCTCGGTTTGACTAGGCCATGTTATGGTTTAAAAAATTTAATTTTTAAGGTTTAGAATATTAGGGTTTTATGATCAACAATGGTCAATGAATGTTCAATGTTGGTTTAATGCTTCATGTTAGTGATGATGATCATGAATAATGAGTTCAGAGAGATCTCCAAGGTCAATTGTCATAAGATGTTATGTTCAGAGGCATAAGATATAAATATTTGGAAGTTTTGCATCCTATGAAAATGCTTTGAATTTTAGGGGTTAAGGATCTTGAAATGCCTTCAAATTGCTGCGGTTAACCATAGGGATGTGCCTACTCAATATGCAAGTGATAGATCATGAATATAATGTCATTTGGTCAGGTTTCAGGGCAATGAAAATTTCTCCAAAAATTTGTTATGGACCAAGGGGTTTTGGGTTTGGCTTTAACATTGGATTTTGGAATTTTAAAATGTCAATGAGTTTAATCATTAGATTTGATTTATATTATTTTTATAAATTAAATTGGAAGGGTTGAAGGTTTCAAATGCTCAGATCATTAGCAATAATTGATGATCATTAGTGATTGAACAGGTGATAAACTAACTATTACTAGAGACTATCAACTAATAGATGCAATGCTTGATTTAGATTTAGGTTTTGAATTGATTAATGGAGGTCAATGATTGAGGGAATTTTAATTTTACAATGATCATATCATTGACAATCATTTGTTGATTATCAAGTGGTGAATTATATGATCAAATGACAATAAATTTTGATTGTCAAGTGATAATTTTAATGTTTCAATAATTAAGGTATCATACCAAAGCACAATGATGGGATGAATTTGAAGTTTAAAGTATATTTCAATGAGTTGAGTGTTGAGATTAGATTTCTATTTAGATAATTGACCTCACCCAAAATTGAGGTCAACAGTGTGTTGAGAGAGAGAGAGAGAGAGAGAGAGAGAGAGAGAGAGAGAGAATAGCTTTGTAGGATTAAGGGAGTGTGAGAGAGTGAGTCTTCTCATGGTTTCTCTAGTCATCATCCACCTTCGTCCTATACGAGTCAAAGTTTTTCTTGAGGTAAACTTTTAGAAGAGTCATTTAGAGTCAAAGGGCCACCGGTTCTCCGCTGCACCATAGATGAAAGGGATTTTAGGCTCTTTTCCACACTAGGAGGGTTAAAAGGATTTCATGTTTTTTGCCTCACCAGGAGGGTGAAGAGGATTTTAGGTTCTCTACCTCACGAGGATGGTAAAAGGGATTTCAATTTTCTACCTAACCGAGTTGGTTGAAGAGATTTTATATGGATTTCTCAACCATTTTTTGGGGGTAAAAGGAGAGACACTAAAGATATAGTGCAATACTCGAAGTAGAGGACTCTATGGAGTATATGTATGTAATTCTTGACCGAACCACTATAAAATTTCTAGTGAGCTCATTCTTATTGTTCTTATTGCACTTTAATTTTTGCATTTTACTTTCTTATAATTTTACTTTCTTATAAATCATGTTTGAGAAATTTGACATTTCTTTGGATATGATTATTTTTAGAAAATAAGAAAAAAATCTAAAAATAAAAAAGAAAAAAATATTTTTAAATTTATTTTTATTCAAAATAAAAAAAATTGATTTTTCATATCATTAGCTTTCGTATTATAAGCTTTATTTTTGAACTTAAGTTTTGAATTTAGTATTAAGTTTTTCAAAAAGAATTTTTTTAGAAAGAAAAGTTTTTTAAAATACTTATTCACCCCCCTCTTAGTGTGTTATTGTAGTTCACTTGGTCTAACATGCACAAATTGTACTTTCTATTAGTATCAGGGCGGGTTGTCCAAATTAGTGGTTTAAAATCTTTGAGAAAACCAACATGGCACACTTTGGGAACAAAAATACCTTTGAGGGTTATTCAATAACTTGTCCACCATTGTTTAATAACATTCACTTTGATTTTTGAAAAATTCATATATCCATGTTTTTACAATCAGTTGACTATTGCATATGGCATATAATACCAATAGGATATTTTGTACCTTCCCAGATTTTTAAGGGTGCTAAAATTAAAATTACCTTTAATGAATGGAGTACAAAAGAAAGGGAATATGCAAAACCTAATGTAAAGTGTTTAAACATTTTTTTTTGTGATTGAAAATCCTTGGATTACATGAGTATCTCTACTTGCACTACTGGCACGGAGATATGGTATAGGCTTTGTATTACATATGAAGGTACATATAAAGTAAAGTAATCCCATCTAAATTTATTATTGCATGATCACAAACTATTTCGCATGAAACCTAATGAGACTATTTCTGGCATGTACACTCACTAGGTTTACTAAGATTGTGATATTTTTACATGCATAAGGAAGTGATCTATCTAATTATGAAAAAGTTAAAAAAATTTGTTGTTATTTAACTAATAATTTTGAAGCTAAAATCAATACCAATTTTGAATCAAAAGACTTAAATATTTATTTTATTGATAAAATATTGGGCAATCTTATTGCTTACGAGTAGAGTGTGAATTAGAGATTACCTAGTGCTAGTGACAAAAGAATGTTGGAACTCGGGCTCTCAAGTTTATGATTTTGATGATAACAAATAATACTTATTGCATCTTTATGTCTCCTAGTATTTGTAATACATATTTGCTTTTGTGTACTAACATTTCAGGTACATCATGCACCATTCAATGAAGATTCATTACTCAAGATTGTGTAGAATAGGATATGCTGAAAGAGACTGTAAAATTCATTTATGTATTTTTCAATTTCATGACTCAAGTCTTGTAAAGTTGTATGCTAGCTGGTGACTGTGCACACACATACTAATGGGAATGATATAGAGAGAAAAATTAGATGAGTAATTTTCTAAACTAATCGTAATGTATGATAGGTATTGTACTATAAGATCAATGACTTAGAAAATCATTAAAATGGCTAATTGTGTAATTAAAGCTATATAAACTAGTCATATTGGACGATCTTGATCGTACAAGATGACTAGTTAAAATAATAATCTTAGCCACCAATCATATTTTAGGCAATATTTTAAAATATAAATTATGTAATAATCATACTGTACGATAGGTATCATACTGTATAATATAATTAAATCTTACCTAAATTAATCCTATAATCAAGGATCAAATTTGGATTTATTGGTCTAGTAAGATTATAATGTATGGTTGGACAAATTGAACTTTATGACCCAATCTTTTTCTGGGATGATATTTTATTATGTCCAATCATACAAAATGATAATCCAATTTGATTATACTAATCGTATTTGACGATGATCATAATGTACTGGATGATCAGCTCAAATACTTGAATTGATCGTGCAGCTCCTTAGTCTTCGTATAGTGCTAAAGAGGATCTACTAAACTAATCATATTGTACAACCAAGATCATACTGTATAATCAGAGATGACAGAATTATATTTTTAGGGTTTCTTGATGCCTTCTATTTAAGCTTTCTCATAAGACTTTGTAAGAGTCTTTTTGTCATTCACTGAGTTGTTTCTTCTAAAGAAAGCTTGAAGAGAGAGCCTAGAGCATGGGAGAGGAAGGGTGGAGTTTATGTGAATGGGACAAGATCCTTATAGGTTTCAAGAGAGTATAAAAGGGAGTTTTACCTAGTTACTCTGATGAACATCCACTTGAATTCCTCTATGTGTCAAGGTTTATCTTAAGGGAAGCTTTAAAAAGAAGATCTCTTTGATGAAAAAGGACCCGGCTACTCTGCTTCACCTAGGAAGGTGAAAAAGGATTCCAGGTTCTCTGCCATCACTAGGAGGGTGAAAAAAAATTTGAGGTTTGTGCTTTCACTAGGAGGGTGAAAAAGGATTCCATGTTCTCTACCTTCACTAGGAGGGTGAAAAGGATTCTAGGTTATCTGCCTTCACCAGAAGGGTGAAAAAGGATTCCAAGGTTCTTTGCCTCAACCAGGAGGGTGAAAAAGATTCTAGGTTCTCTGCCTTCACTAGGAGGGTAAAAAAGGATTTTAAGGTTCTCTTTCTTCACCAGTAGTGTGAAAATGCATTCTAGGTTCTCTGCCTTCTCCATAAGGGTGAAAAGGATTCCAAGTTTCTCTACCTTCACCAGGAGGGTAAAAAAGGATCCTAGGCTCTCTACCTTCACCAAGAGGGTGAAAAAGGATTCCAAGGTTTTTTGCCTTTAGCAGGAGGGTGAAAAAGGATTCCAGGTTCTTTGCCTTCATCAGGAGGGTAAAAAGGATTCTAGGTGCTTTACTGCACTGGGTTGGTGGAAGAGATTTTGTAAACTCTTCTTCACCTAGTTGTGGGGGCTAATGGAGAGTCACTAAAGGTTTAATGCAATACCTAGAGAGGAGGACTCCAGGGAGTGGACATAGGTTATGGTTTGACCGAACCACTATAAAATTTTGGTGTGTTTATTCTGATTTATTATTTTCCATATTTTACTTTTCTGTATTTTATTTCTGTTATAATTGCTTGGTAAAAAAATTATGATTAATGATTTACTCTGTTAATTAGAAAATCATCATTGTTATTTTAATTTTTGATAACATTATTTTCTTCTGCATTGAGTGATAGTATTGCTTCCACATTGGTGTGATTAGGGATAGTTCACATAGGCTTAGCATCCTATATCTAACTTTCAAAGAAAAGAGAAGATCGTGGTGCTCAAGGTTGATGACATGAATAGGGATAGCTCTGGAGTAGAACAAAAGGAAGATATGTCTTTGATGACACGTTAGTTTAAAAGCTTCTTGAAAAGAAATTAAAAGAGCCACCATGATAAGAGAAAAGGAAATGCATGTAAATTTAATAAAGTTTCATATAATATTATTTTCTTTAAATGTACGAAGCCAGGTTAGCTTGATTGTATTGCTTTCTGCTTCAATTTGTTGCTTAGCACAAAGAAAGGCAATCTATGTCCAAAGAGCTTACCCACTAACCCTCACTCAAGTGTAGCCAGGTTAGTATGAACATACTCAATGTTCAAAGTCACAGAACTACCATCCTCCGACATAACGGCCGCTTTAGATACATTATCAGTTTTGTAGACTTCCAACCTATTCCACGCATTGGGGGGTTCTTGGCAAGGCTGAGAACAAAAAGGAAGCTTGGAGTGATGTTCAAGAGAAGCAATTTGGTTGTCCAAACAAGCATAACTTATTTAAGCATATAAACAAACACCTAAAGTGCAGGTTGCAGATTGTGAAATCCCTTGAATGGCTTCATCAATTGGCTTTACACACCTACCATCCAACACATAATAAATAGTGGAATTCAACGAGGCATTTATGTACCTACATTACATTGCAATGATATCACTAGAAATGTCCAAATTGTAGGAAATAGTAGTAGCTGATCAAGACATAACCAAATCGAAAATGAAATCCTCCATGGTTGCAACAATTAGATTGGAGCTGCACCAGAGCTTCCCCAACTGCGCAGGTACGATCTACCTAGTCAGCTTGAATTCAAAAAGGGAGAGGTCGAGGAACTGTCAACAAAATGAGGATTCTAGATGTTGAATGAAGCTGGGTGGAAAAGGTTTGCACGACACTGATTTGTTCCAATAGCAAAACATTCAGACCTCAAAGAAGAGTTATAAACAACATTACTGTAGAGAACATTTTGCTCGGGTTCCTTAGAGGAGACATCAATAGCCATCAGCGCTTGTTCACAAACTTTAGAATCCTTATTTTCTAAGACTTTCCAAAAGTTAACATTCGAAGTGGATTTCCTACCACCCATCCCCACGCTGGAGCAAGGAGAGGTAAGATGCGCACTCCTCCTCACCATCCTTACCAACATCATTTTTTCCCTAGCTTAAGTTAGCAAAGCTTGATAGTAAATAAAGCATGTAATGAATTCATATATAGTATTAGTAAAGAGTTTGAGATGAGTATGATGAGAGAATTGAGTTATTTTCTTAGATTTAGTGTAAAGTAGAGACAGGATGGTACCTTCCTTAACAAAGCTAACTATATTAAGGAGATCTTAAAAAAATTTGATATAGAAGATTCTAAAAGTATAAATACACCATTGAGCTTAACCATGTAGATTGAAAAGGATGTATATGGAAAATTAATAGATTATAAAACATATATGGGAATAATAGGATCACTACATTTGACCTGTAGCAGGCCAGATATTATGTTTAGTGTTTATCTCTATGCTAATTCACAGGCTAATATGAAAGAATCTCATATGACTGGAATAAAGAGAATTCTTAGGTATCTCATAGGCATCCAAAACTTAGGAATTTATTATCCTAAGCATACCATCACCTTTGAAATTTTAGGATATTCAAATTTAGATTTTACAGTGTAGAGTAGATAAAAAAACACTTCTAGAAATTATAAATTCATAAGATAATCCTTAGTTTTCTAGTCTAGCAAAAACAAAATTCAATTTCCCTATCCACCACTAAATTGGAATATGTTGTTGTAGGAAGTTATGGTTCCCAAGTCTGATGGCTAAAGTAATAAATCTTTTACCTTGGAATTTTACAGGCATTATCCCTATTATATGAGATAACCCTAGTAATATCTACCTTTCAAAGAAACCAATTAAACATTCCCGTACAAAGCATTTTGAGATTAGTCATTATTTCATGATGTATCATGTATCAAAGGGAGACATAAACCTATATAACATAGCTACTGAAAATTAATTTGTAGACATCTTCACAAAACCCCTTAGTTATGATACCTTTTGTACACTTAGGACTAGACTAGGTGTCATTGATATTCTTATATTAACATTTTGGTTAGGGGTTAGTTTTTTTTATTGAACGATGCAATAGCAATAACATTAAAAAAAAGACTATTACATACTACCAATCAAATCACATTCCTCCTTTAGCACATTAAGAAAAAAAGGAGGAATACTACCCAAACTAATATCATCCCAAACAAAATTATTATTAAGAGTAAGATTAACACAAAGATCGGCTAACTTATTACAATATCTATACACATAATTACAAATAACATGATTAAATTCTTTAAGAAAAGCCATATCTTCCATCCAATTGCCAACCACATCACCAACTGTCTTCTTTAAAGCTCTTTGAAGGAACTTAATGACATTACATTATCGCCTTTAATTATAACTCCTTTATATTCCAACATCCAATTTTGCACTATCAAACTCAAGGAGTGAATTGCTCAGAACTCAAGCCAAGATACATCCCAAAGCACCCCATTGAATCTAAAAGCCAATAAAAACCTTCCTTTATAATCTCTGAAACCCCCCCAACACCAGCCTTATACAACGAAAGTAAGGAAGCGTCAACATTCACTTTGATCCAATTGGGAGCATGAGGGTGCCAATAATTCTTCAACTGTCGATCTGGCTGATTAACACCCCAGATGCCCAAATCTATAGAACCAGCACCAAAGACACCCAAGATTGAGGCGAAACTAACTATGTTGACTGCAATAAAAAAAAACTACTATCTTCAATGCTTCCATACACAATTTTACACCTAGACATCCATGATAAAAAAATAGCAGTACAAAAAAGCTTAACCAACAAATATTTCTTCGAAGCATTACATTCCAACCATATGAAACATTCATCAAATAACCCAAAAATCAGAATGGCAAATCCCCACTTATAGAGAACTTGAATCACCTAAACTAAGTTTAAGCATCTCACCGCCACATGCTCCAAATCTTCCACCGCCATATAACCTCTAGGACAATAATTATCTTCTTTTAACCTACTATACTACAGGAATTGAAAGGTAGGAATTGCATCATAAAATAATCGCCACCAGAAAATCTCCACACGTGGATTTAGTCTTGCCTTCTTTATCATATTCCAATAATGATTCTCATCCAGATTACAAACCGAGACCTCAAAAGCTAGTGCAGAAATTATCTTACCTGAGATTAGCTGAATTAGTTCCAATTGATCTTTAGCTAAATCATGAGAAATCTGAATATTACAAATTAGCTTTACTAGCTCCTCACCAAAGTAATTCCGAAGCTCATCCTTGTTCCAATATCTATTTGAAATGAACTTCTTCACTATAATGTCAAATCTTCCTTGAGTAGAAACAAACTTCAACCATCTATTAAGGCAATTATCCAATACCCAAAGATCTTTGAAGACATTGATTGAATTACCATCTACAATCTTCCATCTGACAATTGGAGCAAGAGCTTTTGCACCATCTGAAACAATCTTCCACGAGACCTTCTTCAACCCAGAATTCCAACAACACGGTCCATATTTAGCTTCCGAAATTTTGTACAACATTGAGTCTATTTCATTAAGTAGATTCTAGGCCAACTTAGCTCTTCAAGGACCCACTTTACTAAAGCAAGAATGAAGTCCATGACCACCCAAATTAACAGGCTTACACAATACATCCCAGCTTACATATTGAAGGTCATTCTTCCCATCCTGCTTATGCCAAATAAAATTCTTGCACATCTTGTCAATTTTATAGAGAATTCCCTTAGGAATAAGAGAGTGAGTATAATGGAAAATTGAAATCGATAAAATGACTGATTTAAGAAGAATAAATTTCCCTGTTACAGAAATAATTTTATTCCCCCAAGCATTAATTTTCCCCATAGGCTTCTCTAGTAGATAATGAAAATCAGCACCCACAAGTCTCCTCAAAGCAATCTTCACACCCAAATAGTTCATCTCTTTGACAGGTCTAAGCCCATCAAATGAGATATAATTCTTTTCTTTATTTTTTTCACCGATTTCCCAAAGAGAACAACTAATTTTTTAGAATTAATCCTTTGGCCAGACAAGCTATAAATGTCCAACAAGACACCCCTGACCTCCTTCTCCATCTTTATACTAGCAACCGAAAAAATAACAATATCATCTATGTAAAGAAAATGAGATATTCTTAGAATATTTGAAGGAACTTTGATACCAATCTTATCAACTCTTTGGACTAGAGCATTTAATAACAATTGAGAGCATAAAATAAATAGTAACGGGGAAAGGGGACAACCTTGCCGAAATCTTCTCCTAGCTTTGATCCATTTTGAATAATTCCCATTAATTAAAATCGAAAAGCTGGGATCCTCCACACACTCCATAATCAGGCTTAAAAACTTAATAGGAAAGCCAAAATATTTTTAAACTTGTTTAAGAGTGGACCACCCCATACTAGCATAAGCTTTCTCCATATCAATTTTAAAAGAAACCAAACCTCTCGTTGATTTAGAAAATTTGAATTTATGATAAAGTTCTTGAGCTATCAACACATGTTTTGATATAGAACACCCCTTCAGGAATGCTGCTTGCTCTTTTGACATGAGTTTAGGAATCATGCCATACATTCTATTTAGAAAGAACTTTAGCCATTATTTTATATATTGTCTTACATAAGCTTATTGGCCTAAAATTAGCTGAAACCAAAGGATTGTCCATCTTTGGAATGATCACAACTAAAGTCTCCTTCTAATCCTCATCCATAATTCTAGTTAAAAAGAAATTATAGATCACATTCCAAACATCATACTTAACAATATTCCAATAAGACTTAATGAAAGAATAAGAAATCCCATCATTACCAGGAGATTTAAAGCCACCAATCTGATTCACCACTCCCATAACTTCCTCAAAAGAAAGACCCGCATCTAGCATGTTTTTATCACCTCTATCCAGCACGCTTAAAGGGAAAGGCCAACCATCTAACAAGGAGTCCCTATCACGCCATTTATAGTTGAAGTAATTAAGAAAGATCTCTTCAATCTGATTTTGGTCATCAATAACCAACCCATTATCACCTTTAATCTTATAAATCCAGTTAGAATTTCTCCTAGCACTAGCATAAGAATGAAAAAATTTGGAATTATTATTCCCATCCATATACCATTTCACCTTAGCCCATTGCCTCCACCACATGTTTATTCGGGCTAGGGTACTATTAAGTTCATTCACTTTTAATCTAAGAACCACTATCTTTTTAGCCAAGAAGCCACCTTCATTAGCGTCCTCCAATTACAATTTTAGAATTTTCTTTTCAAGACAATCCTTCAAAGTATTAAGATCTTTAATCTTACCTTTACTCCAAAAGAATAAAGCTATCAAGGATCTTTTAAACTTGATGTTCAGAATTTCATAATAATTCCCAACAGCTCTTCTAGCCCAAGCCATCAAAACAACAGCTGTTGAAGCATGGTAAGAGGCCCAAATATCTTCAAATCTAGTAATCCTCTTAATTTTAGGATTTGGCTTTAACAAATTAATAAAAATTGGGCAATAATCCAAAGCTACACTAGCAAGGTGGCGCATAACCATCAAATGAGAAGAATCAACCGCAAACGAGTTCAAAAAATACCTATCCAATCTCTCCAATATCCGAGTTCCACCAACCTTGTTATTGCACCATGTGAATCTTGGCCCAATAAAGCCAACTTCATGATAATCATTATATGTAAGAAAATCCTTATTCTTCTTGGGTCCTTGGGAATATATAAATCTCACACCCCCCCCCTCTTTTATCATCATTCCTAATAAACAGCTAAAATCCCTGCTACCACCAAAGGAATGTCTTTAGAAGAATACAATTCAATTTTCTTCCAAAGATCCCTTCTCTTATAAACATCTTTGCTCCCATAAACAGTAGAAATCATCCAAACTCCTTTATTATGGATATCAAGGTTACCAATTACACATTGAAAAGAACAATCCAAGATAGAAAAAGATGCTAAATTAGACTTCCATAGCACAAGAATAGCTCCAGACAACCCATTAGACGGAAAATAAAAAAAAATCCCAATTCGCTCCAATAAGCAAATTAACTTTCTTCCTATCAATAGAAGTTAATTTAGTCTCCAACAATCAAACAAAAAAAAAAACGTCATACTCCTTCACAAACTCCTTATGATATAGAGAATCTTGACTCTTCCAACCTCCTTTAAAATTCCAAAAGGTAATAGTCGTCATTAACAAATTGAAGGGGAAGCACCCCCCAATCTATCTTTATTCCCCATATCATCTTTCCTATTTATAGGAATCAACTTAATAGGTCCTAATCCTTGAAGTTCTTTAGCAAGCTTCATATTAACTGAAGATGACTCACCATCACAAAAACCACTCCTCCCGATCCCAAATGGTTTTTGTCATCCACAACAACCTTTGGAGAACCCAAATCTCCCAGCCCATCTCCATTAGAATTACCAACCACAACACCCTCCTCATTCCCCATCAAAAGACCAGAACCAAGCTCCATATCAGCTCCAAAAAGCAGATCAAACTTATTACCAATCAGAAGAGGAGAGAAAAAATTTGAAAAACAAACCTTACCCACCTCTAATCCTGCATCAATAAGAGAGTCTAGATCAACCAAAAATTATGCCTTACTTCACCTACAGTAACATGATCATTAACTGGAACCAAAGCTACAACCCCACCAACATTAATCTGATCTTGAACGTTCCACCCCCTTGATTCTGCCACCCAAAATATATTTCCTTCCAACCACCCCAGACAAATTCCTTGAGCATTAATTAATCCCCATGAGATTTACAGAATTTTGAACCCCTCTCTGCCTACCAGGATTCTTAAAATTCCCCTTATAATAATTGACATGGATCCAAGGTCCATACCCTGACCCCTTATCAACTACACCGCTAGCTTCACGACCTTTCTCAAGAACCAAATTAGAAACACTGACAGGAGCTTCCTTACCAGCAGCACAATGCCCCTCTGAATGCATACCACCAACTTGAACCTCCTCCAATCTTAATTCTGTAAAATTGCTACTAAAGGTACCAATTTTACCATATGTATAACATAAATTGGAAATCCTTTCACATTAAATTTTTTTGAAAAAACCTACCGGAGCACCCTTCGACCCAAACACTCAATGGAAGTTGTTTTTCTAATAAAATTTGAACACAAACTCTAGCAAATTCTCTCCTCCCCCCTTGAAACATATTACCATATAACATATAAGGTGTACCAACTTGAGACGCAATTCTACACACATTAATCTCATCTCAGCATTACAAAGGGAGATTCGACATCCTAATCCACACCGAAGTAGATAACACCTTTAAAGAAGATGGAGAAAAACTTGGTGACCACTTATCTATGCCATTAATGTGCCCATTAACAAACCAAGGCTCATCTGACAATACCGATTCCACCTCCTCAGATTCATTAAAAGAACAAAGGACCCATCCTAATCCCAATATTGTTATGTGAAACTTGTCAAACCGAATCCATTCCCTTCTTAGTTCAATACTGATCACATGGAAAGGAACATTCTCACCAAACATTTTAACTACCAGAGCATTCTATAGTTTCTTCGTATTCTCCCATTCATTTTCCATATTTAACTTCACCACTTTCCCATCTTCAGTTAGAAAAGACCTAAAATACAGATTGTCTATCTTAATATTTGAGTTCCTGCTCCAAAAACTAGGCTTAACATTTCCAGTAGGCTCCTTCATAGTTTGAACCGACATATTGAGACCATGGTCACAAAAATTCAATTCCCCTGAATCACATTTGTGAACTACATTGCAATCATCCTCCGTATGAACATCACCAAGAATTTTAGCAGCAACATTCTCAGAATTATGGGTAGGCAATCCAACACCATCACAACCATTACTAATATCATCTGAACCATTAGAATCAATCAATAACCTATCACAAAAAACCTTTGTATTCTAAACTCCAGAATTTGGGACCTGATTCCCAAATCTATTGACGTTAATTTTGAACCCCGCTGACGACAAAGCTCCTGAATTGAATTTCATGCTACCATCTGACTTCTTAGTTTTAGGAAAATTAGAAAATTTTGGGCTATTAAATTCACTCACGGTTACAACTTCTTTACCTTTTCCAACCACAGAAGTAATTTTATTTGCATTAGATAACCCACCTTCATTAATGATCAAGGGTTTTTCCTTGAAAGCATTTTTATTTACATTAGATAACCAACCTTAATTAATGATCAAATGCGATTTTATTATTAGATAACCCACAAAAGTAATTTTATTTTCTTTAGATAACCCACCTTCATTGCACGATTAGAATAAAATTTGAATATTAAAATATGGCCTAAATTATGATTAGCAGTTATTTTTTATAATCATGAATGATTGTCCTGTATGATATAAATCGTCTAATACGATTAGTTCAAAAAATTCATCTTTCTCCTAATTCACTAACTCACCCCATTTAGTGTGTGTGTGTGCAAGGTTACTCAACTTAGTGTCCACCAGATACATCATTTCTCTCAAGAAAGATAAAAGTACATTAAAATTGAAATTACAAACAGACTCAATCCTAGTCTACCTGATCTTGAGCTCTGAATCTTCAAGTAATAATGCTTGTTGTACCTGAAATATTAGTCAACACAGAAATAAGTATAAAATGTAAATACTAGGAGACATAAAGATGTGAGCCATAATATTTGTTATCATAAAAAACATAAACTCGTGTGCGCGAGTTGCAATAATCTCCTCCTTTTTATGATTGCAAACATTACTAGTTGAATTTGCAAACTAAAAATATTTTTTTCTAATATCCCCCTCACTAAGATAATTATATTAAATATAGATGAAAGCAAAAATATATTTTTTTAAATAAAAATAAAAAATATTTAGAAACTATTATTTAAGATTTTTTATACTTATTAATTATTTTATATAATTAATTATTGATTTTCACTAAAACTTAAATTATAAGTCCAGTGATATGGCTTTTATTTCTCCTAAAAAGAGAACCAAATTGTGGTCATTTCAAAATATTATTTATAATATTTGAATTTAATTTTGATTTATTATAGTTTTTAAAATTTTTTGGTCCTACAAAAGCTAAATTCTGATTTATTTAATTTTTTGACCTAATGACCTACAAATCTAGTGAAATTTCAACCTAAGATGTGAAATGACACTAAGTTTAATGTTCGAAAGTTTCACCCGTAGTGGGTGTGTGTACAATTTTTTAGATTTTCCCTAAGTTGGCTTGGCTATTTCCTTAATTATTTTTCCTAGGTGTCTGTAGTGTTCAAATGGGTTTAAAAATTTGGTCATCTAACCCTAGGACATGTGCAAGCATACCATAGAAATTAGAAAATCTAATGTTACCAATTTGGAGAGTTATGAATTTTCAAAATTTTAGATCCAAAATGGACCCTTTACATTATAAATTCATCCCACAAAAATCCTTTGAGCATCTGGACCTAGGAAAAATGCAGGGAATGCCTAAGATGCTAAAAAATATTTCACGAAAATTTGAGCTCAAATTGAACACTGGATTATGAGAAAATTGCTAAAAATGGATTTCAAACAATCTTAAATAACTCACATTCTAGTCCTCTAAACACTTTGATTTTATTTTTAATAAACAGTAGAGCTCAAGACCTTTTTAACAAGCCCATGAACACCTAATTTTGTAAAAAATTAGATTTTCTATGAATTTTAGAAGTTTTGACTACTTAAACTAATTTTTTAAATCTAATAAAAAAATTTTCACAGTGCACGCCTTCTTGACTGGGGTGATGTGGCTGCATTTGCACCGTCCGATCATGCAAAAGAATGATCAGACGGCTCTGGTTCATTCAGAGCTATTTAGTTCAAAATGAACTAAAACTTTAAACAGTCATAACTTTCAAAATACTCTTCCAAATTGGATAAAATTTGAAACATAGGTTTATGGCAACATAATCTTCCAACACCTAAAGTTTGGAGGCTTCATGTGTTATAGATTTTCTATAGTTTTAAATTAAAGTTTGAGAGGAAAGTTATGATAACTTATAATCCTGTGCATGGATTTTGATGTTCTTGGGCTTGTTGGAAAGATGATTGAATTCTCTACAACATTGCTGAAGACGTCAAGAACTTTTAATGACTGGATTTAAATCTGCTATTAAAATTCTCTTTTCTCTCTCTTTCTCTCTCTTTCCTAAATCATGGTTTTGAGCTTAGAAACCATGGGAAAAAGCTTGGAAAAGCTGTAGAAATGAGTAGAGAAGTTTTTTATAAAGCTTTGAGAGAGCTAGAGGTTACTGTAATTGAAGGTTTTGGATGTTAGGGGATAAAGCCAAGTTTTTTTTTTGAGTTAAATTGGAATTATCCTCCCACTCTAATGATTACATGCTCTTGATTGAGAGAGAGAGAGGAAGCTTAGGGTGCTTCCAAGTATCCCTATCAGCCTCCCAAGTGCATGAGGATATGGCATCATTAGAAAATTTTGACTTGCCAAGGTTGCAAAGCCACCTAAGCATTCCCTTTTTCTATTTTTGAATATTTTGACTAGTCAAACAAGTCAATAAGCTTATGTGGCATGGGAGAAGGTCTTATGAGCTGTTTTGATTAATTGACATATGGCTTGAGATTAAGCACTCAAGATTTGGATGTATATGTATGGAAAGAGGTTTGATTAAATTTTGGCAAGTTTGACTTGGTGATTTAGTCAAGCTAGCTAGAGTTAAATCCAAAATAAAATTTGGAAATATTTGGAGCATGATTGGGATATCTTTTGGAAGGAATTTGAGGGTTCGAATGATTTGATTTGGTCATAGATGTTGATTTGGCTCATTTAACCTTAAAGGGTTATTTGGTCAACCTAGGTTGACTTGGTCAACAAGGTTGACCAAGGGCCATGTTTGGGTCCAATGCACTCCTAATGATATTTAGGATGCATTGGAGGAGATTCCCATGTTTTGTTTGAAAAGATTATATTGAAATTTCAAGAAAACTCCTAAATTACTCTTGAGGGGCATTTTGGTCATTTTGAGCCCTAGTCAACTAAGGGTCAAAATGGATCCACCAAAATATAGTGTAATGTTCAAAATATGATAATCAATGGTCTAAATGTGATCAAAGGGTTTGGAGAGGGCTCCAAGGTCAAAATCCACTGGGTAGCAAGTCTAGTGGCATAGGTCGTAAATATTTGAAGGTTTAACAGCCTTTGGATTTCACTCTAATTTTTGGGGTTAGAGATCTCAGATTGAGCTCAAATTTAGAGGGTAGATCCTAGAGACATGCCTAGTCAATATGTAATTGATAGATAATGAATTGGGGGTCATTTGACTAGGGTTTGAAATGTTTGAAAATTCATTTTGAAAATGCTTTCAGGACAGGGCCTTTGAACCTTGAATTTTCATTTGAATTTCTTGATTTGATATGGATTCATCTAAGAACTGAGTAGATTCTAGAGTTTAGATTGGCCCTAGTGACCTCATATAATAATGAAGTCAACAAAGAATCACCACCATATTATTGGGAATATTAAAAATAAGATTCTTAATCTTTTTAATACTCATCTTTTTTTAAACAACAACTTTAGTGGGTTTACTTTTGTTGCTAAAGAATTTTGAATTGTCCTTAATGATATGCATGTCATTGATGGCCTGAAACTTATTCATTGGTACAAACCATCTTACAATACTTTTAAACTCAATTGTGATTGTTCTGTCAAAGATAATGCTTATGGTTCTAGTGGCATCCTTAGAGATTTTCAGGGTAATTTCATTATGGCTTATGCTGGTCCTCTTTCTAGACGTTCTGTTATTTTTGCTAAACTTTATGCCATATAAAATGATTTAAAATTATGCCTTTCTCTTGGTATTAGTAACATTTTGATTGAGGTTGATGCTATGCAATGTCTCAACTATTTGAAAGAAAATGATGAAAAAATTTGCAATCCTGAGTTGTTTTATCTTATTAGGGAAGTCAAGTAATTGTTGATCTTTTTCAATGCCATTATTTCTCACATATATAGAGAAGGTCATGCCTGAGCTGACTGGTTAGCTAATTATGGCTGTAGTCTGCAGTATCTTATTAATTTATCCTATTCGACTTTGCTAACCATTTTAAAAGGCCTTATCAGATTAGATAAACTTGGTTTTCCTTATGTTAGAAATTAATCCTTGCGTATGATTTTCAGTCATGTTGTGGTTTTGGTTCTCTTCTTTGAATGATTCTCTACTCTTGGAAGTTTGTTCCATCTGTGCATACCAGTTGCAATTTTTATAATGTTGGTGGTTTTTGGGAGGTGGCTTTGTCTAGCAGTGATTGGACTAGTTTTCGTTATACCATTTTATTAGTTGTTGCTCATCTTATCATTTTCCTTACTGGAGTGGAAGGGGTGGATATCTGTTATTATGAGTTTGGTCTGGTTGTATTTTTATGGATATTAGTTATAATGGATTTTGGTCTGGTCGAATAGAGTTTAGATTTTTTATCCTTTTGTGTATCTTTGGTGCTGCATTTTTAATCTTGTTAGCTCTGTGTGGAGTATGGTGGGTTATGTGGGAGATGTTTTTCAATTTTTCTTAGGGTGTTGCAGTAATTATATGAATCTTTATCTCAGTATTTGGTCTAGTTTTTTCCCATTCTGGGTTAGAATTGGATCAAATTTGAGTGGCAGCTGGTATTTTGGCTTCATGATTATATGATACTACAAACCTGAGCTAGATGTTTTCTCCCTACTTTCTTACTTATCTAGTAATTTGGTTATCCTTTGCATTATCTAGTGTTTGCAATTGCAACCTCATAATATTCTAATTGATATGGCTGGGTTGTTTGATACCTCTAGATGAATTTCAGTTTGGTTCATTTTTTTGGAGTCTACAGTTCTATTCATCTGGGATTTCCTATATTTAGTTATTTCCTGGAGCATCTATTGTACATATATTTTTTTATTTTATCTTAGTTTGTGTGGATCTTCTCTCCTAATTATTGCTGGATTGGGTGGGATTTGCCAGATGTGCTTTTGGCCAAGCATCTATAGGTTGTTGAAATTAATTAACTTAATGGCTATGATGTTTGATAACTTTATTAGTTGTTGGTGGTTAGTTTTGCCTATCTATAGCCTCTTTTTGATTGTTATATCTTTAATGTTACATTGTCTTGTGCTTTGGTTGGGGGTGTTTGATAGTGCCAGTCAGTGGTTTATTATTTGGTACTTTACCACCTCTTATAAGGATGACATTTGGTTTGTTTGGGATTTCTTGATCTGGAAGAATTTATCCAATTCTCAAACACTAAAGAAGTACTATAATGCCCCTTCTTATTATTTTGATAAGGTCAGTCATGCTGATGGTAGGTTGTTGGGTTATATCATTACTTGTTTATGGGAAGGTTGCTTTTGCTCTTTCTGCTGGTATTGTTCCTTTAGCTAGCTATGCCTGAATTCAATCATTTTAAGGTTAATTTTGGATAACTTTATAAAGGAGAATATTGTTCATGTTATTTTTGTGAATATTTTCTTGTAGGTTGCTTATAGTACAAGTTTTTTGGCTTTAGAATTTTGGATGAGAAGATGGGAGCTAATGACAAACTTTTTTTCTTCCCGAAGTTTTGGGTGCTGGTTACTTACCTCCTTAGAATGTACCTAGGAAATTTGTGCTTGCACTTAGTAGGGATCTTCAGCTCTTAGGTTTTATTTTAATTTTTTTTGTAGCTCCTTAGAGCAGTAGGGCGCTTGAGGTCCCTTTAAGGGCCTTATAACCTTTATTTTAATCAAGGTGTAGGCCCTTTGTGGGTTTCCCAAAAAAAAATTAAAAATTTGATTTTGAACAAATTGTACTATACAATATTTTGAAATCTTAATTAAATTAACCCCTGTAATTAGTCAATTAAGTCATGATTTAATTAATGATAGCAGATCATAATGTACGATCTTGATCATACTGTACGATTAGCAGAGACAAAATTTGGTCATCCCAAAGATCATACCAAGCGAAACCATGAATTTTTGAACTAATTATACTGTACAATCTTTATATCATGCTAAATGACTGACTTGAAATTAACTAACTATACTGTACGATGATAGCAGTACGGGATAATTGATAGAGATGATTATTACAAATATGGGCTCAAGTACTGTGATTTTTATGATAACAAACATTAGTATTTCTTTACTTCTACTATTCTGCAATATCTACTTTTGTTTGCCTCACTTACTAACCTGTCAGGTCTGCAGGTTCACTTGGAACATCAATCAGCTCAAGATCAGGTAGACTAGGATTGAGTCAGTCTATAAATTCTATTCCAATGTATCTTTTACCTTTTCTTGAGTCAAAGGTACTGTGATGGATCCTGAAGCTAAATAAACTTGCACACACAAACTCAGGGGGATAAATTTTGTGAGTTGGAGAGTTTTCTGGTTTTTGATCATAACGTATATGACAATTCTAAATTGTCCTAGATGATCAATTAAAAATAGAAACCCTAATTAGGGCATCCCTGATTATTAAGTTAGATTAACTAATCATCTTGAATAATTTATATCATATAGAATGATAAGTACAACTCAAAATAAATAGCCACTAATCACAATTTAGACAAGATTTTATAATTCAAAATTTGTTTATATCGTACTTAACAATCTATATCATCCTGGACGATCCATGACAATCATGCCTAATAAAATCTATTGATTGAGGGATTAATTAGGGTTAAATTGATATATCACATCATACAAGATGATTGGAAACCATCATCCTGGACGATCAGAGCTTTGTATGGTATGATAATTAATCGTCACCTATTATACAGGATGAAAGATTTAACTTTCAACTAATCATCCTGGATGATACCTCTACATCGTACTAGATGAACCGTGTTCTGTATGGGATGATAATTAATAGCCATCCATCATACTGGATGATCAATAGCCACTAGTGAACTAATCATACAGGATGATAGAAATATCGTACTGGACGATTTGTTCAAATAGTTAAACTGATCGTACAGGGCAATGCTGATCGTACTGGATGAAAGGGCTATTTTGTACAATTCATATAGGATGATATTTGAATCATCCTGGAAGATCTTTGCCATCAAATTAAAATTAGGGCTATTTTTGGAGCCCCCTATTTAAGCTCTCCTAATTGCTGCTAAGAAAATCTTTTGCTATTTCTCTAACCTAAGAGAGCTTAGAGGAGAGGGAGAGTTTGGGAGAGAGAGAGAGCATCTTGTGATGTGGAGTTTACGAGGGGATTCACAAAGGTTACTCCAAGAAATGATTTTATCTTCTTCTTCCTTCTTCATCCTTGGTTCCTTAGTGGCTCTGGGGAGACGATCATCAGCATCAGATCTAGGTTCTCTGACTACTACAGGTGGGAGTAAAAGGATTGTCAGGTTCTCTGCCTACTCTAGGAGGGAGTAAAAGGATTCTGGGTTTTCTGCCTTCACTAGAAGGGTAAAAAAGGATTTAAGGTTCTCTGCCTCATCGGGTTGGTGGAATGATGTTGTAAGGGCTTCTCCGCCTTGCTCTTGGGGAAAAGGAGAGGCACTAACGGATTAGTACAATACTTGAAATGGGAGGTTTTAGGGAGTGGACATAGGTCAGATTTGACCAAACCACTATAAATCTGTTGTGTTCTTTCTACTTAATTTCTTCTTATTTATTTTCACTTATTTCTCTGATCTGATCTAAGATTGAAATCTTTGATTTTGGATATCTATTTCCACTTAGATTATTAATGTTTAAAAATTCTAAAAGATTTCAAAAATATTTTTCTTTTTATTTAAAGAACTTTTAAAATACCAATTCACCCCCCCCCCCTCCTCTTGGTTAGCCTCGGGCTAGCTCTATAGGGTTTAGCACCCCTCACGAACTTTCAAGTGGTATAAGAGCGGGATTCATAAAATCAAGTTTTAGAAAACTTTTGAATTTTTATCAATTGCTAACTTTGGTAATCACAACACCACGGAAGGATATTCAATCACACGACCACCACTATTTGATAATATACCTTTTGATTTTTGGAAAACTTGCATGTCCACCTTTTTACAATCAATTAATTATCCCATGTGGATGCTTGTTAATGATGGATATTCTACACCTTTTAGATTAGTAGATGGAATGAAAACTGAATTACCTTTTACTGAATGGACTTTAGATGATAAAGACTTAGCATAACTTAATGCCAAATGTCTGAACTATTTCTTTTGTGCATTAAACTCTGAAGACTACAGGCATGTCTCTACTTGTACTACAGGAAAAGAAATTTGGGATAGAATATGCATTACTTATGATGGAACACATGAAGTTAAACAATCTAGGATGAATATTTTACTTCATGATTATGAACTTTTTTCATGAAACCTAGTGAATTAATTTCTGAAATATATACTAGGTTTATACAGATTGTTACTTCTTTATATGCCTTAAGAAGAGAGCTTATAAATTATGAAAAAGTAAACAAGATTTTATGATATTTGCCTTCTTTATTTGATGCAAAAATTATTGCCATTACTGAATCTAAGGATCTAAATACTTATTCAATTTATAACCTACTTGGATCACTAATTGCTCATGAGCAAGGAGTAAACCAAAGGCAGCTTGATGCAGGTGATAAGAAAAAGGAGAAAACTATAGCCTTGAAGGCTAATGATTCTGACACTAATCCTTCTAGTTCTGATGATGATGACTTGGCTTTAATAATAAGACAATTTAAGAGCTTCTTATGGAAAAAACAAAAAGCATCATCAGAAGTGGAATAAAGGTAAGAATAATAAACATCCTAAAGTTTCTTCTGATATTATCTGTTTTGAATGCAGGAGGTTAGGGCATCTGAAGTCTGATTGCCCAACTCTGAAAGCTCACCCAAGCAAGGAAAAGGGTGAAGAAAAACCTAAGTTCAAGAAGGACAAGAAAAGAATCTAGAAGGCATTCTGGGTAGACTCAGCATCAAACTCCTCTGAAACTGAAGCAGAAGAGGAGGTAATAAACCTGTGTCTAATGGCTGATGATCATCTTGATCACTCTGATCAAGAAGAGGTATGTGAGCTTACAAATGATTAATTATTTCAAGTTTCTGAAAGAATTCATTCTTTATATAGGAAGCTAAAGAATGCACATACTAGCCTCAAAGTTTAATTTTTAAATCTGCAAAAAGAGCATGAATGCTTAAGGAAAGATCACTCCACTTTGGATAGCAATCACATGGCCTTATTAGATGAATTCGATGAATTAAATAAAAAGCATTCTGATTTAACCACTAAGAATGATTCATTAAAAACATAGCATGTTAAATTAGAAATTGCATTCAAGGAATTAGAACTCTTACATCGAATTTAGAGAGTAAGGAGCATGTATTGAGAATGAAAAATTCAATTCTTAAAAGTTTAAATAAATTTTTTGATGATGAATTAACTGCTTTTATGGAAAATTAAAAACCACTCTCACTTGAAGAATTTGATACACAATCATCAAAGCATGCATCATCCAAACCTAGGAAGTGGCACCATCACCCACATATATTAGTTAACCCTTTTCCTGGTATTAGATATTTTTCTTGTGGCATGCTAGGACATATCTCCCACACTTGCACCATTCATCATAGAACACATTTGGTGTGGAGACCAAAATTATAAAATTTGCAGTATAGCATGTATGCATCTCATTCTTCTTTTCATCACGAGGGATCCAAACCTGTTTGGGTCCCCAAATCTAACATTTGATGATTTTGTAGGTATGCTTTCCAAAAAGGCCTTGTGAGAGCATGTGGTACCTGGATAGTGGATGTTCAAGGTATATGACTGGAGATATAAATTAATTCATTTCGCTGGAGACCAGGGCAGGAGGCAAGGTAACACTTGGAGATAACACAACCATGAGAATGGTGGGATCAGGTATAATTGATGATTCAAAAAATTTCATCATTGATAATTTTTTGCTTGTAGATAGACTGAAACACAATCTGCTTAGCATCAACCAGCTCTGTGATAAAGGCTTCAGCATAAAATTTCTACCAACTTGCTGCATTATAAGCTTAAATGATAAAATTATTTTGTAGGGAAAAAGGATCAATAATATCTACATACTGGAACTAAATTGCTTTAAAGCTGATATTATTATTTGAGTAAAAATAATTATTGATGAATCGTGGCTATGGCATAAGAGGTTATGTCAAGCAAGCATGAAAAGCCTTAGGAAGATCACCCAAAATGATTTAGTGAGAGGTGTCCCCAAATTAGAGTTAACTAAGGACCACCTGTGTGGTGCCTGTCAGCTAGGAAAGCAAGTCAAATCCTCCTTTCACTCAATCAAAGACCTTACCACAAGCAAATCCTTAGATGTCCTTCACATAGATCTCTTTGGACCTGTCAGCACTTCAAGCCAAGGAGGGAAAGTCTATGGGTATATGATAGTTGATGATTATTCAAGATTTACTTGGGTAAGATTTCTATCTCATAAAAGTTAATCATTCGAGGAGCTTAGATCTTTTTCCACTTGGATTCAGAGGAAACTAAGTTGCGTGATTGTAACAATTCATAGTGACCAGGATAGAGAATTTGAGAATAAAATATATAAATATTTCTATAAGGAGAATAGGATAGATTATAATTTTTTAGCTCCTAAGACCCCACAATAGAGCAGGGTAGCCGAAAGGAAGAATAAGATCCTGATAGAAGCCGTTAGAGCCATGTTAGCTGAATACTCACTTCCTAAATACTTTTGGGCATAAGCGGTGAATACAGCCTGTTATATTCTGAATATGGTAAATATTAGATCTAAGCTGAACAAGACACCCTATGAAATTCTGAAGGGTAGGACACACAACCTCTCTCACCTTTATGTCTTTGGATGTAAAATGTTCATTCTAAATAATAGGAAGTCTTAACTTGGGAAGTTTGATCCAAAATCTAATGAAGGAGTGTTCCTCCTATAAAGTTTTCAATAAAAGAAGACTAATAGTTGAGGAGACCACTCATATTATATTTGATAAATTGGATAATTCTGGAAGGTCTAGGGTAGAAGAAGAAGAGGTTGTAGAAGTCACCCAAAGAGTAGAATCTATAATTCTTGAGGAAAGGGTAGAACCTGATGTTTCTTTACCTAGAGAATGGAGATATTCTTGAAGTCATCCTAAGGAACTGATCTTAGGAGACCTAACTGAAGGTAATAGAACTAGGAATGAACTTAGAAAAGAAGTAAACCACTATACCTTCATTACAATGACTGAACCCACCAACCTAAACTAAGCCTTATTAGATGAATTCTGGATCCTAATCATGTAGAAAGAATTGAATCAATTTATAAGGAATGATGTTTAGGAGCTAGTTGGATGACCTAAGGACCAGAGTGTGGTTGGAACTAAATGGGTTTTCAAAAACAAAATGAATGACTCTAGTGTAGTGGTGAGGAATAAGGTAAGATTGGTGGCTAAGGGTTCAGATAGAAGGGATTGACTTTAAGAAGACCTTTGCTCTTGTAGCTAGATTAGAAGCCATTAGGGTTCTACTAGCCTTTACATGTTTTAAAGGATTCAAATTATATCAACTAGATGTTAAGAGTGCTTTTCTGAATGGGGTAATAAAAGAAGATGTGTTTATGGAGCAACCCCCAGGCTTTGAGAATTCCAAAATTCCAAATCATATTTTAAAATTAAAAAAGGCTTTGTATGGATTAAAACAAGCACCCAGAGCACGGTATGACAGGCTTAACACATTCCTACTGGAAAGAGAGTTTGTTAAGGGGAGCGTAGACACCACCCTTTTTCTGAGGAGAGTAGGAGATGAATTACTCATTGTCTAGATCTATGTTAATGATATAATTTTGGATCTTCTGATAAAAATTTATGTAATGATTTTTCTAAAATAATGAGTAAGGAATTTGAGATGAGTATGATAAGAGAATTGTCCTACTTTTTATGGTTAGGATAAGGCAAATGGATGATGGAACTTTTCTTAATCAATCAAAATATATTAAGGACATCCTGAAGAAATATAAAATGGATAAAGCTAAGCCAATAATTACTACCATGAGCTCTTATGTTCAATTACATAAAGATTCAAATAGAAAATCAATTAATCAAATGAAATACAGAGAAATAATTAGAACATTGCTTTACTTAACTACTAGCAGACTTGATATTATGTTTAGTGTTTGTCTCTGTACTAGATTTCAGGCTAATCCAAAAGTGTCCTATCTGACTGCTATTAAGAGAATCCTTAGATATCTTTTAAAGACCCAAGACTTAGGAATTTAGTATCCTAGGCATAGCACTTATTTCGAAATCATAGGATATTCTGATTCAGATTTTGCAGGATGCCGAGTTGATAGAAAGAGCACTTTTGGGACATGTCAATTCATAGGGCAATCCTTAGTCTCTTGATCAAGTAGAAAATAGAACATAATTGCCCTGTCCACTACTGAAGTTGAGTACATAGCCTTAGAAAGTTGTGTGGCCCAGGTCCTTTAGCTAAAGTAACAAATTCTGGATTTAAGACTCCTTGTAGGCACAATTCTAGTCCTATGTGATAACAATAGTGCCATCTGCATTTCAAAGAACCCAATCCAACACTCCAGGACCAAGCCCATCGACATCAGACACCACTTCATTAGGGACCATGTTACCAAATGAGACATAGAGCTACACCATGTAGCCACTGAAAACCAACTTGCAAATATCTTCACAAAACTACTAGCCTTTGAAACCTTTAGCACCTTAAGAACCAGATTAGATGTGATAGATATTCATGCTTAAAAATGATGCTTTCTATCTATATTTTTATTTTTCTTATTTTTATTTATTTATTTATTTATTTATGTAAGTTTTTATTGTGTCTTTCTTGATAGGCTATATTTGCTTGTTGATCTCCTTTTTGAATTTTTTCTTTATATTTTTTATTTCATGTTGTTGTTTTCAATTTTAAAATCATATCACTGCTCACTTCTACCGATGAACTTACTTTTTAAATAAGATTTTTGCCTTATTTTATTTAGAAGCTTGTTAGTAGTGATTGACTCCTCTATAACAGTTAAAGAAGAAACATTGATGATTATTTCTTTTCCTCTAACTCCTTTAATAATGTAGTTTTCTTTTTGAATCAAAATCTTTTTCAAAATTAAAATGTTGGACTTTAAAATAGTGATCTATTTTATCTTCCTACAGTAATCTATCTCATATGAGTAGTGTTCCAAATCATTGAATCACTTTCATTTTTTCTTAATCAGGTGGTTGAATTTATCATATAAGAATGATTCTATTTAGCGGTTTACTTTTCCTTTTCTAAGAGAGTGAGTTTTTCATCTCTTATATCTAGAAGATAATCACACAACTGAGAGTCTTTTAGAGATTTTGAAAGAAAGGAAGCTCACAAAAGATGGTCAAAGTACACCAGTCAACTGAAAAGAAGGCATAAAATGAGCCAAACACTGAAAAGATGCACAATGTTCACCAATTAATTATAAGATATACAAAGTGCATCAAAAATAAAAAGATGCATAAAGTGCACCAAATATACTAAAAAATAGACACAAAATGAGCCCACAAAGAAATAAGCTTCCTTCTCTTTCAAATCATTAAAAATCTTAAAAGAATATATGTGCCACTTAATATATTCAAACACTTGAGATTAAAAATTATGATTTCTGGTTCTTTACTTTGCAATACTATTTCATCAGATATTATTCTGGAATAAAGCTTGAAAGGACCACTTTCTCTTATTTAATTTCTTTTCTTCTGAATTAGATTTTTGTTTAAAAAGAATTTGAACTTGCAAGAAGGTGTCCGAGGTAGGGTTTACAAAAATCAAATTTCTAACTTTTTCTTGGTTTTAGTATTGTCGATTCATTTCTTTCAGGTTTTAAAATTTAAAATGGAGGTAAAATTATCATTTATTAGAGCTGATCGATTAAAAAAAATTGAAATATCTTTTGGTTTGCTTTGCTTTTGTGGTCTAGTATTTTTGGTTGATTTTTAGTAATTTGGATCCTGTCTGATTATCCCTCTCCATCATCCAATTCTGCCAATTTTTGTTCACATCGTCATGGATGATCTGATCGAATCACTGATAAGTGTTCTTCTTTCTAATCTGTTAGTGTTTTTTTTTTTGCATTTTTACTGGTGCTCCTTTTTGTATTTTATTCTCTTTAATATTTTTTTCCTTCTTTTCTATCTTAGTGTTTTTCTTTCTTCCTCCTTTCTATAATGTCAAAAGGGGGAGTAGTATGTTGGTTGTATGTTTGCTTGTATTTTAGTAAAATTTGTTTTTTTTATTTATGTTCTTCTTTTTATGTGTCATAAAAAAAAAACAAAATTTTCCTGGCTTTTAAATCTTTACAGTAATGTTTGCCATCATAAAAATGGTGGAGATTTTTGCAAATCTGGGCTTAAGTACTGTGATTTTAATGATAACAAATATTACTATTTCTTTACTTTTATTACTTTGTAATATCTACTTTTGTTTGCCTCACTTACTAACCTATCAGGTCCATAGGTTCACTTAGAACGTCAATCAACTCAAGATCAGGTAGACTAGGAATGAGTCAATCTATAATTTCTATTCCAATGCATGTTTTACCTTTTCTTGAGTCAATTATACTGTGATGGATCCTGAAGCTTAGTAACGTTACACACACACACTCAGGAGGAGAAATTTTATGAGTTAGAGAGTTTTCTAGCCTTTGATCATATCGTACAGGACTATTATAAATCATCCTGGATGATCAGTTAAAAATAAAAACCCTAATTAGGGCATCCTTGATTATTAAGTTAGATTAACTAATCATCCTAGATGATTTATATCATATAGGACGATCAATACAACTCAAAATAAGCAGCTGTCAATCATAATTTAGGCAAGATTTTATAATTCAAGTTTTGTTCTAATCGTACAAGACGATCCATATCGTCCTGGATGATCCATGACAATCATGCCTAAAATAATCCCTTGATTAGGGATTATTTAGGGTGAAATTGATCGATCACATCATACAAGATGATTGGAAACCATCGTCCTGGCCGATAAGAGCTTTATATGGTACAATAATTAATTATCACCTATCGTATAGGATGAAAGCTTTAAATTTTCAACTAATCATCCTAAATGATACCTCTATATCATACTAGATGAACCGTGTGCTGCATGGGATGATAATTATTGTGACTGTTGCATATTTGTTTTCAAAGTTTTATCTTTATAACCATGTGAGTTTTTGATGATAACAAAATCTTATTATTTGATTATTACTTTCACCTAACATATTTTGGAAAGTTTGTTTTTGTGTGTACTAATATATTTTTCAGGGAAATGATACTCCAGAATGCTGAGAGACTTCTAGACATATTAGATTATAGGTTATTGTAAGAGAAGCCTGTATTTTTTTATTTTTTTTGTCTGAGAGAGTGCGATTGTAAGTTGGATAACTATGCACACACACACTGGGGGAGTGAGGCAAATTTTTTTTTAACCTAATCGTACTATACGATGTCCTATCATACTGGATGATTTATTCTCTGTGTCCCTCCAAAATGTAGTTGATTGGTGTCTAACTGAAAAATTTTCTAAGTACATTTTATACTGTACGAAAGTCGGGTCATCCCAGACACCGATCAGAGTATGAAATCAACTTCGTTCAAGCTGTCTCGTACGATCCTGTGAGTTTTTGATCTGATCGTACGGTAGGATATAGGTTCATCCTGGACACCGATCAGAGTACGAAATCTAGCCAGTCTAGCTCATCCTGTACGAACTCATAAAAATTTAAACTGATCGTCCCGTACGAAATGGGTTCGTACAGACGCCTATCAGATTACAAAATAGGGTTCGTACACAATCGTACAGCCAAAGTGGAAGTTATTGTGAAAATTTTGGACTGATCGTACTGTACAAATTGTGTTCGTATAGACGTCGATCAGAGTATAAAATCTAATCATTCACGTTCATCCAGATGAATGACTCATATTTTTTGAACTGATCGTACAGTACGATGATCGATCGTACGGTACGATCCTTCTTCATAAAACTTGAAATCTTAAGTTTTTGTATAGTTTTTCTTATCCTTTGAATATAAGGTTCCTAAAAACTGACATTCGAACTAATCTTCTATGAATTTCATCTTGAGAGTGGAAGGGAAAGTGATTAGGAAGAGTGCTTGGGAGTGAGTGTGGTGAGATATTTGAAGAGAAAATTATGAGGGGATTCACAAGGAATCCCAAAGGTGAGAATCTCATTGTTTGTACTTCAAGTCTCTTCGCTATCTCTTTGAAGACTCTTGAGAGAAGATCTTTGAAGAAGGTCCGGTTCTCTGCCATCATTAGGAGGGTGAAAATGGATGCTTGGTTCTCTGCCAACACCTAGAGGGTATGAAAGGATGAGTGGGTTCTTTATCGACACCTGGAGGGTGTGAAAGGATGAGTGGGTTCTCTACCTTCACCAGGAGGGTGAAAAAGGATGACGGTTCTTTGTCGCACCGTGGTTTGGTGGAAGAGAGTTTGTAAGGGCATCTCAGCCTTGTTATGGGGGAAAAAGGGGAGTCACTTTGGTTTAGTGTAATACCTAGAGAAGGAGTCTCTAGGGAGTGGATGTAGGCCATGTTTGATTGAACCACTATAAATCTGGTGTTCTCTGTTCTTGTCCTTTATTTATTACATTTTTAATTTCTGCATTGCACTTTATTTTTCTGTGGTTAAAAAGTAAATAATTCATAATTTTTCATATTGTACGATCCGAGTCGTACTGTATGATATATATAAAGTTTTAATCAAAAGGTTTTAAAAACTTTCAAGAGATTTTTAAAAGTACCAATTCACCCCCCCTCTCTTGGTTAGCCTAGGGACACAATTAATAGGTCTATCAACCTACTCACACTTTTAATAATTAATTATCATCCATCGTATTGGACGATCAATAGTCACTAGTGAACTAATCATACAGGGAAAGGCTAATCATACTGGCTTAAAGGGTTATTTTGTACTAATCATACAGGATAATATTTGAATCATCCTGGATGATCTTTGCCGCCAAATTGAAATTATGGCTATTTTTGCAGCCTCCTATTTAAGCTCTCCTAATTACTAATAAGAAAATCTTTTGCTATTTTTTTAACCCAAGAGAGCTTAGAGGAGTGGGAGAGTTTGGGAGAGAGAGAGAGGATCTTGTGAGGGGATGTTTGTGAGGGGATTCACAAAGGTTGCTCGAAGCATGGATTTAATCATCTTCTTCCTTCTTCATCTTTGGTTCCTTGGTGGCTCTAGGGACACGATCATCAGCATTAGATCTAGGATCTCTACCTACTTTTGGTGGGTGTAAAAGGATTATCAGGTTCTCTATCTACTCCAGGAGAGAGTAAAAGGATTCCATGTTCTCTACCTTCACCAGAAGTGTGAAAAAGGATTCAAAGTTCTCTGCCTCACCGGGTCGGTGAAAAGATTTTGTGAGGGCTTCTCTGCCTTGATGTGGGGGAAAAAGGAGAGACACTAACTAATTAGTGCAATACTTGGAACGGGAGGTTCTGGGGAGTGGACGTTGGTCAAATTTGACTGAACCACTATAAATCTACTTTGTTCTTTCTACTTAATTTTTTCGCATTTATTTTCACTTATTTCTGTGATCTGATCTGTGATTGAAATCTCTAATTTTGGTTATGTGCTTCCGCTTAGATTGTTTGAATTTAAAATATTCAAAAAGATTTCAAAAATATTTTTCTTTTTATTTAAAGAATTTTTAAAATACCAATTCACCCCCCCTGTTGGTTAGCCTCAGGCTAGTTCTATAGGGTTTAACACCCCTCACAAACTTTCAGTGATTTCCATTCATCCGAATAATCATCTTATACGAATAGAGAGAAAGCAAATAGATCGTGTGGGATGATCTGTTGATCATATTATATGATATGTTCAAAATGTTGAACGGTTTGTCTGAATAAATATTTACATCGTAATGTATGGGTCTAGTTTTTTAACTGATCGTACTGTATGAATTCCAATCATATTGTGTAAATAGTGAAGACCAACATAAATTTTTAGGGTTGCTTGAAGCCTGATATTTAAGAAATATTTTTAAGAATCTCTTAGAATATTAGAGGATTGTGTGACTATTGAAGGTACTTTGAGAGAGAAGCACTTTAAAGAAATCTAGCATTTGAGAGGAAGGAGAAGTTGAGGTTGAGTGTGAGGAAGGATGAGTGTGAGGCGATCACTTGGTGTCACCGGGCAAGCTATACCCTTGATCCTCCTATGGCCTTTGTGAGTTATTGAAGGCTCTCTTGGGAGAGCGGCTTCTAAGTTAAGTCCTCGAGGTACTCCACCTTCTCTAGGAGGGAGAAATAAGATTTTAGGTTCTCTACCTATGAAAGGATTTTGGTTCTCTGCCATCTCTTGGAGGGAGAAAAAGGATTCTATTTCGACTCGAGCTCACGAGTTCTTGTTTTGATGATAACAAATATTATGGATCACATCTCCAAGTATTTACAATGTATATTTTTTTTGTGTGTATACTAATATTTCAGGAACAGCATGCACCTTCCAACAAAGATTCAAGGCTCAAGAACTGGTAGAATAGGCTATGATGTGATGATATTCATAATTTTCATTGATGTACTTTTTGATTTCTTGATTCAAGTCCTATAAGGGTGTATTTTTTCTTGTAACATCTAGTCAAAATTAGAAGTTCAACTTTTGAACAAATCGTACTGGATGATCTGTTCATTAAACTAATCATCTTGGATGATGTTTATAACATTTTGGATGATCCATTACGATCTCAAAACCCTAGCTGCCCTGATAATTTAGGCAAGGCATTAAGATTCAAATTTTGTTCTAATCAACCTGGATGATCTATGATAATGTTACCTAAATTAATCCTGTGATTATTCAATTAAATATGCATAATTTGATATTCTAATCATCCTGATGATCTGTATACTGTACTGCATAATTTGTGCAAAATTTATACTGATCTTCCTAGACTATCTTGAGATCATCCATGACTATCAGGTCAAATACTGCACATCATCCTGGATGATCTTTGGCAGTAGAATTGAGTTTTTAGGGTTTTCTGAAGCCATCTTTTGGAGCACATCGTCCTGGATGATCCTGCGATCATCCTTGTTGATCTTTACCACCAAAATTAATTTGGAAGGGTCTTTGGAGCTCTTTATTTAAGCTTTCTCAAGGCACTTGATAATTGGTAGCCATTGAGGCTTCATTTCTTTGGAGAAAACTTGAAGAGAAAGCTTGAAAGGGAGAGTGGAAAGGGTAGAGTTTGAGAGGGAGAAGAGCCTTGGAAGGGGGATTTTTGAGGGAGTGTGAGGGGGTTCACACGGTTGCTCTGGTAAGCTTGCACCTAAGTACCATTGGATTCAAGGGTCATCTCGAGGGAAGTTTTGGGAAGAAAAAGATCTCTTTGGTGTCTAAGGACCGGGCTACTCTGCCGCACCGGGGAAGGTGGAAGTGATTTTGTAAGGGCTTCTCTGCCTAGCTGTGGGGGATAAAGGAGAGTCACTAAATGTGTAGTGCAATACTCGAAGGGTGTCTCGGGGGAGTGGACGTAGGTCAGGTTGGACCGAACCACTATAAATATGGTGTGTTCTTTCTGATTATTTTCCATATTTTATTTTACTATGATTAACTGCTTGGGTGAAATCTTTGATTGATCATTTTATATTTAATTTAAATCATTTCTATTGTAAGATAATTCACCCCCCTCTTGGTTAGCCTTGGGACTAGTTCATAAGGGCTTAACATCCCTCAAGAACTTTCAGATTCAAGTTTCTCTACCTTCTCAAGGAGGGAGAAAAAGAATTCAAGGTTCGCTGTCATTACTGGGGGAGGTGACATAGCTTCTGATAGTCTGTCACATCAGGTTTGGTGAAAGTAAGTATGTAAAGACTTTTTCTCCTTGCTCTGGGGGCAAAAGGAGAGTCACTTTTTATTTGTGTAATTCCTAGAGTGGAAGACTCTGGGGAGTGGACGCAGGCCATGGTTAATCAAACCACTATAAAATATCTAGTATGCTTTTTTGTTTTTGCATTTTACTTTTCACACTTAATTTCTTTGATAACTATTTGGTGAAAATCTAAGATTATCATTCTGTTGTGTTTATTAGAATTTCATTATCAGTATTTTAATTATTATTAAATTGCTAGCTTCCGCATCGGGTGATCAAATTATTTAGTTCAAAGTTTTTAAAAAATTTACAAAAAGAATAGAATTCCTGGTTAGGATTTTTAAATTACTAATTCACCCCCCTTTTGGTGAGCCTCGGGCTAGTTCTGTGAGGTTTAACAATCTTCTCAAACTTTTGAGTGGTATTAGAGCTGGTTTCAAAAACAAGGTTTTAGAAAACTTTTGAAAAATGATCAATATCTCATTTTTGTAATTATAACACTGTGGTCGGTTATTCAATAACCTTCCACCTTTATTTGATAATATAACTTTTAAATTTTAGAAATTTTGCATGTCTACCATTTTACAATCTATAGATTATCACATGTGGATGTTATTCTAAGAAGGATAATTTGCACCTTTTCATCTTGTGAATGTCATCAAAACGAAACTATCATTTAATGAATGGAGTAATGAGGATAGAGATTTAGCCCAATTGCATGCAAAACGTTTAAACTATTTCTTCTATGCATTGAGATTTCAAGATTATATGCGTGTATCCACTTGTACCACTAAAAAAGATATTTGGGATAAACTATTTAAATCTTACAAAGGAACTAGTGATGTAAAATAGTATATGTTAAATATCCTGCTTCATGACTATAAAACTATTTTGCATGAAACCTAATGAATCAATTTTTGAAATGTATACTAGGTTTACATAAATAGTGACATCGATGCATGCATTAGTAGAGAACCCTTAAATTCTAGAAAAGTGAATAAGATTCTATGTTGTATACCTAATTCTTATGATGTAAAGATAACTACAATTACTAAATCTAAAGAGTTAAATATTTACTCAATTAATAATTTGCTTGAGTCACTCTCTTCTTATGAGCAAGGAGTGAGTTAAAGGCAAAGTGATGCAGGAGAAAAGAAGAAGGAGAGAACTGTAGCACTAAATGCAAATAATTCTGGCGCTAACAGTTCTGCAGTTGAGGACGATGATAATATTGCCTTAATGACACAACAGTTCAAGAGCTTTTTGAAGAGAAATTTGAAACATCATTAACAACATTAGAGCAAAGGTAAAAGTAACAGAAATGTTAAAGTTTCTTCTGACATAATTTGCTTCAAATGCAGGAAACTAGGCCACCTTAGAACTTACTGTCCCAACTTGAAGACTCAACTGATTACCGATAAAGGTGAAGAGAAGTCAAAGTTCAAGAGGGGAAAATAAAAGACACAAAAAGCTTTCTAGGCCGACTCTGCCTCAGAAATCTTCATAATTGAAAACAGAGGAGGAGGTAATGAACTTGTGTCTTATGACTAATAATAATCCTGATAAATCATATTAAGATGAGGTATGTCAACTCTCTTATGATGAATTACTCATTATTCTTAAAAATATTCATAATTCATATAGGAAGCTAAAAAAAATACATCTTAGTCTTAATACTGAATTATCTACTCTACAAAAAGGGCATGCTAGCTTAATTACTGAGCAATGACCTTGCTTGATGAATATGATGCCTTAAATAAGAAGCATATTGACTTAACTAATGCACATGAATCCTTAAAAATATAATATATTAAACTTGAGAAAGCATACAAAGTATTAGAAGCATCTGAATTAGAAATAGATGGTAGGGAGCATGCATTGAAAATTGAAATGTCCATTCTTAAAAGTGTAATAAATTTTGGGAAGCCAAACTAAATGCACCTGAGAATGACAAACCACCACCAACCTTAGAACAATTTCATAAGCCCACAACACAACATGTATTGCATAAACCTTGGAAGAGGCACCATGACCCTCATAGCTTAGTAAATCCATTTCCTTGAGTTAGGTGTTACTCTTGTGGCATGGTAGGTCACATAGCCCACACTTGCAAAATCCATTGTAGTTAAAATCTAGTGTGGAGGCCAAAATTGCATTCATCACAGCATAGCATGCATTCATCCCATTCATTCAAGCATAAGGTGGAACCCAAGCTCATTTAGGTTTGCAAATCTAACCTTTAAATGACTATGTAGGGTTATTCTCATAAAAAGCCTAGTGAGAGCATATGGTAGCTGGACAGTGGATGCTTGAGGCACATGACATGTGATATAAAGTAGTTTATCACACTAGAGGCTAGGTCGGGAGGTGAGGTGATATTAGGAGATAAACAACTATGAAAGTGGTGGGCTGAGGTATAATCGGCAACACTAAAAGCTTTATTATTTAAAATAATTTATTAATAGTGGAAGTTCGTTAGGGATGTTAAGCCCTTATGAACTAGCCTGAGGCTAACTATGGGGGGGGGGGGGGGGGCGGGGTGAATTGGTAGTTTTAAAAATTCTTAAGCAAAAATAATTTTGAAAATATTTTTGAATGTTTTAAAATAATTATAATTTTATGTTGATGTGGAGAAGTTTATTCAAACAAAATAATAACATTAACCATATGATCATCCACAAAAAGTAAAGTGCAGAAATTAAAATGCAGAATAGTAAAAGAAAGAACACACCAAATTTTATAGTGGTTCGCTGTCACAGCAAGGTGGAGAAGCCTTTACAAAACTCCTTTTCACCAACCCGGGTGAGGTAGAGAACCCAGACTCCTTTAGCTTCCTCCTGAAGCAGGCAGATAACCTTACCTCCTTTCACTTCCTCCTGAAGCAGGCAGAGAACCTTATTCCTTTTGCTTGCTTCTAAAGTAGGAAGAGAACCTTGATCTTCTTGCTAATGATCCTTCCCATAGAGCCACCAAAGCACAAGGGATGATGACTGGAGAATATGACTCTAATCCTTGCTTGGAGTAACCTTTGGGAACACCTCACAAACTCCCCCTCATAAGATTCTCTCTCTCTCTCCCAAGCTCTCCCTCTTCCTCTCAAGACTCTCTCAGGTGAGGACAGTGGCAAAAGATCTCAACAGTAGGAAAAAAGAGATCTTAAATAGAAGGGCTCAAAAATTACCCTAAATTTTAACTTACCGTCAAAGATCATCCTATACGATCAGTATAAAAATACACGTATCAGCTTGAATGATCTGGTTCTTCCAGATGATTAGAAGATAATATTTGTTTTGATCATCAAGGATGATCCTTCGATCGTCTTGGATGATTAGTTCAAAATCAAGAATATCATCCAGCACATCGATCGGGTCGTCCAGGAGAAAAGTCTGGACAATCTATAGAAAATGACTTGATCGTCCAGGATGATATGTCTATTGTCCTTTATGATTAGTTCAAAAATGACCAATATTATCCAGCACATCGATCGGGTCATCCAGGATAACTATGCTAGACGATTTCAATATAAGTGATCGTCTAGGATGATAAGTATATTATCCTATATGATTAGAATAAATACAGCCATATCATTCAGTACATCAGTTGGGTCATCCAGAAAAGTTATATTTGATGATGAGGATTTATAACTGATCATCCAGAATGATCTTACGATCATCCAAGATGATGTGATCGATCCTTAATTACTTTTCTTAATCACCTATCTAATTTAGGCCTGATTGTAATGAATTATCAAGGATGATACATGTATCATCCTGTATAATTAGACAGAAGTTCTAAAAATAAAAACCTGCCTAAATAAGTCTGGTGGCTGAGAAGTTTTGATTTGAGCATATCATCCAAGACGATAGGGTATCATCCAGGATGATCTGCTTAATCAGACCAACTTAACATGGCTACCCTAATTAGGATTTCTATTTTCAATGGATCATCCAGAATGATATTATGATCGTCTAGGATGATATGATCAAAAAATGAATAGAAACTCTAACTCACTAAAATTCTCCCTCTGAGTGTGTGTGCGCAAGGTTACTTAGCTCAGAGATTCATTACATTACATTTGATACAAAAAAGGGAAAAAATATATTTAAACACAGACACACTCGATCTTGAGCTGGCTTGAATTGCACTTGATCTTACGGACCTAAAAGGTTAGGCAATCAAACAGAAATAGAAATATTTGTTATCATCAAAATTATAATCCTTCAGTCCAGATTTGTAACAATCTCCCACTTTTTTATGATGGCAAATATTTGTTGGGCAGTTTTAAATCAAGTAGATTAAACAGATTAACACATATGCCAAAGATAAATAATTAAATATTAAAAATTTAGATTTTACTAAAATATGCATGAAATGTTACAACACTGACACTACTCCCCCTTTTGACATCTCAAAAAGGAGGAAATAGAAAAATAAACAAAAATCACATAGAATAATATAGAGAAGAACGATAGAACAACAACATCATAGAAAAACAAATAGCAAAATCAACCAAACTAATAGTAGGAGGGAACCTGATCAGTGGAGGTGGCTGAAATAGACTATGAATGGTGGCAAACTACTTTCCAAACTAAGCCATATCCTGGTCGTGCTGTTGTTGTTGCTGGGTGACGTATGCATTGAATTGATCAACATCTTCAGCATGCTGCTGCTCCTGTGCAACCATGTAAGAGTCAAAGCAAGCCTCCCACTAGTCAAATCTGTTCACCAGCTGATCCAATGGTGACTGTAGGAGGAGAGGAGCAGGTGTAGGAACAGTTTCCTCCTTGGCCTCTGTAGCCTCCACGGGCTCCGGATGGAGACAAGTGCTGTAAAGGACATGGAAGGGGATGCTTGTATAGAAGGAGGGTTGATAATTTGGAGAAGTAGGATACTAAATACTATACTTGGTTTCAAGCATATAAGTAATAAGGTGTCCTAGGGCCAAATTGGGTTTGCTCCTATGTCCAGGATCTCTAATGCTCGTCAGGTGCTCAATGTATCAAAAAAATAAGATCAACAGCATTGAATTCCTGATGAGTTATGATATAGTAGGTGGTGATGGAAAGTAGGCGAGTAATGTTAACCCGGTCCCTAGCCTTAGGAATTATGGAAATTCTGAGGACATGTTGGATGGTCCTAGCATCTTTAACCAAAGAGCTAGAGGCACCATCATGGTAGGAGGCATTAGTGTTCCTCAGAACCTGATTAATTGGACTCCAGTTGAAATCAGGATCTAAGGTAATGAGATGAAGCTTTTCCAAATTGGTAGAACGCCGAAGAAGTTCATGATAGTCCTGATAGGTGATCTCTATAGGTTGTTTGGTGACATAGGATTAGAGTGAAGTATAGGTAGAGTTTATGTGGAGACTGGTGAAGAGTAAGAGTTCAAAATGAAAGGAAACTGCTATAGTCAGAATGAAGGTGAGAGTAATGTGGGCAAATAGATCAAGTACCGGGTATGTAAGGGTGCGAGGATGGACAATTTTAGGGAAGTGATGCCAATAGTCTTATACCTAAGGTAAGCAGCCTAATCTGCTGCATCAGTGAAGCGGGGATCCATAATTCCCCTTGAGGAGCTTCTAGTGAGCATCCTGGATTGTTTACCACCGGCCATTGGAGAACTTGACTGAAAGGAATGAGATGAAAGGGAGGAAGGAGATTAGAGTGAAGAAAACCTTGAACTTGGGCTAAATTTAAAGATTTATAAATATCATCTAGGATGATCGTGATATTCTCTAGGATGATTTACAACAATAATGTCGACCTGAATGATTGGTCAAAAAGGTGGTTCGATCATCCAGGATGATCAGAAATCATCCAGGATAATAAGACTCAGACGATCGTCCCAAAGAGTCAAGATATATGACTTTTTACAAAAAAGTATGATCCAGGACGATATGAAATTAATGAATCAGATGGCCAAATTCAAGTCATCCAACTACTACCACATGGATCGTCCATGATGATGAGGTGTATCGTCCAGGAAGATCACCAAAAATTGGTTCAGATCAGTCATTGGTTCATGATGGGGATGTTTTGATCATATCATCCAGGGCGATGTAAGGATCGTCTAGGACAATGTGAAAAAAAATAGAAAAAATAAAGGTTGGAGAGGAATTATCAGGGGACCTAAAAAATCACAAAAAATTAAAATTAAAGCAAAGACAAAAAAACCAAAAGAAGTAAAACCGAGGAAACAACAACAAAAACATTTTTTAATTGATCTGCTCTAGTAAATCAGAATTTTTCCTTAATTTTTCAATTCAAAAGCCAATAAGAAGAAATCGATGAACTAAAATCCAAAAAAGTTGGAAAATTAATTTTTGTAACTCTTACCTCGGACAACTTATAGGTTCAAATTTCTTTAAAATAGAAATCTAATTTAAAAGCGAAGAAGTTAGATAAGAAATATGATCCTTTTATATGACATTTTAGAAACATATCTGATAAAATAGTATTGCAAATTAGAGAATCATAAATCATGATTTTCACTCTCAAGCATTTGAATATATTAAGTGGTACATGAATTCTTCTAAGATTTTAAAGATTTGAAAGAGGAGGAAGCTTATTTCTTTGTGGGCTCATTTTGTACCTCTTTTTCAATTATTTGGCACACTTTGTACATCTTTTGATTTTGATACACTTTGTGTATCTTTTAATTTTATTGGCAAGCATTGCACTTTTTTTCTGTGTTGGGCTCATTTTGTACCTCTTTTTTCAGCTGATTGGCATACTTTGTGCATCTTTTGGCTTGCTTCCTTTTTTTCAAAACCTCAAAAAGACTCTCAATTGTGAGATTATCTTTCAGATATAAGAGAAGAAAAGAAGACTCACTCTCTTAGATAAGGAACATTATGCCAAAAAATAGAATCATTATCATATGATAATAAGCACTTGATTAAGAAAATATGAAGTGATTCAATGATTTGGAACACTACACATATGAGATAGATTACTGTAGGAAGATAAAAAAGATCTCTATTTTAAAGTCCAACTTTTTAATTTTCAAAATAATTTCTATTCAAAAGAAAAATACACCATTAAAGGAGTTAGAGGAAGAGAAAATAATCATCGATATTTCTTCCCTTTAACTATTTTAGAGGAGTCAATCACCACTTACAAGCTTCTAAATAAAAATAAGGCAAAACACTCATTTAGAAATCAAGTTTATCAGTAGTAGTGAGCAGTGATCTGATTCTAAAGAAAATAAGTAGTAAATAAAAAATAAGAGAAAAGTGCATAAAAAGGAATAACCAAATCAGGTAAACAATAATAATAAAAGAAAATCAGCAGAGAATAAAAATAAAAAAAAGAATCAGATAATCAAATCAAACAAAAATAAAAGAAAAATAAAAAATAGAAAATTCAGAAATCAATAATCATCATATTCATGCATTTATGTCAATCAAACCCAATCTAGTTCTTAAGATACTGAATGTGTCAAAGGCCAGTGGTTTAGTAAAGATGTCAGCTAGTTGGTTTTCAGTTGCTACATGGTGTAACACAATGTCTCTTTGGTAACATGGTCACTAATGAAGTGATGCCTTATGTCAATGTGTTTGGTCCTTAAGTGTTGGATATGACTTTTAGAGATGCAGATGACACTAGTATTATCACATAGAACTAAAATTATGCCAACAGGTAATCCAAAATCCAAGATTTTCTACTTCAACCAAAGAAGTTGGGCCACACAATTTCCTAAGGCAATGTACTCAGCTTTAGCAATAGAAAGATCAAGAAAGTTTTGTTTTCTACTGGACCAGGAGATTAAGGACTATCCTATAAATTGGCAAGTTCCAGAAGTGCTCTTTCTGTCCAGCCTACATCCTGTAAAATCAAAATCAGAATATCCAATAATTTCAAAATAAGTGTTGTGTCTAGGATAACATATTCCAAAGTTTAGGGTCCCTAAGAGATATATAAGGATTCTCTTAACTATATTCAGGTGGGATTCTTTAAGATCAACTTGAGATTTAGAACAAAGATAAACACTAAATATTATATCAGGTCGGCTAGTAGTCAAGTAAAGCTCTGATCCAATTATTTCTCTGTATTTCTTTTGATCAATAGATTTCCATTTGAATCCTTTTCTAACTAGACAGTGGAGCTCATGGGAGTGTTTATTGGCTTGGCTTTATCCATTTCATATTTTAAGATGTCCTTAATGTACTTAATTTATTGAGAAAAGTTCATCATCTGTTTACCTTATGCTAAACCCCAAAAAGTAGGACAATTCTCCCATCATACTTATCTCAAACTTTTTACTCATTATTTTAGAAAATTCATGACATAAATTTTGAGCAGAAGATCTAAAAAGTATATCATCAACATAGATATGGGAAATGAGTAAATAATCTCCAACTTTCCTTAAAAAAAGAGTGGTGTCTATGCTCCCCTTAACAAACTTTCTTTCCAATAGGAATATGTTAAGCCTCTCATACCAAGCTCTAGGTGCCTGTTTTTATTCATATAAGGCCCTTTTTAAATTGTAAACATGATTTGGAAATTGAGAAATCTCAAAACCTGGGGGATGCTCTATAAATACATCTTCCTTTATTGCACCATTTAAAAAGGCACTCTTTACATCCATTTGGAAAAGCTTAAATCCCTTATAACAGGCAAAGGCTAGTAGTACTCTAATGGCTTCCAATCTAGCTACAGGGGAAAAGGTTTCATCAAAATCAATCCCATCTATTTGGTTGTACCCCTTAGCCACCAATCTTGCCTTATTCCTAACCACCACCCCAGAATCATTCATTTTATTCTTAAAGAGCTATTTGGTTCCCACTACACTTTGATTCTTAGGTCTTTCTACTAACTCCCAGACATCATTCCTCATAAATTGGTTAAGTTCTTTCATAGCTAAGATCCAAAATTCATCAGAAAGGGCTTGATTGATATTTGTTGGTTCAGTCATTAAGATAAAGATAGAGTGGTTCACTTCCTTTCTAAGTCCATGCCTAGTTCTAACACCTTTAGAAGTGTCTCCTAAGATCAGTTCTTTAGGATGACTCGAAGAATTTCTATATTCTCTAGGCAAAGGATTTTCAGGTTCTACCCTTTCCTCCAGATTTGTAGTTTCTACTCCTTGAGTAACCTCTCCTATTTCATCTTCTTCCTCAACTCTAGACTTCTTAGGATCAGATTCATCAAACACCACATGAGTAGTTACCTCCACCAACAATGTCCTCTTGTAAAACACTCTAAAGGATTTCCCCACACTTGAATATCCTAAGAACACTCCTTAATCAGATTTTGGGTTAAATTTTACTAAGAGTGATTTCCCATTATTAAGAATGAAGACCTTATAGCCAAAGACATGGGGGTGAGAAAGGTTTGGTGTTCTACCCTTAATGATCTTATAGGGTGTCTTATTCAGATTTGATCTAACATTCACCCTATTCAACACATAAAAGACTATATTCACCACTTCTGCCCAAAAGTATTTTGGAAGTAAATGCTCAGCAAGCATGGCTCTAGTGGCTTCAACTAAGGTCCAATTCTTTCTTTCAGCTACCCCATTTTACTGAGGGGTCCTAGGAGCTGAAAAGTTGTGACTAACCCCATGCTCCTTACAAAAACATCTAAATCTCATATTTTCAAACTCTCCACCATGATCATTATGAATGGTCAAGATCTCATAACCTAGCTTCTTCTGAATCCAAGTGGAGAAAGATTTAAATTCATCAAACAACTTAGTTTTATATGATAGAAATCTAATCCAAGTGAACCTCGAGTAGTCATCGACAATCACAAATCCATAAACTTTTCCCCCTAAGCTGGCAGTGCTAATGGTTCCAAATAAATCTATGTGAAGGACTTCTAAAGGTCTAGAGATGTTTATGTCCTTAATAGTGTGGAAAGAGGATTGGACTTGTTTCACTAGTTGAAGGCATCACACAGGTAACCCTTAGTGAGCTTAAGCTTGGGGACACCTCTAACTAATTCTTTTTGGGTTACTGTTTTAAGAGTTTTCATGCTGGCATGATATAACCTCCTATGCTACAGCCAAGACTCATCAGCAGTAGTTTTTAAGTAGAATGAAGTAGTACACTCAATGTTATTTAAATTAAATATGTAGACATTATTGATCCTATTTCCCTACAAAATAGTGTTATTATTTAAGCTGATAATGCAAGTGTTTTTCAAAAACTTTACGCTGAACCCTTTATCACAGAGTTGATTGATGCTAAGCAAGTTATGTTTCAGTTCATCGACAAGAAAAACATTTCAATTAAAAAGTTTTTAGAGTTTCTGATTATACCTACACCCACCACTTTCCTGGTGGTGTTGTCTCCAAGAGTGACCTTACCTCTAGCCCTAGCCTCTAGTGAAATGAATTGATTTGCATCTCTAGTCACATGCTTTGAACATCCGCTATCCAGGTACTACATGCTCTCATGAGATCTTGTGTGAGAGCATCCCTATAAAATCATCAAATGTTAGATTTAAGAACCCAAATAAGTTTGGGTCCCTTGTAATGAACAGAATAATGCGATGCATGCATGTTATGTTATGGATCTTACTATTTTGGTCTTTACACCTAATGTGTACTACGGTGAATAGTACAAGTATGGGAGATATGTCCTACCATGCTAGGAAAAGGGTTAACTAATCTACATGGGTGATAGTGCCTCTTCCTAGGTTTAGATGATGTAGGCTTTGATGATTGTGTATAAAATTCTTCAAGTGATAGAGGTTGTTTATTTTTCATAAGAGTAATTAATTCTGCATCAAATAATATATTTAACTACTAAGAATTGAATTTTACACTCTCAATACATGTTCCCTACTCTCTACATCAAATGTATGAGTTTCTAATTCCTTGAATGTAATTTCTAATTCAACATGTGATGCTTTCAATGAATCATGCACAATAATTAAATCAGAATGCTTTTTATTTAACTCATCAAATTCATTTAGTAAATGACATGTGATTGCTATCAAGTGAACAATGAACTTTAAGCAAAACTTGATACTCTTTTTGTAGGTTCAAGAGTTCCAATTTTAGGCTAGCATGTAATTTCTTAAGTTTCCTAGATGATGAATGGATTTTCTTAGAAACATCAGGTAATTGATCGTAGGTTAGTTCATATACCTCTTCTTGGTCAGAATGACCAAGATGTTCATCCACCACCAAACACATCTTTATAGTCTCCTCTCCAGCTTCAGTCTCAGAGGAGTTAGTTACAGAATCAGCCTAGAAAGCCTTTTGAATATGTTTCTTATCCTTCCTGAACTTGGGCTTCTCCTCGCCCTTCTCCTTGGTTGGGTGAACTTTAAGTGTAGGACAATCAGCTTTTATATGTCCTACCTTCTTGCATTCAAAGTAAACCACATCAGAAGAACCTTTAGAATTTTTGTTATTCTTACCTTTGTTCCATTTCTGATGGTGCTTTTGTCTCTTCCTTAGAAAGCTTTTGAATTGCCTAGTGATTAAGGTAATATCATCACTTTTAGACCCAGAAGAGTTAGTCTCCATATTATTAGCTTTCAGTGCCACAGTTTTCTCCTTCTTTTTCTCACCTGCATCAAGCTGTCTTTGGTTCACTCCTTACTCGTTAACAATGAGTGATCCAAGTAAGTTTTCAATAGAATAAGTGTTTAAATACTTGGATTCAGTGATCACGATTATCTTGGTATCATAGGAAGAAGGTAAACATCTCAAAATTTTGTTAACTTTCTCATAGTTAGTGAGTTCTCTTCCTAAGGCATATAGGGAGGTGACAATTTATGTGAATAGTATACATTTCAGATATTGACTCACTAGGTTTCATGCAAAAGAGTTTATAGTTGTGATGCAAGATATTCAACCTAGATTGCTTAACTTCAGTTGTGCCTTCATAAGTGATACATAATCAATCCAAGATTTCTTTACCAATTATACAAGTCGACACACGCATGTAAACTGTGTTACGTTCAATTTTAGTGCACAGAAAAAGTAATTTAAATATTTCGCATTAAGTTGTGCTAAGTCCCTATCATCATGAGTCCATTTAGTAAAAGGAAGTTCCATTTTAATACATCAACAAGTCTGTAAGGTGCATCATAACTGTCTTTAACAAGCATCCAAATACGATAATCGATCAATTGTAAAAAGGTGGACATGCGAGTTTTCCAGAAATCAAAAGGTATGTTATCAAACAAAGGTGGTCGAGTAATGGAATACCCTTCTACCGTGTTTCAGTTACCAAAGTTAGCCATGGATCGAAGTTCAAAAGCTTTCTAAAACCTAATTTTTTAATCCCTCTTTGATACCACTTGAAAGTTTATTAGGGATGTTAAGCCCTTATGAACTAGCCCAAGGCTAACCGAGAGGGGGGGGGGGGGGGTGAATTGGTAGTTTTAAAAATTCTTAAGAAAAAATGAGTTTGAAAATCTTTTTAGATATTTTAAAATAACTACAACTTCACATTGATGTGGAGATGTTTACTTAAATAAAATAAAAACTTTAACCACACGATCATCCACAGAAAGTAAAGTGCAAAAATTAAAATGTAGAATAGTAAAAGAAAGAACACACTATATTTTATAGTGGTTCGGTCAACTTGACCTACATCCACTCCCTAGAGCCTCCCCTCTAGGTATTGCACTAAAACTTAGAGACTCTTCTTTTGCTCCCACAGTAAGGTGGATAGGCCTTTACAAAACTTCTTTTCACCAACCCTGATGAGGTAGAGAACCCAAACTCCATTAGCTTCCTCCTGAAGCAGACAGAGAACCTTACCACCTTTCACTTACTCATAAAGTAGGTAGAGAACCTCGATCTTCTTACAGACTATCCTTCCCACAGAGCCACCAAAGGACAAGGGACGATGACTGGAGAAGATGACTCAAATCCTTGCTTCGAGTAACCTTTGTGAACACATCACAAACTCCAACTCATAAGATTCTCTCTCTCTCTCCCAAGCTCTCCCTCTTCCTCTCAAGACTCTCTCAGGTGAGGACAATGGCAAAAGATCTAAATAGTAACAAACAAGAGATCTTAAATAGAAGGGCACAAAAAGTTTCCTAAATTTTAACTTTCTATCAAAGATCATCCAGGATGATCTATCGATCGTCCTGTATGATTAGTACAAAAACACACATATCAGCTTTGATGATCTAGTTCTTCTAGACGATTAGAACATAATGTTTGTTCTGATCATCTACATGATCCTTCGATCGTTATGGATGATTAATTCAAAATCAAGAATATCGTCCAGCACATTAGTTGGGTTGTCAAGGAAAAAAGTTTAAACAATCTGTAAAAATGACTTGATCGTCTTGGACGATATGTCTATCATCCTGTACGATTATTTCAAAATTGACCAACATCGACGAGCACATCAATCGGGTCATCCAGGATAACTATGTTGGATGATTTTAATATAACTGATCGTCTAGGATGATAAGTTTATCGTCCTGTACGATTAGTACAAATATGGTCATATCATCTAGCACATCGATCAGGTCATCCAGGAAAATTATATTGGATGATAATGATTTATAACTTATTATTTAGGACGATCTTGTAATCGTCCAGGATGATGTGATCAATTAATCAGTCCTTAATTACTTTCCTTAATCACCTAACTAATTTATGTATGATTGTAATAAATCATCCAGGATGATACATGTATCATCTTGTATGATTAGATAGAAGTTCTAAAATAAAAACCTGCCTAAATAAATCTCGCGGTTAAGAAGTTTTGATTTGAGCATATCATCCTGAACGATAGGGTATCATCCAGGATGATCTGCTTAATTAGATCAACTTAACATGGCTCCCCTACATAGGATTTCTATTTTCAATAGATCATCCAAGATGATATTACGATCGTCTAGGATGATATAATTAAAGAATGAATAGAAATTCTAACTCACTAAAATTCTCCCGCTGAGTGTGTTTGTGTAAGGTTACTTTGCTTGGGGATTCATTACATTACACTTGACTCAAGAAAGGAAAAAAATTACATTTGAACATAGACACACCCCTTCTTGAGATGGCTTGAATTGCACTTGATATTATAGACCTGAAAGGTTAGGCACTCAAACCGAAACATAAATATTTGTTATCATCAAAATTATAATCCTTGAGTCCAGATTTGCAACAAATAGATGGTTTAAAGCATAATTTACTGAGCATTAGTCAACTATGTGATAAAGGATTTGACATCAAATTTCTTTCTAAAAAAATGTATATATTGTTTTATTAGAAAACTTATTTTAGAAGGAAAATGAATGAATAATGTTTACATGCTAGACTTCAATTGCATTGAAAATTTAAATTCTATATGTTTGAAAATAATAGTTGATGATTCCTATTTATGGCATAGGAGAATATGCCATACGAGCATAAAAACTCTTAGGAAGATTTCCCAAAAGGACCTAATTAGAGGCATACCTAAGTTAGAATTCACTAAGAACCACCTTTGTGATGCCTGACAACTAGGAAATAAGTCAAGTCTTCATTTAATTTAAATAAGGACATCAATACCTCTAGGCCACTAGAAATTCTTCACATGGACCAATTTGGACCTGTTAGTACAGCTAGCCTAGGAGGGAAGACATATGGATTTATAATAGTAGATGACTACTCTAGATTTACTTGGGTTAGATTCCTACCACATAAGAGTGAGTCATTTGAGTAATTTAGAACTTCCTCCACTTAGATTCAATGGAAATTAGGATGTGAAATTTTAACCATTCATAGTGATCATAGTGGAGAGTTTTAAAATGATAGGTTTGAATCTTTCTATCAAGAGACTGGAATATAACATAACTTCTCTGCCCCTAAGACCCCTCACTAGTATGGAATAGTTGAAAGGAAAAATAAAACCTTGGTAGAAGATGCTAGGGCAATGTTAGCTAAATACACTCTCCTTAGATACTTTTAGGCAGAAGAAGTAAATACTGCTTGTTATATTTTAAATAGGGTGAATATTAGATCCAAGTTAAATAAGATAACCTATAAACTCCTTAAGCGTAGACACCCAATCTTTTCCACTTATATGTCTTTGGATGTAAGTGCTTTATCTTAATCAATAGAAAATTACCCTTAGAAAAATTAAATCCCAAGTCTCATGGAGGAGTCTTCTTAGGTTATTCATCTATAAGGAAGGCCTATAAAATCTTAAATAAGAGGACCATAGTAGTAAAAGTCTATCCATGTTGTGTTTCATGAATCAGATAGGACCTATGAATATGAACCTAATGAAGAAGAAGTTGAGGTCATTCAAGGGGTAGAAGCTATTGTTATAGGAGATAGAGTAGAACCACAGGAGCATTTGCTTAGATATTTGAGATATTCTTCTAGTCATCCTAAAGATTTGATCTGAGGTGTTAGAACTAGGTATGAATTTATAATGGAAGTTAGTCATTCTTCCTTCATCTCCATGATAGAACCTACCAATATAGATCAAGCCTTATTTGAGGAATTCTAGATCCTAGTAATGCAAGAAGAAATAAATCAGTTTATTAGGAATGTTGTTTGGGAGTTGGTGAGCAGACCTAAAGACTAGAGTGTTGTTGGAATCAAATAGATTCTTAAGAATAAAATGAATGACTCTAGCATAATAGCAAGGAATAAGGTTAGGTTAGTAGCTAAGGTATACAATCAGATTGAAGGGATTAACATTGAAGAAACTTTTGCCCCTGTAGCTAGACTAGAAGACATACGGGTGCTCTTAGCCTTTGCTTACTTTAAAGAATTTAAGCTATATCAAATGGATGTTAAGAGTGCTTTTTTAAATGGGGTATTCAAAGAGGATATATATGTTGAGAAACCCCCAGGTTTTGAGAACTCAAAGTTCCCAAATCATGTATTCAAACTAAAGAAGGCCTTATAGGGTTGAAGTAAGCACCTAGATCCTGGTATGAAAGATTGAGCGCATTCCTTCAAGATAGAGCCTTTGTTGAGGGTAGTGTATGAAAGTTTGTTAGGGATGTTATGCCCTTGTGAACTAGCCCTAGGCTAACCAAGAGGGGGGTGAATTGATAGTTTTAAAAATTCTTGAGCCAAATTGATTTTGAAAACCTTTTTCAATTGTTTTAAAATAATTATAATTTCACGTTGATGTGGAGATGTTTAATCAAACATAACAATAACTTTAACCACATGATCATCTTTAAAAAATAAAGTGCGAAAATTAAAAAATAGAACAGTCAAAGAAAGAACTCACCAGATTTTATAGTGGTTCGGTCAACTTGACCTACATCCACTCCCTGGAGCCTCCCCTCCAGGTATTGCACTAAAACTCAGTGACTCTCCTTCTGCTCCCACAATAAGGCGGAGAAGCCTTTACAAAACTCCTTTTTACCAACCTGGTGAGGTAGAGAACCCAGACTCCTTTTGCTTTCTCCTTAAGCAAGTAGAGAACCTTACCTCCTTTCGCTTACTCCTGAAGCAGCTAGAGAACCTTACCTCCTTTTGCTTCCTCCTTAATCTGGCAGAGAACCTTGATCTTCTTATAGATGATCCTTTCCATAGAGACACCATAGGATAATGGACTATGACTTGAGATGACACCTCAAATTCTTGCTTGGAGTAACCTTTATGAACACCTCACAAACTCTCCCTCACAAGATTCTTGCTCTCTCTCCCAAGATCTCCCTCTCCCTCTCAGGCTCTCTAAGGTGAGGTCAGCGGGTAAAGATTTTTAATAGTATCAAGAAAGAGATCTTAAATAGGAGGGCTAAAAAATTATCCTAAATTTAATCTTACCGTCGAAGATCATCTAGGACGATCAGTCGATCATCCAGTACGATTAGTGTAAATGAGCCATTTTTAGCCTGGACAATCTAGTTTCTCTAGACGATTAGCAGACATGGTTTGTTCTGATTGTCTGGGACAATTCTGCGATCATCCTGGAAGATTAGTTCTAAATCAAGAATATCATCCAACACATAGTTCGGGACATCCAGAGGAAAAGTCTGGACGATCTAAAGAAAATGACTTTATCATCCAAGATGATATCTCTATCGTCATGTATGATTAGTTCAAAAATGCCCAATATCATTTGGCACAAAGTTTGGGTCATCTAGGACAACTATGCTGGACGATTTCAAAAAAAATTGATCGTCTAGGATGATAAAGATATCATCCTGTATGATTAGTTTAAAACAACAATATCATCAGGCACACAGTTCGAGTCATCCAAGTGAAATACATTAGACAATAAGGATTTGTAATTGATCATCCAGGATGATGTGATCGATCAATCAGTCTTGAATTATTTTCCTTAATCATCTAACTAATTTAACCATGATTATAATAAATCGTCCAGCATGATAAACATATTGTCCGAGATGATTAGACCAAAATACTAAAAATAAAAATATGCCTAACTTAGTCGAGCAACTGAGATTTTCTGATTTGAGCATATCATCCTATACGTTGGGAGTATCGTCCAGGAGATCTGCTTAATTAAATCGACTTAACATGGTTTCCCTAGATAGAGTTTTTATTTTCAATTGATCATCCAGGATGATATTACTATCATCCAGGATGATTTGAATAAAAACTAAACAGAAACTCTAACTCACTAAAAATCTCCCCCTGAGTGTGTGTGTGTAAAGTTACTTAGCTTGGGGATCTATTACATTACATTTGACTCAAGAAAAGTGAAAAATTACATTGAAAAGATAAACTGACTGGATCATGAGTTGGCTTGATTTGCAACTAATCTTGTGAACATGAAAGGTTAGGAAATCAAACAGAAATAGAAATGTTTGTTATCATCAAAATTATAATCCTTGAATCCAGATTAGCAATAATCTCCCCCTTTTTGAAGATGAAAAATATTTGTTAGATAATTTCCAATTCATTAAATAAAACATAGAACAAGCAAAACTAAGCAATACAAATTCTATTAGCACAGACAAATAATACAATAATAACTCAAAAAGTACAATAACCCAGAATACTAACAACACAAACTACTCCCCCTTTTGGTATCTCAATAAGGAGGAAACAGAAAAATACACCGAAGAACATAAAATATAGTCCAAAAATATCACAGAAAAAATAAACAGGTAAATCAACCAAGCTAAGAATAAGAGGGACCCAAAAATCACAAAAAAAAATCAAAAATAAAGCAAAGATGTAAAAACCACAAGAAGTAAAAATATGGAAACAATAACAAAAACCAAAAAAAAAATTTTTTTAATCGATCTTCTCCAGTAAATCAGAATTTTCTCTTAATTTTTAATTTAAAAGCTAATAAGAAGAAATCGACAGGATGAAATCCAGAAATGTTGGACAATTGATTTTCGTAACTCCTATCTCGGTCACCTTACAGGTTCAAATTCCTTTCAAAGAAAAATCTAATTCAAACGAAAAGAAATTAGATTTGAAATGAGATCCTTTCAAGCCTCTTTCCAGAAAAATTTCTAATAAAATAGTATTACAAAGTAAGGAATTGTAAATCATGATTTTCAATCTCAAGTGTTTGAAAATAATAAGTGGCACATGGATTTTTCTATGATATTTAAAGATCTGAAAAGGAAGAAAGCTTATTTCTTTGTGGGCTCATTTTGTTCCTCTTTTTAAATTTATTTGGCACACTTTACGCATCTTTTAATTTTTGATACACTTTGTGTATCTTTCTATTTTTTAGCGTCATTGCGTATCTTTTCATTTTTGGGCCCATTTTATGCCTCTTTTTATTTCTTTTGCAAGCTTGCTTCCTTTTATAATCTCTAAAGAATCTCAGTTGTGAAATTACCTTCCAGACAAAAGAGAAGAAAAAAATCACTCTCTATAATAAGGAGTAATTCACAGAACAAAATCATACTTCATATGATATGTGTAATCACTTGATTAAGAAAACATAACAATGATTCAATGCTTTGAAAATATTATTCATATGAGATAGATTACTGTAGGAAGATAAAATAGATCTCTATTTCAAAAATAGATTTTTAATTTTGAAAATGATTTTTATCCAAAAGGAAAAATACACCATTAAAGGAGTTTAGAGGAAGAGAAACAATCATCAATGTTTATTCCCTTTAACAGTTTTAGAAAAGTCAATCACTGCTTACAAGCTTCTAAACAAAAATAAGGTAAAAACTCTCATTTAGGAATCAAGTCTATCAGCAGTAGTGAGCAGTTATCTGATTCTAAAGAAAATAAATAATAAATCAACAACAACAGGAAAGCGCATAAAAAGAAATAACCAAATCAGGTAAATAATAACAACAAAAGAAAATCAACAGTGAATAAAAACCAAAAAAGGAACAGATAATTAATTCAAACAAAAATAAAAGAAAAAATAAAAATTAGAAAATTCAAAAATCAGAAATCATCAAATTCATGCATTTATGTCAATCACACCCAATCTGGTCCTTAAAATGCTGAATGTGTCAAAGGCCAGTGGTTTAGTAAAGATGTCAGCCAGTTGGTTTTCACTTACTACATGGTGTAACTCAATGTCCCCTTTGGTAACATGGTCCCTAATGAAGTGATGCCTTATGTCAATATGTTTAGTTCTTGAATGTTGAATAGGATTCTTAGAGATGTAGATGACACTAGTATTATCACATAGAACTGAAATTATGCTAACAGGTAATCCTAAATCCAAAATTTGTTGCTTCAACCAAAAGACTTGGGCCACACAACTTCCTAAGGCAATGTACTCAGCTTCAGTAGTGGAAAGTGCAATAGAGTTTTGTTTTTTACTGGACCAAGAGACTAAATACTGCCCTATGAATTGGCAAGTTTCAGAAGTGCTCTTTCTATCCACCCTACACCCTATAAAATTAAAATCAGAATATCTGATAATCTGAAAATAAGTGTTGTGTCTAGGATACCAGATTCCTAAGTTTGGGGTCCCTAAGAGATATCTAAGGATTCTCTTAACTGCAGTGACGTGGGATTCTTTAGGATCAGCTTAAAATCTTGCATAGAGACAAACACTAAACATTATATAAGGTCAACTAGCAGTCAAGTAAAGTAGTGATCCAATTATTCCTCTGTACTTCTTTTAATCAATAGATTTTCCATTTGAATCCTTATCTAACTGGAAAGTGGAGCTCATGGGAGTGTTTATTGGCTTGGCTTTATCCATTTCATATTTCTTCAAGATATCCTTAGTGTACTTTGATTGATTCCGAAAGGTTGCATTATCCATTTGTCTTATGCTAAACCCCAAAAAGTAGGAAAATTCTCTCATCATACTCATCTCAAATTCCTTACTCATTATTTTAGAAAAATCATCACATAACTTTTGATCATAATATCCAAAAGGTATATCATCAATATAGAACTAGATAATGAGTAAATTATCTCCTACTTTTCTTAGAAAAAGTGTGGTGTCTACGCTCCCTTTAACAAACTTCCTTTCCAGTAGAAATGTGCTATCTCATACCAAGCTCTAGGTGCCTGTTTCAATCCATACAAGACCTTTTTTAATTTATAAACATGATTTTGATATTAGGAACTCTCAGAACTGGGGGATTGCTCTATAAACATATCTTCCTTTATTATCCCATTTAAAAGGGTACTCTTAATATCCATTCGAAAAAGCTTAAAACCCTTATAACATGCAAAGCCTAGTAACACTCTAATGGCTTCCAATCTAGCTACAGGGGAAAAGGTTTCCAGAAAATCAATCCCTTCTATTTTGTTGTACTTCATAGCCACCAATCTTACCTTATTCCTAACGACCACACCAGAATCATTTATTTTATTCTGAAAGACCCATTTGGTTCCCACTATACTTTGATTCTTAAGTCTTTCTACTAACTCCCAGACATCATTTCTCACAAATTGGTAAAGTTCTTCTTGTATAACTAAGATCCAAAATTTATCAAAAAGGGCTTGATTGATGGTGGTGGGTTCAGTAATTGAGATAAAGGTAGAATGGTTTACTTCCTTTTTAAGTCCATGCCTAGTCTAACACCTTCAGAAGGGTCTCTTAAGATCAGTTCTTTAGGATGACTCGAAGAATATCTCCAATCTCTTTGCAAAGTGTTTTCAGGTTCAACCCTTCCCTCCAGATTTACATTTTCTACTCCTTAGGTAATCTCTCCTATTTCATCTTCTTCCTCAGCTCTAGGCTTCTTAGGATCAGATTTATCAAATGCCATATGAGTAATCTCCTCCACCACTAATGTCCTCTTGTTAAACACCCTAAAGGATTTCCCTACTTGAATATCCTAAGAACACTCCTTCATCAGATTTTAGGTTAAAATTTTCTAAGGATGATTTCCCATTGTTAAGAATGAAGACCTTACATCCAAAGACAAGGAGGTGAGACAGATTTGGTGTTCTACCCTGAATGATCTCATAGGGTTTCTTATTTAGATTAGATCTAACTTTCACCCTTTTTAACACATAATAGGCTGTCTTCACCACTTCTATCCAAAAGTATTTTGGAAGTGAATACTCAGCAAGCATGGCTCTAACGGCTTTCACTAACGACATATTCTTTCTTTCAGCTTTCTCGTTCTATTGAGGGGTCCTAGGAGTTGAAAAGTTATGACTAATCCCTTACTCCTCACAAAAAGTTCCAAATCTCATAATCTCAAACTCTCCATCATGATCACTATGGATGGTCAAGATCTCACAACCTAACTTCTTCTGAATCAAAGTGGAGAAAGATTTAAATTCATCAAATGACTCAATTTTATGTGACAAAAATCTAATCCAAGTGAACCTCGAGTAGTCATCGATAATCATAAATCTATAGGCTTTTCCCCCTAAGCTGGCAGTGCTAATGGGTCCAAATAAATCCATATGAAGGACTTCTAAAGGTCTAGGGGTGATGTCCTTAATGGAGTGGAAAGAGGATTGGACTTATTTCCCTAGTTGACAGGCATCACACAGGTGATCCTTAGTGAACATAAGCTTGGGGACACCTCTAACTAAGTCCTTTTAGGTTACTCTTCTAAGGGTTTTCATGCTGGCATGACATAACCTCCTATGCCATAGCCAAGACTCATCAGCATTAATTTTTAAGCAGAATGATAACGCACACTCAATGTTATTTAAATCAAGCATATAGATGTCGTTGATCCTCTTGCCCTGCAAAATAGTGTTATTATTTAAGCTGATAATATAAGTATTTTCCAGGAACTTTATGTTGAACCCTTTGCCATAAAGTTGACTGATGCTGAGCAAGTTATGTTTTAGTCCATCCACAAATAAAACATTTTCAATTAAAAGGTTCTTGGAGTTTTTAATTATACATGTACCCACCACTTTCCCGGTGGTGCTGTCTCGAAGAATGACCTTGCCTCCAGCCTTGGCCTCCAGTGAAATGAATTGATTTGCATCTCCAATCATATGCCTTGAACATCCGCTGTCCAGGTACTACATGCTCTCATGAGTTCTTGTGTGAGAGCACCCCTACAAAATTATCAAATATTAAATTTAGGAACCTAAACAAGTTTAAGTTCCTTCTTATGAAAAGAAGAATCCAATAAATATGTGTTATGCTGTGAATCATGTAATTTGGGCCTCCACACCCAATGTGTACTACGGTGAACAATGCAAGTGTAGGAGATATATCCTAACATGCCACAAGAAAAACATCTAATGCCAGGAAAAGAGTTAAGTAATTTATGTGGGTGATAGTGCCTCTTCTTCGGTTTAGTTGATGCATGCTTTAATGATTGTGTATAAAATTCTTCAAGTGATTGAGGTTGCTTATTTTTCATAAGAGCAGTTAATTCAGCATCAAAAAATTTATTTGAACTATCAAGAATTAAATTTTCCACTCTTAATGCATGCTCCCTACTCTCAACATCGAATGTATGAGTTTCTAATTCCTTGAATGCCACTTCTTATTTGACATGTGATGCTTTCAATGAGTCATGCTCAATAATCAATTCAAAATGCTTTTTATTTAACTCATCAAATTCATCTAGTAAATGACATGTGATTGCTATCAAGTGAAGAATGATCTTTAAGCAAAACTTTATGCTCTTTATGCAGGTTCAAGAGTTCCAATTTCAGGCTAGCATACAATTTCTTAAGTTTCCTATATGATGAATGGATTTTCTTAGAAACATCAAGTAATTGATCGTATGTTTGTTCATATACCTCTTTTTGGTCAGAATGACCAAGATGTTCATCTGCCATCAAACACAAGTTTGTAGTCTCTTTTTCAGCTTCAGTCTCAAAGGAGTCAGATGCAAAATCTGTCCAGAAAGCTTTTTGAATCTATTTCTTGTCCTTCCTGAACTTGGGCTTCTCCTCACCCTTCTCCTTGCTTGGGTGAGCTTTAAGTATAGGACAATCAACTTTTATATGTCCTAGCTTCCTGCATTCAAAGCAAACTATATCAGAAGAACCTTTAAATTTTTTGTTATGCTTACCTTTTCTCTATTTTTGATTGTTCTTGTGTTTCTTTCTTAGAAAGCTTTTGAATTACCTAGTGATTAAGACAACATAATCACTTTCCGACCCACAAGAATCAGTCTCCATATCGTTGGCCTTCAGTGCCATAGTTTTCTCTTTTTTTTTCTCACCTGTATCAAGTTATCTTTGGTTCACTCCTTGCTCATAAGTAATGAATGATCCAAGTAATTTAACAGTAGAATAAGTGTTCAAATCCTTGGATTCAATGATAGTAGTTATCTTGGCATCATAGGAAGAGGGAAAACATCTCAGAATTTTTTTAACTTTCTCATAGTTAGTGAGTTCTCTTCCTAAGGCATGCAGGGTGGTGACAATCTGTGTAAACCTATTATACATTTTAGATATTAAATTAATAGGTTTCATGCGAAAGAGTTTGTAGTCGAGAAGTAAGATATTCAACCTAGATTGTTTGACTTCTGATGTGCCTTCATATGTAATGCATAATCTATCCTAGATTTCTTTACTAGTGATGCAAGTAGAGACACACATGTAATCCTCAGATTTTAATGCATAGAAAAAATAGTTTAGGCATTTTGCATTCAGTTGTGCTAAATCTGGATCATAAAAAATCCATTCAGTAAAAGGAAGTTCAGTTTTAATGACATCAACTAATCTAAATGGTGCAGAGTATTCATCTTTAACAAGCATCCACATACGATAATCTATAGATTATAAAAAGGTGGACATGTGAGTTTTCACAAAATTAAAAGGTATATTATCAAACAAGGGTTATCGAGTAATTGAATATACTTTCGCGGTGTTTCTATTACCAAAGTTATCCATGGATCAAATTCAAAAAAATTTTAGAACTTTATTTTATGAATCTGGCTCTGATACCACTTGAAAGTTTGTTAGGGATGTTAAACCCTTGTGAACTAACCCAAGGCTAACCAAGAGGGGGGTGAATTGGTAGTTTTAAAAATTCTTGAGCAAAATTGATTTTGAAAATCTTCTTTGGATATTTTAAATTAATTATAATTTCATATTGATGTAGAGATGTTTAATCAAACAGAACAATAACTTTAACCACATAATCATCCATAGAAAATAAAGTGCAAAAATTAAAAAGCAGAACAGTAAAAGAAAGAACACACCAGATTTTATACTTGTTCAATTAACTTGACCTACATCCACTCCCCGGAGCCTCCCTTCCAGGTATTACACTAAAATTCAGCTTCTACTCCTACAGCAAAGCGAAGAAGCCTTTACAAAACTCTTTTTCACCAACCCGATGAGGCAGAGATCCCAGACTCCTTTTACTTCCTCTTGAAGCAGACAGAGAACCTTACCTCCTTTCTCTTCCTCCTGAAGAAGGAAGAGAGCCTTACCTCCTTTTGCTTCCTCCTGAAGCAGGAAGAGAACCTTGATCTTCTTGTATATGATCCTTCCCACAAAGACACCACGGGATAAGGGACGATGACTGGAGATGACTACTCAAATCCTTGCTTGGAGTAACCTTTATGAACACCTCACAAACTCCCCCTCATAAGATTCTCTCTCTCTCTCTCTCAAGCTCTCCCTCTCCCTCTCATGGCTCTCTCAGGAGAGGACAGTGACAAAAAGATTTCAACAGTAGCAAAAAAAAGATCTTAAATAAGAGGGCTCAAAAATTGCCTTAAAATTAATCTTGTCGTCAAAGATCATCCAGGATGATCAGTCGATCATCTTGTATGATTAGTGTAAATAAGCCCTTTTTAGCCTGGACAATCTAGTTCCTCTGGACGATTAGAAGACATGGTTTGTTATGATCATTTGGGATGATTTTGCGATCGTCCTGATGATTAGTTCTAAATTAAGAAAATTGTCGAACACACAGTTTGGGACATCCAGGGGAAAAGCCAGGACAACTATGCTGGATGATTTCAAAAATAACTAATTATCCAGGATTATAAAGATATCATCCTGTATGATTAATTCAAAAAGGCAATATCATCCGGCACAAAGTTCGGGTCATCCAGGTGAAATATATTTGACGATAAGGATTTGTAATTGATCGTCCAAGATGATATGATCGATCAATCAATCTTTAACTACTTTTCTTAATCATCTGACTAATTTAGGCATAATTATAATGAATCATCTAGGATGATACACGTATGGTCTGGGATGATTAGACCAAAATACTAAAAATAAAAATATGCCTAACTTAATCTGGCGACTCACATTTTCTGATTTGAGCATATTATCTAGTACGATGGGAGTATTGGCCAGAACGATCTGCTTAATCAGACCGACTTAACATGGTTACCGTAATTAGGGTTTCTATTTTCAATGGATCATCTAGGATGATATGAACCAAAATTGAACAGAAACTCCAACTCACTAAAAATCTCCCCCTAACTGTATGTGTGCAAAGTTACTTAGCTTAGGGATCCATTACATTACATTTGACTCAAGAAAGCTGAAAATTTATATTAAAAAGACAGACTGACTTGATCTTGAGCTAGCTTAAATTGCAATTAATCTTGTGAACCTAAAAGATTAGGTAATCAAACAAAAGCAGAAATATTTGTTATCATCAAAATCATAATCCTTGAATCCAGATTTACAACAGTGTAGACACCACCCTCTTCCTAAAAAATGGAGAAGACCTACTCATAGTGTAAATCTATATTGATGATATACTATTTGGAAATTTAAATAAAAATCCTTGTGATAAATTCTCAAAAACTTTAGGTGAGGAGTTTGAGATGAGTATGATGGGAGAGCTGAACGATTTTCTTGGATTTAATTTAAAGCAAATGGATGATGGAACCTTTCTTAGCCAATCTAAATACATCAAGGATAAGAAATGGATAATGCTAAGGAAATAAACACTCCCATGATCTCTACAATGCAATTAGATAAGGGCCCAAATGAAAAGTCAGTAGACCAGAAGAAATATAGAGGAATAATTGGATAACTTCTTTAACTGACAACTAATAGAACTGATATTATATTTAGTATTTTTCTCTATGCTAGATTTTAGGCTAATCCAAAAGAATCTCACTTGATTGTAAGAGAATCCTTAGATATATCTCTTAGGAACCCAAAACTTAAAAATATGGTATCCTAGACAAAGCACTTCCTTCAAAATTATAGGATATTTTAATTTGTATTTTTTTAGGCTGTAGGGTTGATAAGAAAAGCACTTTTAGAACCTACCAATTTATAGAACAATCTTTAGTCTCCTTATCCAGTAGAAAATAAAACTTAGTACCCCTATCTACCGCTAAAGCAGAATATATAAATGTAGGGAGTTGCATTGCATAAGTCTTATGGCGTGAACAATAAATCCTTGATCTTGGACTACCTATAGGCACCATTCAAAGCATGTGTGATAACACTAGTACCATTTGCATATTAAAAAATCTTATCCAACATTAAAGGACAAAACACATATACATTATGCACCATTTCATTAGAGATCATGTGACAATAAGAGATATAGAGCTACATCATGTAGCTGCTGAACATCAATTGGCAAACATCTTCACTAAACCCCTAGCCTATGACACCTTTAGCACCTTTAGGACTAGGCTAGGTGTTATAAACATTTATGCTTAACTCAGGATAAATTAAACTTTGTTATCATTGAAATCAGTAATTCTTATGTGTTACATTGTATGTGTTAGTTTTGTGTTATTTATGTGTATGTTGACTTATGATTTTATCCTTTTCTCATATTTTTATTATTTTTTTTATTTTAAAGGTGTTTTTTGATCATCACACATACACTCCTCACCAAATAAAAACTCAAAAAAAAAATTTCTTATCATACAATACGATCCACTTTCATAATATACGATATGATCATTTGTGCACAAATCACAGCCATCAACTAAATTAAGAGGCTTGTTGAGTTTAGTTAATGGTGATCATACTGTATGAAGCACCCCTTATACCATATGATCCACATGTGAGAATCCATTCAGACAAGTTAAATTCAATCGATACAATCATTATTATATTTAGTACTATACGAACTACTCTTTGTACTGTATGATACACGTGTTAGAATTTGTTGGGATGAATTCAATATGGTTGTTACAATCATTATTGCACTTTGTACTGTACAAACACATATTCATATTGTATGATGAATTTAGTCAAAATTCATTCAGGCGACACCTCGGGATGAAAATATTTCTTTAAGATTGTCTAGTATGATGCCAATCATACATTACAATTTGACTAACTTTTTTTGATAAGTCATCCAGACAATTTAACTTCCTTGATTGTACTATATGATCTCAATTTATACTATATGATAGGCTTCAAATCTATAAATTAGAGAGTTTTATGAAGGTTTCATTCACTCAACTAATCCTTCCTTCAAACTCTTAACCTCTCCAAACTAAGCTCTTCAATGGCCAGTGGAAGAAAACAAGGTAGAATAACTAGGGGAGCTCCTCCTCTTCTCATCACTTTAATAATCGATTTCTATCCACAAGAGATGAAGATGCTTACTATAAGTTCAACGAGGCTCGAATCACCCCATCCAGAATGCTAAATCAACTAGCTCTTAACTTTGAGGTGATGAACCTCTTCGCCTCTACCACTCTCCATTTCTTACTCACACTAGCCTTTTCTTTCAATTTTTAATTACTCTATAAATTCTTAGCAAATCATAGGGTAAATGCTGAAACCTTTACCCTAACCTCCTATATTTGTAGATAATATATAGAAATCACTAAGGAAGATTTGGGGAGCATATCAGTCTTTCTATTGAAGGACCTCATTCACAATCCATGATCTCTATATTTGATTTTGACTTGAGTTATGTCAACTTAACTATTAGGAATATGGCCATAAATTAATATCAACCCTTAGTCTACACTCCAAATCAGAATTCCCAGGTTATTCAGCATGTTCTTAGAACTTCAATTATACCCAAAGCTTGAGATCATGTCAACATTACCCAACTTCTCTCTATAGTCACCTACCTAATAATTTCAAATACCTAATTTATTAAAGCCCAGATAATTATTGATTATATCCAAAATATGATTCTTATTTGACATCCCAATACCCAAATAAAGTAAAAGGTCGCATTAGGACATGTTATAGGGTATGTCTTAGACAAAAATACCAAATCAACTACCCTGCTCCTCCCGATAATCTTCACATTTTCTATATGGATGCCTCCTTCCATATTCTTTTTCATACGGGGCACGAGCACGATGAGCCAAAGTTTGCTGAAGAAGGGGAAGCTGCTCCTGCAGGTGGACCTGCACCGCCACCAATACCACCACCTACACTTGCCAACCCTGGCTACCCTTAGGATGACATAATTCAGCAGCTCAAGCGATTAGAAACTTGACTAGACTATCATGTCCAACAAAAACAACACTAGCAAGATGAAGATATGGGTTGGTTTGGAGAAAAGTTTTCTCACATTGAAGATCAATTTACCTCCTTCATAAATACTTTCAACAACCACCACCACCACCACCTGATTAAGATCCATCTCTTTTTTAGTTTCTGTTTATTTTGTTTTCCTATTTATTAATTTTTATAATAATCACTTTGGTTGTTGTTCGCCCTCTTTTTGGTGATGTCAAAAGGGGGATAAAATGTATGTTTAGTTGGATGTTTCATTTTAATATAATCTAGTATTTATTTTATTTTATTTTCTATTATCTTATTTTTGTTCGGTCTTTCTTTAAAAAAAAAACAAACAAAACAAAAAAATGTAACCACTAATTTTTAAATCTGTGACCTAGTGAGGGGGAGCTAAGGAGAAAAGAATTTTTATCTTGCCTATCAACCAACAATTTGCCATCATAAAAAGGGAGAGATTGTTGCAATCCAGGATCCCTAGTCTATGATTTTGATGATCACAAATATTATTGATTGAATTGTTACTTTTTTATTAAATATCTTAGATATTTCTTTTATCTGTGAGCACTAATATTGTAGCTAAAACATACACTACTCAAGGATATTGGAAGTTCAAGATTGGGTAGAATAGGAATGTCAAGTAAACAAAGTCTGTATTTTTATTTTTCTTTATTTTTTATTTCTTGAGTCTGGCTACATAAGAGTGTATGGAATTAGGTGACCGTGCACACACACATAGGGGGAACGAGAAAAAAATTAAAAGTTAAAATTTTTTTTCTACTAATCATACTGCATGATCAATCAAAGAAAGAATAGGCTTAACGCCTAGTTAAAAATTTAGTTTTTTTGAATTAATTGTATTGTAAGATCTGGATTGTATTGTATTTTTTTTCATTTAACTGATAAGTGTTGTAATCATTTTATCTGGATAGTATTGTATGATTCATTATAATTTGTAAACCCTAGCCGCAAGATAAATTAAGTAAGATTTTTTGAAAAATTGATTTTGAACTAATCGCATAGTATGATTCTAATCGTATTGTATGATATTTTGAAATCTTACTTAAATTAACCCCATATTAGTCAATCAAATATGATTTAATCAATGATAACATATCATACTATATGATCTTGATCGTATTGTATGATTGGTAGAGACAATATTTGGTTGTCCCAAAGATTATACCAAATATAACCATAATTTTTAAACTAATCATTCTGTATGATATTTATATCGTACTGGATAACCGACCTGAAATAAACTATCCATATTTTATGATGATAGCAATACAAGATGATTGATAGAGATTATTTCCATTCATCCCAGCAATTATCCTGTATGAATAGAGAGAAAGTAAATAGATCATATTGGACGATCTTCTGATCGTACTGTATAATATATTCAAAAAGTTAAACTGTTCGTCTGAACAACTATTTACATCGTACTAGATGGGTCTAGTTTTTTAACTAATCATACTGTATGAATTCTAATCATACTGTATGAATAATGATAGCCAACTTGAATTTTTAGGGTTTCTTGAAGCCCAATATTTAAGCAATATTTTTAAGAATCTCTTATAACATGAGAGGATTGTGTGACTGCTGAAGGTAATCTAAGTGAGAAGCTTTTGAAAGAATTCTAAGGTTTAAAAGGAAGGAGAAGGTGAGGTTTAGCATGAGGGAGAAGGAGTGTGAGGGGAACACGCGGTTGCTCTGGGTTAGCTGCAAGTTTTCTCCTCCTGTGGCCTTGGTGAGTTCTTGAAGGCTCTCTTGGGAGAGAGGCTTCTAAGTCAAGTCCTCAAGCTACTCTGCCATCCCTAGGAGGGAGAAAAAGGATTTGAGGTTCTCTTCCTGTCAAAGGATTTCGGTTCTTTGTCATCGCTAGGAGAAAGAAAAAGGATTCGTGGTTCTCTACCTTCTCCAAGAGCGAGAAAAAAGATTCAAAGGTTCACTACCATCACCAGGGGAGATGACATAGCTTCTGGCACTCTACCGCATCAGGTTTGGGGAATGTAAGTCTGTAAAAACTTCTCTACATTATTGTGGGAGGAAAAGGAGGGTCAATTTTTGATAGTGCAATTCCTGAAGCAGAGGACTCCGAGGAGTGGACGTAGGTCAAGGGTGACTAAACCACTATAAAATCTTTGGTGTGCTTTTTCATTTTCTACATTTTACTTTTCGCACTTAATTTCTGTGATAACTACTTGTTGAAAATCTGAGATTATAATTCTATTGTGTTTATTAGAATTTCATGATTAGTATTTTAGTTATTGTTAAATTGCTGGCTTTTGAATCGGGTGATCAAGTTGTTTATTTCATTTTTTTTTTCAAATTTACAAAAAGAATAGAATTCTTGCTTGTATTTTAAAATTACCAATTCACCCCCTCTTGGTGAGCCTTAGGCTAGTTCTGTGAGGTTTAACAACCTTCTCAAACTTTTAATAACTATTGCACTAGGCTCTATACATAACATATCAAGTCGGTTGCCTCTCATAAGCGCTAAACATTAAGTCTTCAGCCAGACTGTACTAGTTATTTTGTTTCAGGATGAATCAATTTAGTTATATTTTGCAATCGATCATTTTCCCCATCTAAATAAGGTTTCATTCTATAGCCATTCACTTTAAAAATATGAAAACTTTTGTTATCCTTAATTTCTAAAGTTCAATAAGGAAATACTCTTACCAAAGTGAATGGACCTGACTATTTAGATTTTATTTTTCTAGGGAATAATATAAGTCTAGAATTAAATAGTAAAGCATCCTTTAAAAGAGTGAATTATTTTCTAAAAAAATTTTATCATGCCATTTTTAAGCTTATCTTTATAAATCCTTGCATTTTTATAAGCTTCATTTCTGATTTCTTCAAGTTCACTCAACTGCATCAAACTTTTCTATTTTTCCATTTCAAAATTACAATTACATTCTTTAACCACTCATAATACTTTGTGTTCTAAGTCCACAAGAAGGTGGCAAGCCTTCCATAAATTAATTTATAGGGAGTCGTACCAATATGAGTCTTATAAGCAATTCTATAAGCCCATAATTCATCGTCTAATTTAATAACCCAAACTTTCCTATTTGAGTTGACCATTTTTATAGGGTTTTCTTAATCTCCCTATTAATGATCCCAGCCTGACCATTAGTTCGAGGATGTTAAGCATTTTCTACTCTATGATAAACTCCACATTTCCTTAAGAATGTTTCTATGTTTTTATTACAAAAATGACTTCCTCCGTCACTGATTAAAACTCTTAGCATTCCAAATCTAGATAAAATATTTTTCTAAACACTTGATCATAGTTTGAGCATCAGTTTTAGAAGTTACCACACCTTCAATCAACTTTAAAATATAGTCCACATAAATAAGAATATATTTATTTCCACAGGTTAGCACAAAAGGTCCCATAAAATCCAATCCCCAAATATCAAATATTTCTATTTCTAGAATATAGTTCAAAGGCATTTCATTTCTTTTTATAATATTTCCTACTCTTTAGCACTGATCACATTTCTTAATATGTTAATTTACATCCCTAAAAAGAGTAGTCCAAAAGAATCTAGCTTGAAGGATTTTTCCAGTTCTAAATGCTCCAAAATGTCCCCCATAAAGAGAACCATGACACTCCCTAATGATTGATTATATTTTTTCTTCAGGAACACATCTTATCATAATTTGATCATTGTAAGATTTAAATAAATAAGGTTCATCCCAAAAATAAAATTTGGTATCATGTAAAAATTTTCTTTTTCGACTAGGATTTAAATCATAAAGAAAGTATGCCACTAACGAAAAAATTAACAATGTCCACATACCAAGGTGAATTATTCGCATGAAGTGCAAATAATTTTTCATCAAGAAAATTTTCATTAATCTCATCTTCATTTAAAGCATACATTTCAATAGAAAGACTAGAAAGATGATCAACAATTTGATTTCAGTACCCTTTTTGTCAAAAATTTCTACATCGAATTCTTGTAATAGAAGAATCTATATCACCAATCTCAGTTTAGTGTCTTTTTTTTGTGATAAGATATTTGATAGTAGCATGATCAGTGTGAATAATTACTTTAGTGCCAATCAAGTATGATCTAATTTTTTTAAAATAAAAAATAATAGCTGATAATTCATTTTCAGATGTTGTATAATAATATTTTGTAGCATTCAAAATTTTGCCAGCATAAAATTCTTATCTTACTTTTGTCCTAGAATAGCACCAACAGTAATGTTACTAGCATCACACATAACTACAAAAGGTAAAAACCAATTAGGAGCAATAATCACAGGATCAGTAATCTGATGTTATTTTAATGTATTAAAAGCTTTAAGACAAGCAGAATTAAATATAAAAGGATCATTCTTCTCCAATAGTTGACATAATGGTTTAGAAATTTTAGAGAAGTCTAATTCTTCTATAAAATCTTATATGACCTAAAAAACTTCTAATGCCTTTAATAGAATTGGGAGGGGGTAAATTTTTTGTTACCTAAATTTTAGCAATATCTACTTTAAATCCTTAAAAAATTTATGCCCTAAGATGTTGACCCTGATTTTCCCCCAGACCTAGGTTAAGGGTTGACCTGGTCAAATTTGACCAGACTAGACCCCAGACATCCCAATGGATTCAGGGTGTCAAGCCAAGTCTGCTGAGCCCACACCCAGGTTTTGGGTCAACCTGGTTGACCAGGTCAACCTGGGCTGACCCAGATTGATTCAAAACCCTTCATGTTTGTTTTCAAACCTACTTCAAAACCTCATGAGCTCAACCCCTCTTCCCTTGAACCCATTTTGACCAAGTTGACTAGGTCAACTCTTGCCTTTGTCCAACCTAGCCTTGTATGGTCAAACTTGACCTATTTTGGTCAAAATTCATCCATACAAGGTTTTTAACCTTTCCCTAGTCATCTCATGAGGGGCATCCTGTCTAAATCAGCTCCCCTATCTCCTAATTAGATCTAGGACCAATCTAAGCCATTGAGCTTAGGTCTAGGGTTATAAATAGGGAGTTTAGGGTTTATGTTAGGGACTTTGGATTCTTGCTCTAAACCTAGACGCTCCCATCCCGAGATCTCTCGCGTGTGAGCTCCCTGGGTCTCCTCCCACCCTTACTCACTCAAATCCACCATCAAACACCCGCCGGCGGTAAGCTTTCAGGCGAACCAAGGCGAAATCCATTCCAAGGCTTCTTCCCGTTGATCAAAAGAGTTTCAAAGCTCGAGTTCAACAGAAGAATTATACGTGGACAATCTACAAGTGCAACAAGCCCAAGATCACCTGGATCCATTGATTGGATCGAGGTAAAACCCTAACCCTAGTTAGAAACACCTAGATCTAATTAGCCTTTCATACATCACATTTTAGACCACATAAAGTACCCCACATGAATGCTCTTCATGTCTAGATATTAGGTTTAAAATTTCATTGAATTTCATCGTGTTGTTAGCGAGAATGAGACAAAAAATGTGTTCTAGGGCTCGTGCATGCCTCTGTTCGCTGGGAGATGATCAGGACAATTGATCTTGCGATCAACGGTCACGATCCTGCTGTCCTGCGGTTCGAATTGACCGTGAAACCTGACCCCGCGGTTTCGCTCGTCGCATAGCGAGATCTGGGCTGTCCGCTCCAGACCGTGGGAGATCAAACGGTGCCGCGGCCGCGTCCAACGTGGTTAAGTCGCGCCGTTGATTTCAATGCCGCGGTAATCATTATCAAGCGGTAATCATTGTCAATGATTGCGCGGCGGCGCAATCATTGGCAATGATTGCCAAAACCGCATACACGATTTGATCTGCCCAATCGGGGCGTGCCACGTGGCTCCCGAGCTGCCGCTGGCGGTTTTAATTAAATTAAATATTTTAATTATTTCAAAAACTTTTTTTTTAAATCAGAATAATTTAAAAAAAACTAATTTAAAAATTAATTTTAAATATTTAAAATATATATATGATAATTATAATCATATTTATTATTATTATTATTATTATTATTATTATTATTATTATTATTATTATTATTTTAAAAACTACTTTTAAAAATTTTATTATTTATATTATTTATATTATTATTATTATTATATTAATATTATAACTAATAATATTATTATTATTCTAATAATATTATTATTATGTTAATATTTATATTATTATAATAATAATGTGTATTAATATTAATATTATTGTAATATTAATATTATAATTAATAATTTTATTATTTTTTTAATAATATTGTTATTATGTTAATATTTATATTACAATAATATTGATATTATTATTATTATTAATATTATTATTTTAATAATATTATTATTATGTTAATATTTATATTATTATAATATTATTTATTATTATTAATATTATTATAATATCAATATTATTATTAATAGTATTTCTATTATTATTTTAATAATAATATTATTATGTTAATATTTATATTATTATAATATTAATATTTACTATTATTAATATTATTATAATATCAATATTATCGTTAATAATATTATTATTATTTTAATAATATTATTATTATGCTAATATTTATATTATCATAATATTAATATTTACCATTATTAACATTATTTTGATAATATTATCATTAGTAGTAATATTATTATTTTAATATCATTATTATATTATTAATACTTTAAAATTATCTTAACTATTATTATATTATTATTAATATTTTAAAACCTTATTATTATTATTATTTAGTAATTATTTTAAAATCCAGAGATCTAATATTTACTTTATTTTTAAATTTATAAATTATTTTTAAATATTAATTATTTTAAATCATTTAAAAATTACTTTTAAACCTATTTAACTTCAAATTTTTATATCTCCCTCATTTTAAATCGGATGTTTGCGTATAATACCTTGAATTTTTCAGAAAAATATAATCTTTAATTTAAAAATATTTTCTGGACCCATGTCTATTTTTTCTAGAAGATTTCTGTATTACTTTGCTATTTAACTATTTAAATATTATTTAATTAATATAATTGATTATTTTTGAAATAAAAATTAGTTTTAAAACCTCCTTTGGTGGCTGATGGATTTCTCATGCTTATGAATTGAATTACTTTCAATTATCTTATTTTTAAACTTATGTTATCATATATTATAATATTTATGTATTTTAAAACTATTTTAAAATTACATATTATTTAAATCTTTTAATTATGAGAAATCCACCTCTTTGCAATTTTAAACCTAGGACCTATATTTGAAAAGCATTCATGTGGGAGAAGGGTTAGTGAATGATTGGGTTATAATCATTCGCTAATCACTTCATTAGGCTTACTTACTTAGTGCTTTCGTAGTCCTTGCATGTGTAGGATGCACAAGAAGTTAGTCTAGGCTCTCCTAGATCTAAGGACATGGTTTGGTGTGTTTATATTTTCTGCATTTCTCCTCCATATTATGCCTAAGGGTTAGTTTAAAACCCACTTTATTCCTGTATAACGTAGTGTCACCCTAAGGACAATAATTAAGGACCATCTAGCAAACTTAGAATATTTTTATGAGCTAGGATAGATCCCGGATTGCTATGAAACTTTAAACACTAAAACTTAGTGACACCTCAAACCCCCTAGAATTTTCTAGGAATTTTTAGGACTCTTTAAAACCCTTAATAAATAAACCCTAATTTAACCTGTTAATCAAGCCTTAGGAACTTCAGAAAATTATAATAAATATATTTTAAATCAGAAAAATATTCAAAATACTTTAAACTCTTCAGAATTTAGTCCCTAACCTTAGATAAATAGTGGCCCTTAATTGGACATCAATCTGAACCGTAATTAAATTTTAATTAAAAATCACATTTTTGCCTTAATTAAATCATTAAAAATTATTAAAAATCCCAAATTTTCCCCAAACACTTGGGAACATCCTATTAGATCATTTTTGACCTTTGGGGGTGATTCTAGCCAGTTTGGACCTGATTTGGGCCAAAACCCCCAAGGTACCCCTAATTAGGCAATTTCGATAATTCATTTAATTGCCCCAACTTCTAAAAATCATAACTAATTGTAGAAAAATCCAAAATGAGAAAACTAAAATGAATTCAACTCTAATTAACGTCTAGTATTTACTAAAAATATTAGGTGTCCAGAAATCAGCTTAAAATAAAAAGTCAACTTTCCGGTCAACCGTAACCTAAAGTCTAGGGCCCAAAACTTCTAAAATTCATAACTTCGCGTAGGAAACTCCAAATACAGCAAACTAATAGTCTAATTACTCATAATAAGGTCTAATATTTAATTAAAATGATAGGAACCCTGATCCTAGCTGAATTTCTATAGTGACCTTTCAGACCCCCCCCCTTAGCTTAGTGTATAGGTGGGCCCCGAACCTCCTAAAATTCACTAATGCAATTTAAACTTCAAATATCATTACCCTAAGTATTAAAACTTACCCACACATTAAATTAACTAATATGGACCCCAATTCATTAATATTTGAACTTTAAATAAAACTTCCTTTCTCAGACCTACAACAAACCTGAACAGTAGGCAACTATAACTAACTACCCAGCTTAGGATCTACCCTAGCCACACAGGCCTCTACACACACTATAGAATTATTTGCTAGGACACCACTTCTATACTTAGGCTAGGCCAGTGTTTACTTTTCTGCTATGTGCCGGGTTTTCCGAGATTTTATTGTATGCTGTGATTGAATTATTGGTGTGTTTGCTTACTTTTACTACACTCTGGGAATTTATGTGATTACGCGATAGATTACCCATAGGTTAGGATCAATTTTGATACTAACGGTGTTTTCTGCAGGTGGCCATGCTCATGCAGCGCTAAATAAAAGGGGGGGGCATAATCATTATTTAAAGACTAACATTATTTTGTGCAGGCGCTTCAGAAATTGCTCAGCCCCCCTAAAATGAGGACTTAATAAAATCATTGTTATAAATTGCTACAGGTGCTTCAGAACTGCTTAGCCCTCAAAATAATTAAGAGCATGTACAAGTGTGGCTGTGATGGGTACTTTTATTTCTATATAAACTTCTTGTGATATATTAAACTGCTTGAGATGATTTTTATTAGGATAACCTTGCAGGAGAGTCTAGATTTACTGTTTTCATTTAATGTAATTACTTGTAATCTGGTATAGAGTTATGAAAGTTTATTTTGAGTGAGGATACAAGAATCCAAAGGTTGGATTCCAAAGAGGAAAGGAAACCCAATATGAGGATAGTCATTTTCTATTTGGAAATCCAAATTTGGATCATTTTACTACCCAAGGAGTCCAAGGAAGAGGAGATCCATGGAGTATAAAGAAGCTGAGATCCAAGGAGTCCAAGGAAGAGAAGATTAAGAAGATGAAGACCAAGAGTATCCCACTCAAAATAACTTGCGTCTGTCTTAGGATTAGAAATCTGGGTTGTTGGAAGTGGTACCCGACCACTTTATTTTCTATAGACCCAGGTTTGTAATTAAGGGCAGTTGGCCTATGGACATTTATTAATTAGTTTGGATAATTTTAATGTGTTTCATTTATGATTATATGCCTCTAGGGTTGCTTGATTTTCTTAGTTTATTGGCGATCTGCATGACGCTTTTATTTTAGCCTGGATTTCGTTAGGCTCTCTAAGGACAAAAACATATTCTACTCATAACTAATATCTAAAATTTTAAGGTTCAAATAATTTAGCAACCTAATGATCTAGTGAATCACCAGAATTATCCAGGGTTACATGCATATTATTGCATTCTTCTCTCTCCTTCTATAAGACACTTCCCCGCTTGCGGGTAGAGTCCGGATAATTTGACCTATGAGGATGAGGTGCTGGACCTGGGGAAGCACAGTCTACTTCTAAAAATTATTTTTCTAAGCCTTTTTAAAGTTCTATACATACCTGATTTGGAAGCTTCAACTAGCATGCATTGCATTAGAAATCAATTAAATTAAAATTTTAATTACATTAGCTTTAGGAGCATTCACCCTATATAAGTTTGGTGCCAATTAGGAGACTCTCTAGATGTCGGCCCTACCTCCAAAGAACTATAACCTACCCACCCATCTTTCATAAAATGACTGGATAGCATGGATTTTATACGACTAGGTGGTTAGCTGGCTCCCCCATCCAGGCCGGGGTAAGTCCAGGTTTTATATTGCATTAGTTAGGACACGGATGTTAGTGTTGTAGAATAATAAATCCATTAGATTTAGGATTCAAGGCTACTATTGTTTTGTAGTATGCCTCATCGGTAGGTAGGTCTCCTATCATCTAGAGACTATAAACCCTACCTATCTGCATCACACAGATGACGCCACCTCCATCCTTCTCTCCTGCATGCTTTGAGTGCATGATTTATTTGTTTTCTTCAGTTTCTTCTCACTACCTTAGTCCCTCTAGATATTGATCTGAGCCGTGCATATTGACTAAGCCCAGTTGAGCCTCCTTTTCCCTTTGAGTAGGATTTCCTAGTCTTTGCCCTATGTGTTGATCCTATTTGAGAGTATAATATAAAATCCTTAATCGAGAGTTTTCTCAAGCCCCAGCTTGTGATGTAATTAACCACGGGGGCTTACACAATGGGAAACTAAATCTCACTTTCAAATAAACCCCACTCGAGCTGATGTATCAGGTGGGGGAAACCCATTGTGAACATAAGATCACATATATTGTTACCCATTGGGGTGTGCTGGTGAGAGCCACTATCCTCAATGGCTAATCATATGTGTGATCGAATCTGCCCTCCCATTGGCCAAATACTGTCTCCCCCTGTGGGGCGGCGGTGTTGTATTTGTGTCCTTTCGGAGGTCCACATAAGACAATGTCATCGGTTACCATAAATTGACACTTCTTCCAGCTTAACACTAGATTAATTTCTACACATATTTTCAAAATAGAGGTTAAATATTCTAGATATGAATCAAATGCAGTACCAAATATTGAGAAAACATCCATGAAAATGTTAATACCCTGCTCAATTAAGTTTGAAAATATAGAAATCATACAGCTTTGAAAAGAAGCAGGATCATTATATAGACCAAAAGGCATTCTCCTAAAAGCAAAAGTTTCTTAAGGACTAGTGAAAGTAGTTTTATCATGATCTATAATTATAATAAAATTTGGATGATATCTTGATTATCCATCTAGAAATTAATAAAATGAATGCCCTACCAACTTATTTAGCATATGATCGAGAAAAGGCTAGGAAAAATGATCTTTTCTAGTGGCTTTATTTAATTTCCTATAATTTATGCAAATCCTCCATTTAGAAATAGTTCTAGTAGGTATAAGTTCATTGTATTCATTTGTTATAATAGTCAATCCTCCTTTTTTAGGAATATAATAAATAGGACTAACCCAAGAACTATCTAAAATAGGATAAATAATTCAGTCTTCCATCCATTTAAGTCTTCTTTGAGGGTCAGCTTTTGGTATTGAATTAGCTTCCATTAGGATTTATAAATGCAAATTGAAGGACTAATCCCCTTAACGTAAGTAATTCTCCTCCCAAAAGAACTTTTAAAATTACTCAACGCCCCAATCAACCCATTTTCTTGATGTGGTTCTAAATTTGAAAAAATAATTACAGGAAGAGTAGAATTATTAACTAAAAAAGTATACTAGTGATGACAAGGTAAAGCCTTAAGCTTTAAAATAGGTTCCTCAATAGATGGTTTTAAAGTTTTCTCAAAAGAGTATGATTCCAATAATGTAAAATGTTTATTAATTAAGTTTTCATTCCTTACTACATATTCTCCTGACATTTCTTTATTCTCTTCAACATCTTCCACTTTTGATAATCCCTTTTCTAACAACTCTACCTTAAGATTCTCTATTACCACATCTTCTAAATCCACCCTGAAGCAATCTTTATTCTTCTCATGAGGGAATTTGATAATTTTAAGTACATTAATTTTAACTTCCTAATCTTGAACTCTTATAGTCAATTCACCTTTTATACATCAATCATTGCTTTTTCAGTGGATAAGAATGGTCTTCCTAAAATGAAAGGTATTTCCTTATCTTCTTTCAAATCAAGAACAATAAAATAAATAAGGAAAATGAATTTATCAACTTTAACCAAGACATCTTCTATTACTCCACTAGGGTAAGTGAAAGATCTATCTGCTAACTGAAGAGTAATAGAAGCAGGTTGAACCTCTCATATATCTATTCTTTTAAAAATAGAAAGTCACATTAGGTTAATACTAGATTCCAAATCACATAAAGCCCTGCCATATAATTTGTCTCCAACATTTAAAGGAATGGAAAAACTCCTTGGGTCTTTAAGTTTTTCTTGAAGTTTCTTTTGAATTATAGCATTACACTTTTCAGTTAATGTCAAATTTCAAATTCCCCGAGCTTCTTTTTTTATTCAAAATATCCTTCATGAATTTTGAATATGTGGGCATCTATTCTAAAGCTTCAGAGAAAGGTATATTAATAGTTAATTTTTTAAACACTTCTAAAAATTTTGAAAACTGCTTATCTAGAATTTATTTGATCAATCTCTGAGGGAAAGGTGGTGGTGGAATGTCTTCAACCCTCTTAATTACTCGTTCAGGTTCTTTTATAAGTTCAAGTTATTCTATTGAATGTTTATTTTTTACTTACTCAGTTTCACCATTATACTTTTTATGTAAATCTCTATCTTTGTAAGGATCTCCTAAATCATTACCACTTCTAACTCGAATATTATGACATTGTTCTTCCATTTTTTTTAAAACTAATCAACCTAGTGAGTTTCCCTATTTGATCCTTAATTTTTCTAAGAGCTTAAGATTGATTTTGTACTTGGTTTCCTAATTATAAAATGTTATCTTCCAAGGTTATTTTCTCATTCCTAACATGATAATGTTTTTCAAAATCTGAGGGATAGTGCTGCAGTGCTACATCTCTAAATGTTGCGATGCTAAGATTTTAAAATTGATGTTGAAATTAATACATCCAGCTGCCCTATTTTTAATCTTCAAGTTATCAAAATTTTAAGAAATTACTATAACTTGTGCAGTAAAGATTGATAAAGCACCATATTCATAAATTCTAGCTACTTTTTTAGGTTTTACCCTATTAGCAGGCCACTAGAAATTATTAGCAACCAATTCCTCTATTAATTAATAGGCTTTCTCAAATGGCTTAGATATTAATGATCATCCTGCTACAGCATCAATTATAGCTCTAAGAGATTCTACTAATCCATTATAAAATATTTGAATAATCAATCAATCAAATAATGCACAAAAGTTCGATAAAGGATGTTAAGCCTAAGTGAACTGTCCCTAGGCACACCAAGAGGGGGGTGAATTGGTCAATTTGAAACTAATTTCTTACTTCAAAATAAAACACTTATATTTTTTATTTTTTTCAATAATTAAAAAATAAGTAATAACTATTCTTGATGTAGAAGTGAATAATTTTTTCAAAAAGTCAAAATAAAAATGATGATATTCTAAACAACATAATGAAGCATTAATCACCATTTTAACTAAGCAATTATCACAAAAATAAAATGCAAATAAATTAAGTGCAAAAAATAAGAAATCAAAATCAACACACCAGAATTTTATAGTGGTAAGACCAAACAATGACCTACATCCACTCTTTGAAGTTATCCTCTCCGAGTATTGCACTAAATTTTAGTATCTCTCCTTTAGCCCCTACAGCTAGGCAGAGATGCCCTTACAATATTTTCACTAACCCGATGAGACAGAGAACCTAGACCTCCTTTATCAACCTCCAGATGCCGGTAGAGAACCATGACCTCTTTTCTCACCCTCCTGGTGATGGAAAAGAACCATAAAAAACTTTCTCATGCTATTAGTGATGGTAGGAACCACAAACTCCTTTCTTATCCTCCAGGTCATAGAGGAGAATCATGACTTTTAGCTGAAGAACTTCTTCCCAGAGCCACCAAAGAAGCCTAGATACACACTTGGAGCAAATAAGGCAAGATAATTGCTTGAAAAAACTGTATGAACCACTTACACTACTTCTCCTTCACACACAAGCTCTCCCTTTCTTCTTCCTAAAACTCTCCTAGGTCCCCTTCTCCAAGTTCTCTCTCAAGAACACTCAGCTGCCAAAGACTTGAAATAAGTCTAATTAGAGAGATTAAATGCAAGGCCTCACAAAAAGCCCTAGAATTCAATATTGGTGACTATGATCATACAGTATAATCCAAGATCGTATGGTAGGATTAGTTCAAATAATCCTGTTAGTACTATAAAAAGAATAAGGCACTATACGATTAGTTCAATAAATTGTGTTGATCATCTAGTACGATTTTAGAATTGCCTAGTATGATTAGATCGAAAACCTTAGATTATAGTCTCGTATGATTGGCAATGATAAAATATCATCCCATGCAAAGATCAGGTCATACAATTTGATGGGGTCCAATCTTCCTGTACAATTAGATTAGACAAATCAACAAAAATTATTTCCTTAATTATAGGATTAATTTAGGCAAAATTTAATTACATCATACAGCACAATACTAATCGTACAGTATGAATAATATGAATTTTGAATTTCAAAATATTACATAAATTGTGATTGGGAGCTGGGATCTTAATTTTAACTGATCGTCCTATATGATTTGAATCGTACAGTATAATTAGTTCAAATTTCTTTAATTATCATAATTAGCCATTGCAATGATTTTTTGATTAGCTTATTATATAGTATGATTAGTTCAAAAAATTAAACTTCTAATTTTGTTACTATCTCACTCCCTTGAGTGTATGTGAGCATGATCACCAAGTTTAGTATCCACCAAATAAATAATTTTGACTCAAGAAATGTGAAAATAGGAAAGAGCAAAAATACAGACTCTTCAAGTCACTTTAACCCTATTCTATCCAATCTTGAGCTGAATTATTTTGCACAGTATATGATCGACCTAAAATATTAGTGCACAAGAAAAATAGTTATGTAATAATAGAAATTAACAGGAGATGTCATAGTAAGGAATCCAATAATATTTATTATCATCAAAATCACAAGACTTGGGTCAAGATTTGCAATAATCTTCCACCTTTTTATGATGGCTAACATTATTGGTAAGTAACTTAAAATAATTTTTGTTTTTTTCTAAACTCCCCCATACTAGTTGAATTTTTGAAAATAAGGAGATTATTTTTTTTTTTAATTTTAAATATATATATTTTTATTTTTTTAAAAGATAGATTAAATGAACATAAAAAGTTGAGAAAGAAATAAAAAGCATAAGAAACATGGATAGAAAAAAATAAATACAATATAGTAGACTACTCATAAGTTAAATAAGAAGTACACACAACCAATAACATGCTACTCCCCCTTTTGACATCACAAAAAAGAAGGAAATAACAAAATAAAGACATCAAAATAAAATAGACATCACAAAATTGAAACATAAAAATATGCAGATATAAGCACTAAAATAAAACAAACTAAAAATATGAAGGGTCCTGATCAGGTGGTGGTGGTGGTGGTTGGAAGAATCATTGAATCAAAGCCAATTTCTCTCCAAGCCAAGCTATATCATTTTTGTACTGTTGGTGCTGCTCTGCTACGTAGTTATCAAATCGAGTCTCCCATTAATCAAATCTGTGAAGCAGTGTATCATATTGGGAGGGTTCTTAAACAGGTGTTGGTGCTCGTCCTCCCTCAGTTTCCTCTAGCTTGAGGTCAACATAGGGAAAATTTTTGTGATGGGTGCTATGAAGGACGTGGAAAGAGCTGTTTAAGCAGAAAGTTGGAAGGTGATCTGGTGGTGCAGATAATTGGAAATTATGCTTAGATTCATGGATGAAGGAAATTATGTGACCTAAGACATGATTTGGCTTTCTTTTATATCTAGGATCTTGAATATAGGTAAGATTCTAAAGATGTCGAATAATTAAATCAGCTACATTAAAATCAACCTTAGCCATCATGAAATAAGTGGTGAGGGATAGAAGACGTGTGATATTTATTTGATCCCCAGCATTTAGAATTATTGAGTTTCAAAGGATATGTTATATGATTCGAGCATCATTAACTAATGTATTGGCATGAGGAATATGATAGTTAACAGTCGATTCCTAAAGGGTAGGGTTAGTACGGGTCCAGTCATAGTTAGGATTAGAAGCTATAAGGTGAATTCTTTTGGTAGTGTTAGAAAGATGGAGGAATCCATAAAAGTCTTGGTATGTAATTTCAAGGCCTCATATTGATAGAATATTGCAGGGTAGTATCATTACTGATAATTCAGAGGCTAGTAAAGAATTCAAAAAGTAGTTTGAAATGAAAAGGGTAGGCAAGAGTGAGAATGAAATGAAGGGTGGTGCGAGTGAAAAGAGTGAGTACCTAGAAGTTTATAACTTCCTGATTTATGATCTTTGACGGTGTGATCCCAGTAGCCTTGTAATAATTGCATGTCTCTTCATCAGCTGCTTTGGTAAAGCAAGGTGAAAGTTTGAGAAGTTTGTTAAACCTCACCGAACTAGCCTGATATGCTCCAGGAGGGGGGTAAATTGGTAATTTTAGAAACCCCTAAGCTATAATAACCCATATTTCGACCCAAGTAAATAAACTTTTTTGGAGTCAACATAACTTCAAATTATAAATCGTCTTCTCCATAATGTTGTTATTATAGTATTTTACTTGCACAATTTTTTTCATAATTTTTTGACACTGTTGAAAATCTTTAAAAAATTGGTAGCTGTCGGTGTATGTGAGGATTTTGGGATCGTTAGGTGTCCTATTTGCAAATTGATTTCATTAATATTTTCTATATAAAATGATTTATTTTATGGATATTTATCTATAATTTTTGAAGTCCTAAAATAATTTATTTGAATTTTATAAAAAAAGAAATTGGTTAAATTAATAATATAATACCAAATTATTATTTTAATGAAAATATCCTAAGTGAAAATAAAGCATTTTAAAATCGTTTCCATTTAATTCCCTATTCTATTTTTGGCAAAATGAGAGCTTCTTAGGAGATTTAAGAGAGAAAGAGAGAGAGAGAGAAAAGAAAAGCGAGCATTTAGAGTCATGGAATGATTTTCATTAGTCAACCTAGTTGGAATATTTGCTCGTCTCAATGTAAGGAACATTTAATTTATTTTTTATTTCAAATATATTTTGTTTTTGGCATTTTTTTGATCAAATTTGTGTTTCATTTACCAAAAAATGTAAATAACTTTGTATTAGCAAAACTTTTACAGTGTAACTTTTTATATGTTATAGAGATTGAGATGATGAATATTTTGAGTATTTATTTGAGATTTTTCACCAAGTAATTTTGAAAATATAGTAATTTTTGCCTATTCAAAAATTTATTTTAACGTCTAAAAATAGTGCTTCAATTCAACTAATGCTTCATAATATTATTTTATGTAATATCTGGTAATTTGGTTAAATTCTGAAAATATAAATTTTTGCTCAGTATGATTTTTGTTGTCTGTTGTTAGTACATTTTGGCATTTTTTAAATTCGGCTTAATTATGCCATTATTATTATAATATTGTAATAATAATGAGTGTGTCGTGTAAAAAGATAAGTAAAGATTTGTTGACCCATTGGTTGGAGACTAATTGACTTGTACAGGAAGTTGGGTCGACGGGCTTTCCTTTAAATAAAGTTGTTTAGTGTTATCCTCTACTAATTCAAGTGATACACTGGTTGGGAGTTATAAGGAGATTATTACTATACCAACAAACAAAGAGTGACAACTCTATTACCGAGCTAACGGTTTATTAATATTGATACTAACACTAAAAAATACCATGATAGCACGGACTTCTTACTTGTTTAGTGTGATTATTGAAATACATATTCTTGAGACATTATTGTTATTATTGTATGGATTTATTGTTACTACACAGATTTTTTATGACTTTATTATTTTACTGCTCCTGCTACTTTACTGTTATTGATATAGATACTAATAATTTTTGATACTACTGATTCACTGTACAATAAGCTTGTGACATACTTAACACGTAATATACTGATTTGATACTAATATAAAATAGTTGGTTAGCATGTGTGCATTCTTATATAATTTTTTAATATTAATTTATTTTCAACAATCTTTGCAGATATTTTGATTTGATGCTTTATTCGATTTATGTATTATTTGGTATTACAGATACGACGATTGCTCTATAGATTTGATACTCACATTGGTTTTTTTCTTTACTAGCTCTTATACCATAATGTTATATTATTTATTGATTCTACTACTACTGCATGTGAATTTTACTTTTTTTGTACTGATTTAATCATCATATAAATATAATTGCTATGAATTGACTGTTGACATGTATTGCTCATTTTTCATACTTTAAATTTAGTTATAGGTTTTGGTGACCTGCTGGGCTTTTTAGCTCATTATATATGGTTAAATGATTTAGGTTAGAGTAATGGAGCAAGAGTGTGAGGCTGGTCAGGATTCTTCAGGTTCTATTTCTTTTTATTCTTCTTTTATACTCTGGACAAAGTAGTTGTGATATGATTGTATAGATCCTGAGTAGTGTATATATTTTTTGGGAATGAATACAAATATGTATATTAATGTTTTGAATTATAGAATCTATTTTTGTTATTTATTACAGATAGATAATATTATATACATGTGGTTGCTATTTATTAAAATATTAAAAGAATAATTCTTCTAATTTAGATTCTGGTGCATCATAATTGGTATCAGAACATAGTTGTTGGAAGAATTGATTGTTACAGAGCTGTAGAAATTGATTGAGAGTTGGGTAGAATTGGTAGATTAAGGTGCATTAGTTTGCATACATAATTGAATGACATGTGATAGAATGAACTACATGACTATATGATTTTTGATGAGTTTTGATTTGATTTTGATTTGATTTAATTTTTGATTATATGGATTTGGTTTATATCAATTTTGTGCCCGAAGCCTTAAGGGAAATATCGAGGATGACATTTTCTTAAGGTGGATAGATTTTAATAACCCATATTATGACCCAAGTAAATAATTCTTTTCTAGTGTCAATATAACTTCAAATCACAAACTGCCTTCTCCATAGTGCTTTTATGGTAGTATTTTACTTACATGATTTTTTTTATAATTTTTTCGCGCTGGTGAAAATCCTTAAGAAATTGACACTTGTCAGTGCAAGTGAGAATTTTAGGATTGTTAGGTGTCTACTTTGTGAACCAATTTTACCTATATTTTCTAAATAAAATGATTTATTTTATGAATATTTTTTTATAATTTTTAAAGTCCTAAAATAATTTATTTGAATTTTATACTAAAAGAAATTGATTAAATTAATAATATAATATTAAAATATTATTTTAATAAAAATATCCTAAGTTACTATAAAACATTTTAAAAGCTTTTCCATTTAATTCCCTATTCTATTTTTACAAACAGAAAGCTTTTTAGGAGATTTAAGACCCAAAGAGAGAGAGAAAAGAAAAGCGAGGATTTGGAGGTCGTGGAGTGATTTTCGTTAATCGGCCTAGTTGGGAGATTTGCTCGTCTGGCTATAAGGAACCATTATCCTATTTTTTATTTTAAAGATTTTATATTTTTGGCAATTTTTTGATCAAATTTATGTTTCTGTTATCAAAAAATGTGAATAACTTTGTATAGACAAAACATTCACCGCGTAACATTTTTTATGTTATAGAGATTGAAATTATAAATATTTTGAGTATTTATTTGAGATTTTTCAAGAGGTGATTTTGAAAATACAGTAATTTTTTCCTATTCAAAAATTTATTTTGACATCTAAAAATAATGCTTCAGTTCAACTAAAGCTTCATAATGTTATTTTATGCAATATCTAGTAATTTGATTAAATTCTAAAAATATGAATTTTTTGCTTAGTATGATTTTTATTGTCTACCGTTAGTACATTTTGGCATTTTTGAGTTAAGCTTAATTATGCTATTACTGTTATAATATTGTGATAATAATGCATGTTTCATGTATAAAGATAAGTAAAGATTGGTTGACTTGTTGGTAGGAGACTAATTGACCTATACAAGATGGTGGGCTGGCGAGCTTTCCTTTAAATAAACCCATTTGGTGTTATTCTCTACTAACTCGTGTGATCCACTGGTTAGGAGTTATAAAGAGTTTATTACTGTGCTGACGGGCAAAGAGTGACCCTATTTATTGAGCCAACTGTTTACTAATACTGATACTAACACTAAAAAACACCCTGATAGCCAAAACCTCTTACTTATTTAGTGTGACTACTAAAATGCATGTTCTTGAGGCTTTGTTCTTATTATTATACAAATTTATTATTATTACACAGATTTATTATGACTGCATTATTTTACTGCTCCTACCAATTTATTATTACTGATATAGATATTGATACTATTTGATACTACTGATTCACTATATAATAAGCATGTGACATACTGAACACATAATATATTGATTTGATACTGATATAAAATAGTTGGATAGTATGTGTGCATGTCTATATAATTTTACTACATTGATTTATTTTCAACAATCTTTAATGATTTTTTGATTCGATGCTTTATCCAATTTCTGTACTAATTGGTATTACGAATACGACGATTTCTTTATAAATTTCATTCTCGTACTGATTTCTTTCTTTACTAGTTATTGTACCGTAGTATTTTACTATTTATAAATTCTACTACTGTATACGAAATTTACTATTTACAAATTTTAATGATCATATGAATGTAACTACTATGAATTGATTGTTAACATGCATATTACCTATTTGTCATGATTTCAATTCAGTTATAGGTTTTGGTGACCAGTTGAGATTTTTAGCTCATTATAAGTTGTTAAATACTTTCAGGTTAGGGCAGGAGAGCAGAAGTGTGAGGCTGGTCAGGATTCTTTAAGTTCTATTTCTTTTTATTTTTTTCTTTTGTACTTAGGACAGAGTAGTTATGATATGATATTGCAGATCCTAAGTAGTGTATATGATTTTTGGGAATGAATACAAAAGTGTATATTATGTTTTAAATTATAGAATATATTTTTATTATTTATTACTGATAGATGATATTAGATAGCTCTGGTTGTTATTTATTAAAAGATTAAAAGAATAATTCTTCCCATTTAGATTTTGAGGCATCACATAAGCAGGAACGTTACTTTTTGTTTTCTATATTAGCCACAAAATAACTTAAAAAATTTACTCATATAGATTACTCAAAATAACACGCGGAAGTAATTTAAGTAAAAATTTATACGATAAAAGTTTTTTTTTTAACTCATGCAAGTATTCTTGTAGTAAAAAGGTTCAAACTCAGTGCAGTTGATTGATAAGATTGAAACCAATAAACTCAACTTGCAAAGAAAGAAAATTACAGGAAAATAAAAATTCAAAAAATTAAAAAAGCACACCAGAAATTTTTATAGTGATTCAGTCAACCTTGACCTACGTGCACTCCCCGAAGTCCTCCGCTCCGGGTATTGCACTAACACTAAGTTACTCTCCTTTTGCTCCCACAGCAAGGCAGAGAAGCCCTTACAGACTCACTTTCACCAAACCAAATGCAGCAGAGTGCCAGAAGCTTTGTCACCTTCTCAGTGATGGCAGCAGACCTTGAATCTTTTTTCTCCCTCCTATAGAAGGCAGATAACCTAAAGCTTTTTCTCCATCCTAGGGAAGGCAGCGTACCTCCAATCATTTTCTCCCTTCTATAGAAGGCAGAGTAGCTCCAATCATTTTCTCCCTCCTGGAGAAGGCAGGGTACCTCGATGACTTAACTTCGAAGCCTCTCTCTCAAGAGAGCCTTCAAGGACTCACCAAGGCCACAGTGGGAGCAAGGGTGTAGCTAGCCCAGAGTAATGGTGTGATCCCCTCACCTTCTTATTCCTCTTAAAACCTAATTTTCTCTCAAACGCACCTCTCTTAGAGTTCCTTCTTCAGCCTAAGACTCCTCTTGCTTTTTTTTTAAACAAAGTTATAAAAGTTACTTAAGTAATGAGCTTGAAAAAGCCTAAAAATCAAGTGAGCTATCTTTTATTTATATAATACAACATAAGGTCATAGTGCAATATGTTCAGTTCAAAATCTTATCCCATCTAGTATGATATAAACAATTATTTCAGATGAGCTATTCAACTTTTTTGAACACATCATACAGTACGATCCCAAGATCATCTAGTACAATCTATTTACTTTCTCTCTATTGGTTTAGGATGATTCCCAGGATGATTGGAAATCATCTCTATCAATTATCCCATACTAGTCTCATCGTATATTATGGTTAGTTCATTTTTAGTGATTTCGTCTGTATGATGTGAACATCATATAGTATGATCTGTTCAAAAATTATGGTTTTGTTTGGTATGATCTTTGGGATGACCAAACTTTATTGTTTGGTATGATCTTTGGGATGCCAAACTTTATAGCTATTAATAGTACAGTACGATAGACATCGTAAGTATAATTGGCTATCATTAACTAAATCATGATTTAATTGACTACTTATGGGGGTTAATTTAATTAAGATTTCAATTTTTTATACAATACGAATCACATTATATAGTACAATTAGTTCAAAATTCAAATTTTGAATATCTTACTTAATTTATCTAGCAGTGAAGGTTTTCAGATTGTAATGAATTATACAGTATGATTATAATTGTATAGTATAATTACTTCATAGAAATTAATTATTCAATTAGCCATTAAACCCATTCTCCATAACTAATCATAAAATATGATTATAAGATGTACAGTACAATTATTACAAAAAATTTTAACTTTTAAATTTTTCTCGCTCCCCTTGTGTGTGTGCACAATCACCCAATTATATAGACTTTTATGTTGCGAGACTCAAGAAATAGAAAATAAAAAAATAAAAGTACACACATTTAAATAACATCCTATTCTACCCAATCTTGAGTTTCCAGAAGCCTTGAGCATAGTATATTTTACCTGTAATATTAGTGCTCAGAGACAAAAAGAATATCCAAAATATCTATTGAGAAAAATAATAATTCAATCAATAATATTTTTCATCATTAAAATCATAGACTAGGGATCCTAGATTACAATAATCTCCCCCTTTTTTATGATGACAAATAATTTTGGTTGTGAGGTAAAATAAAATTATTTTCTCCTAAATTCCCCCTCACTGGGTGATAGATTTAAAATTAAGGGTTCCAAATTATATGTTTTTTTATTAGATACATAGAAATAGAATAGTAGAAAAAAAGACATAAAAATAAAATAGCATAAATAAAAATATACAACCACAAAAACAACCAATCATACATTTTCTCATCCTTTTAACATCACCAAAAAGAGGAGGAACACAGAAAAAACAAGCTAAATATTCAAGACACAAAAATAATAAAGCATAGCAAACAAGCACTAAAAGTAAGATAGATCCTGATCAGGTGGTGGTGGTGGTGGTTGTTGCTGGAAATAATTGTGAATGGAGGAGATTTGCTGTTGAATTGAAGAGAATTATTCCCTAAACCATGTCATGTCTATCTAAATCATTTGGGCTTCATCAATTTCAGTATTCGACATTATAAAGTATGTGACTGTAGAAAGTAAAGGAGTTAGGTTTACACGGTCTCTAACTTTGGGAATGATGGAGGTCTGAAGAATATGTTGGATAACCCTTGCATTATGGTTTAAAGAGTAGACTAAGGGTTGATGTTGATTTAAAGGTATGTGTATGTGTGATGATAAAAAAATATCATTTAAACAAAAATAAAAATATACAAAAATGATAACACATAAATCAGCATACATAAAAAAAATACATACAATATAACACATACAAATGGCTAATTTCAAATGATAAAAGTTTTAATTTATCCTTAGTTAAGCATGAATGTCTAAAACACCTGTTGTGAATCTGGTTTTGATGATGACAAACATGTCTCTATTGTGTTTTTGCTTGGCTAACCCGTTTCAGGCACAAAAGATCATGAGCAACTCAAGCCAACTCAAGATCGGGTCCAAGTGTGTCCAATATACTATTTTCCTTTTTCTTGAGTCAATTGTAATGTAACTGATCCCCTAGCTAAGTAACCTTGTACACACACACTCAGGGGGAGAGCTTGAGTGAGTTAGAGTTTCTGTTCATTTTTTATTCAGATCGTCCTGGATGATATTCACATCGTCCTGAATGATCCAGTAAAAATAGAAATCCTAATTAGGGCGACCAAGTTAAGTGCATCTGATTAAGCAGATCATCCTGGACAATCTTTGGATCGTACGGAATGATATGCTCAAATCAAAAAATTTCAGCCGCCAGATCAAGTTAGGCAAGTTTTTATTTTAAGATATTTGGTCTGATCGTCCCGGATGATACATGTATCATCCTAGATGATCCAGTACAATCATGCCTAAATTAATCTGGTAATTAGGGAAAGCAATTTATATTTGATTGATATGATCATATCATCCTGGACGATCGCAGGATCATCTCGGATGATCATGATCGTATAGTACATTTCAGCTGTACGACCCGAACTGTGTACAGGATGATTTTGGCACTTTTTGAACTAATCGTACAGGTCGATACCCATATCAGCTTGGACGATCAAATCATTTTTTGGTTGTCCAGCACAGTTTGCTCTGGACGACCCGAACTGTCATCTAGAAGATATCCCTTGATTTACACTAATCGTCTCGAACAATCACAGGATCGTACGAGACGATATGATCAATTTTTTCTACTGATCGTCCAGAAGAGTCAGATCGTCCAGGGTGAAGCAGCTGATTTTGAACTGATCGTACAAGACGATCTATCGATCGTCCTGGACGATCTTGGCCGACCAGTTAAGATTTAGGCCAAATTTTGAGCCCTCCTATAAAAGATATTTTTCTTTCAACAAGAAAAATCTTTTGCCACTTTCCTTTCCAGAGAAACCATAAGGAGAGAGAGAGAGTTTGGGAGAGAGAGAGAGAGGATCTTGTGAGGGAGAGTTCGTGAGGGGTTCACGAAGGTTGCTCCAAGCAAGGATCAGAGTCTTCTTCTCCGCTCGTCGTCTTTCATTGTGTTGGTGTTCTTTGGGAGAGGATCGTTGGCAAGAAGATCCGAGGTTCTCTGCCTGCTTCAGGAGGAAGCAAAAGGACGTTGGGTTCTCTGCCCGCTTCAGGTGGAAGCAAAAGGAGTTTAGGTTCTCTTCCTCACCGGGTGGTGGAAAGGAGATTTTTTGTACAGGCTTCTCCACCTTACTGTGGGAGCAAAAGGAGAGTCACTAATTATTTAGTGCAAAACCTGGAGGGGAGGCTTCAGAGAGTAGATGTAGGTCAAGTTGATCGAACCACTATAAAATCTGGATTACTTTTCTGATTCTGTTCTGCACTTTACTTTTCTGATATTAACTGCTTGGGTGAATATCTGTGATTGATCTTTTCGTTCTTGTTTACTTGTTTCTGCTGCAAAGTATCGAAAAGATTTTTTCTGTTCCTCGTGAAATTTTTAAATAAACAATTCACCCCCCCTCTTGGTTAGCCTCGGGACTAGTTCACTAGGGCTTAACATCCCTATCGAACTTTCAAGTGGTATAAGAGCGGGATTCAAAATTTAAGTTTAAAAAACGTTTGAATTTAATCCATAGCTAACTATAACAATCGTAATACTGCTGAAGGTTATTCTATTACAAGACCACCGTTGTTTGATAACATTCCTTTTGATTTTTGGAAAACACGCATGTCTACTTTTCTTCAATCAATCGATTATCGTATGTGGATGTTAGTTAAAGATGGTTATGAAGCACCACATAGACTTATTAACGGTATTAAAATTGAACTCCCATTTGTAGATTAGACTTTTGATGATCGTGATTTAGTACAGTTAAATGAAAAATATTTGAACTGTTTCTTTTGTGCTTTAAAATCTGAAGACTACATGCGTGTTTCTACTTGTACAACGGGTAAAGAAATCTAGGATAGATTGTGTATAACATATGAAGGTACAACTGAAGTCAAATAGTCTAGGTTAAACATCTTGTTACATGATTATGAACTTTTTTGTATGAAATCTAGTGAGACGATTTCAAAAATGTACACAAGGTTCACTCAAATTATTATCTCTTTGCATGCTCTAGGAAGAGAACTAACTAATTATGAAAGAGTGAACAAAATTCTTAGATGTTTGCCTTCTTCATATGATGCTAAGATTACTATGATTACAGAATCTAAAGATTTAAATACTTACTCTATTGACAGCTTACTTGGATCACTCATTGCTTACGAGCAAGGGGTGAACCAAAGACAACTTGATACAGGTGAACGAAAGAAGGAGAAGACAGTGGCGCTAAAGGACAATGATTCAGATCCTAGCACTTCTGGGTCTGATGGCGATGATGTTGCCTTAATCACAAGGCAATCCAAGAGCTTTCTAAGAAAGAAGAATAAGAATTTTCAAAAGTGGAACAAAGGTAAGACCAGTAGAAACTTTAAAGGTTCATCTAAATCTGTTTGTTTTGAATGCAGGAAGCCTGGACACATAAGGGCAGATTGTCTTACACTCAAGGCTCACCCAAGCAAGGAGAAGGGTGAGGAGAAACCAAAGTTCAGAAAGGATAAGAAGCGGATACAAAGGTGTTCTGGGTAGACTCTGTATCCGACTCCTCTGAGACTGAAGCTGAAGAGGAGGAAACAAATTTATGTCTGATGGCTGATGATCACCCTGGTCAGTCAGACCAGGAAGAGGTATGTGAGCTTACATACGATCAATTACTTAAAGTATCTAAAAAAATTCATGCATTGTGTAGGAAGCTTAAGAAAACCCACGCTAGTTTGAAACTGGATTATTTGACTTTGCAAAAAGAGCATGATATTTTGATTAAGGATCATTCCACTGTTGATAGCAATCACATATCTTTACTTGATGAGTCTGATGAATTGAATAAAAAATATTCTTATTTAGTTACTGTACATGATTCATTGAAAACCACTCATGTTGATTTGGAGAGAGCTTTTAAAGAATTAGATATCATGGCATGTGAAGTAGAAAGTAGCAATGGTGCTTTAAAATTTGAAATTACAAGTTTAAATAAAGAGAATGAATTTTTGAAAGTGAAAATCAGTGCTTTTGAGAAAAACCAAGCACCTCCCACTTTTGAAAAGTTTTATGCACTGCCACCTTTTGAAAAATCTGTTGCAAGTTCCTCAAAGCATGTTTCATATGCATCTAGGAAGAGGCACTATAACTCACGTAGATTAGTAAACCCTTTTCCTGGTGTTAGATGTTATTCATGTGGCATGTTAGGACACATTTCCCACACCTACACTGTTCATCATAGTACACATTGGGTGTGGATGCCAAAATTGCCTGTTTCACAGCACAGCACGCATGCATTACATTCTTCTTTTCATAATAATTGGGTTCCTAAGACTCATGTTTGATATTTTTGTAGGTGTGCTCTCACACAAGATCTTGTGAGAGCATGTGGTACCTGAACAGCGGATGTTCTAGACACATGACTGGAGATGCAAATCAGTTCATTTTGCTGGAGGCCAGGGCTGGAGGCAAGGTTACACTTGGTGATAACACCACCAGGAGGGTGGTAGGCTTAAGTATAATTGGTGATTCAAAGAATTTTATGATTGATAATGTTTTGCTTCTAGATGGACTAAAACACAACTTGCTGAGCATCAGTCAACTTTGTGACAAAGGATACAACATCAAATTCCTGCCCACTGGCTGCATTTTAAGCTTAAATGATAAAGTTGTTTTATAGGGGCAAAGGATCAACAACGTCTATAAGCTGGATGTAAGTTACATTAAATCTGATAATTCAATTTGCTTAAAAACTACTACTGATGAGTCTTGGTTGTGGCGTAAGAGATTGTGTCATGCCAGTATGAAAACCCTTAGGAGAGTCACCCAAAAGGACTTAGTTAAAGGTGTGCCCAAGCTTAAGTTCACTAAAGATCACCTGTGTGATGCCTGTCAGTTAGGAAAGCAAGTCCAGTCCTCTTTTCACTCTGTTAAGGACATTAGCACCTCTAGACCTTTAGAAGTTCTTCATATGGACCTCTTTGGACCCATTCGCACTGCCAGCTTAGGGGGAAAAGTCTATGGATTTGTGATTGTAGATTACTACTTGAGGTTCACATGGATTAAATTTTCGTCCCACAAATCTGAGTCATTTGATGAGTTTAAGTCCTTCTCCACTTGGATTTAGAGGAAGTTAGGTTGTGAGATCCTGACTATTCATAGTGATCATGGTGGAGAGTTTGAAAATGTGAAATTTGGAAGTCTTTGTGAGGAGCAAGGGATTAGTCATAATTTTTCAGCTCCTAGGACCCCTCAGCAGAACGGGGTAGCTGAAAGGAAGAACAGGACCTTAGTGGAAGCCGCTAGAGCCATGCTTGTCGAGTATTCACTTCCAAAATACTTCTGGGCTGAAGCGGTGAACACTGCCTGTTATGTGCTGAATAGGGTGAATGTGAGATCAAAACTGAACAAGACACCTTATGAGATCATTAAGGATAGAACTCCAAACCTGTCCCACCTCCATGTCTTTGGCTGTAAGGTTTTTATTCTGAACAACGGAAAATCACCCTTAGGAAAGTTTGACCCCAAATCTAATGAAGGAGTGTTCTTAGGCTATTCTAGTGTGGGGAAATCATTTAGGGTGTTCAACAAAAGGACCTTGGTGGTGGAAGAGATAACCCTAAGGTGAATAGAATTGAGGAAGAAGAAGAGGTAGAGTAAATTACCCAAGGGATTGGAAATGAAAATCTGGAGGAGAGGGTAGAACCTCAAACCACACTGCTTAGAGATTGGAGATATTCTTCGAGTCATCCTAAAGAACTGATCTTAGGAGACCCTTCTGAAGGTGTTAGGACTAGGAATGGACTTAGGAAGGAAGTAAACCATTCTGCCTTCATCTCAATGACTAAACCCACCAACATCAATCAAGCCCTTTTGGATGAGTTTTAGATCTTAGCTATATAGAAAGAATTGAATCAATTTGTAAGGAATGATGTTTGGGAGTTAGTAGAAAGACCTAGAAATCAAAGTATTATGGGAACCAAGTGGGTCTTTAAGAATAAGATGAATGATTCTGGTGTGGTTGTGAGAAATAAGGCAAGATTGGTGGCTAAGGGGTATAATCAGATAGAAGGGATTGATTTTGAGGAGACTTTTGCCTCTGTAGGTAGATTGGAAGCCATTAGAGTGCCACTAGCCTTTGCTTGTTATAAAAGATTTAAGCTGTTTCAAATGGATGTCAAGAGTGCCTTTTTAAATGGGGTAATAAAAGAGGATGTTTTTGTAGAACAACCCCCAGGTTTTGAGAGTTCCCAATATCTAAATCATGTTTATAAATTAAAAAAGGCCTTATATGGAGTGAAACAGGCACCCAGAGCTTGGTATGAGAGGCTTAGCACATTCCTGTTTGAAAGAGAGTTTGTTAAGGGGAGCGTAGACACTACCCTTTTTCTGAGGAGAATAGGGGATGACTTACTCATTATCTAGATCTATGTTGATGATATAATTTTTGGATCTTCTAATAAATATTTATGTGATGAGTTTTCTGAAATAATGAGTTAGGAGTTTGAGATGAGTATGATGGGAGAATTGTCCTACTTTTTGGGGTTTAGCATAAGGCAATCGGATGATAGAACCTTTCTCAATCAATCTAAATACACTAAGGACATTTTGAAAAAATATGAAATGGACAAAGCCAAGCCAATCAATACTCCCATGAGCTCCTCTGGTCAGTTAGATAAGGATTCAAGTGGAAAATCTGTTGATCAGAAGAAGTATAGAGGAATAATAAGATCACTGCTTTACCTGACTGCTAGCCGACCTGATATCATATTTAGTGTCTATCTTTGTGCTAGGTTTCAGGCTGATCCTAAAGAGTCCCACCTGACTGCTGTTAAGAGAATTCTTAGATATCTTTTAGGGACCCTAAACCTAGGAATCCGGTACCCTAAGCACAACACCTCTTTTGAGATCATTCGATATTCTGATTTTGACTTTGTGGGGTGTAGGGTGGATAGAAAGAGCACTTCTGGAACTTATCAATTCATAGGACAGTCTCTAGTCTCCTCGTCCAGTAGAAAATAGAACTCAGTTGCACTTTCCACTACTGAAGCTGAGTATATTACCTTAGGAAGTTGTGTGGCCCAAGTTCTTTGGTTAAAGTAACAAGTTTTGGACTTAGGTTTACTTGTTGGCACAATTTCTGTCCTGTGTGATAATACCAGTGCCATCTGCATCTCTAAGAATCCAATCCAACATTCTAGGACCAAACACATTGACATAAGGCATCACTTCATTAGGGACCATGTTACAAAAGGGGACATTAAGCTACATCATGTAGCAACTGAAAATCAGCTGGCTAACATATTCACTAAACCACTGGCCTTTGACTCTTTCAGCATTTTGAGAACCAGATAAGGAGTGATTGATATAAATGCTTGATTCTGATGACTGCTAATTTCTGATTATTTTTTATTGTTATTCTATTTCTGTTAGTTAGCTTTTTGATTTGCTTATTTGCTTTCTGTTGTTTTTATTGTTTCTTCGTCTGCTGATTTCTATGTTAGCCTTGCTTTTGGTTTGATTTGAGTATTTACTTTGGTGTGATTTTCTACCTATTTTTTATTCACTGGTTCATCTCCTTTATTTACTATTTTATGCTTTTTAAAATCAGATCACTGCTCAGTACTTCTGCTAAACTGAATTTCTGATTGAGAGTTTTACTTTATTTTTATTTTGAAACTGGTAAGCAGTGAGTGATTCCACTGGATCTGTTAAAGGGAAGAAACATTGATGATTGTTTCTCTTCCTCTAACTCCTTTTCTGGTGTATAGTTTCTCTTGGATAAAAATCTTCTTCAAAATTAAAATATTAGTTTTTGAAATAGAGATTTGTTTTATCCTCCTACAGTAATCTACCTCATATGAATAGTATTTTCAAAGTCTTGAGTCATTGTCATGATTTTCTAAATCAAGTGATTGCATTTATCATATGATGTATGGCTTTTGCTTTGTGAATTACTCCTCCTTATTATGGAGAGTCATCTCCTATGTCTGGAAGATAATTTTACAGCTGAGACTCTTTAACGATTAAGAAAAGAAGAAAGCTTACAAAAGATGCGCAGTGCGCCAAATAAATTGAAAACGAGGCACAAAATGAGCCCAAAGCTTAAAAGATTCGAAATGTCACCAACTAAAAGATACACAAAGTGTATCAAAAATTAAAAGATGCGTAAAGTGCCAACCAAATTGAAAACGAGGCACAAAATGAGCCCAAACCAAGCTTTCTTCCCTTTCAGATCTTTAAATGTCTTAGAAAAATCTGTACGTCACTTAATATTTTCAAAAGCTTGAGTTTGAAAATCTTGATTTTTGGTTGATTACTCTGTAATACTATTATATCAGATATTTTTCTGGAACGAGGCTTGAAAGGATCTCTTTTCGAATCTAATTTTTTTTCTTCTGAATTTGATTTTTATTTTGAAAGAGATTTGCATCGATAAGGTGCCCGAGGAGGGAGTTACGAAAGTCAATTTTTCTAACCTTTTTTGGATTTCAGCACTGTCAATCGTATTCTTACTGGCTTTTGGATCTAAAAAAAAAATTATTGCTTTTGTGTTCTCGGTTCACATTTTATTTCATTTGGTTTTATTTTTTTTCATTTTACTGGTTGTACTAATATTTCAGTGTTTCTGTTTACCCTCCTCCTTTTTGTGATGTTAAAAGAAAGAGTCAGTTGTAGTCGTTTCTGTTTTTTTGTTATGTGTTATGTGTCCTGTAGTGCTTTAGTTATTAAATGAAAATTTGAAAAAAATATGTGTTTTTTGATCTCCTAGTTATTTTATTTTTCAAACTACTGTACAAATGTTTGCCATCATCAAAAAGGGGGAGATTGTTGCAAATCTGGTTTTGATGATGACAAGCATGTCTCTATTATGTTTTTTCTTTGCTAACCCGTTTCAAGCACAAAAGATCACGACCAACTCAAGCCAACTCAAGATCGGGTCCAAGTGTGTCCATTGTACTATTTTCCTTTTTCTTGAGTCAATTGTAATGTAACTGATGCCCTAGCTAAGTAACCTTCCACACACACTCTCAGGGGGAGAGCTTGAGTGCTTGAGTGAGTTAGAGTTTCTATTCATTTTTTGTTTAGATCATCCTGGATGATATTCACATCATCCTGGTCGATCCAGTAAAAAATAAAAATCCTTATTAGGGCGACCAAGTTAAGTGCGTCTGATTAAGCAGATCGTCCTGGATGATCTTTGGATCGTATGGGATGATATGCTCAAATCAAAAAATTACAACCGCTAGATCAAGTTAGGCAAGTTTTTATTTTAAGATATTTGGTCTGATCGTCCCGGACGATACGTGTATCATCCTGGACGATCCTGTACAATCATGTCTAAATTAATCTGGTAATTAAGGAAAGCAATTTATATTTGATTGATACGATCATATCGTCCTGGACGATCGCAGGATCGTCCTAGACGATCATGATCGTCTAGTGTATTTCAGCTGTATGACCTAAACTGTGTACATGATGATTTTGGCACTTTTTGAACTAATCATACAGGATGATACCCATATCGACCTGGACGATCAAGTCATTTTTTGGTCGTCCAGCACAGTTTGCTCTGGACAACCCGAACTGTCTTCTGAATGATATCCCTCGATTTACACTAATCATCCCGGACGATCGCAGGATCGTACAGGATGATATGATCAATTTTTTCTACTGATCGTCCAGAAGAGTAAGATCGTCCAGGGTGAAGCAGTTGATTTTGAACTGATCGTACAGGACGATCTATCGATCGTCCTGGACGATCTTGGCCGACCAGTTGAGATTTAGGGCAAATTTTGAGCCCTCCTATAAAAGATATTTTTCTTTCAACAAGAAAAATCTTTTGTCACTTTCCTTTCCAGAGAAACCATAGAGAGAGAGAGAGAGTTTGGGAGAGAGAGAGAGAGAGGATCTTGTGAGGGGGAGTTGGTGAGGGGTTCACGAAGGTTGCTCCAAGAAAGGATCAGAGTCTTCTTCTCCACTCATCGTCTTTCATCGTGTCGGTGTTCTTTGGGAGAGGATCATCGGCAAGAAGATTCGAGGTTCTCTGCCTGCTTCAGAAGGAAGTAAAAGGACGTTGGGTTCTCTGCCCGCTTCAAGTGGAAGCAAAAGGAGGTTAGGTTCTCTGCCTCACCGGGTGGTGGAAAGGAGGTTTTTTGTACAGGCTTCTCCGCCTTGCTGTGGGAGAAAAAGGAGAGTCACTTGTTGTTTAGTGCAATACCCAGAGGGGAGGCTCCGGGGAGTGGACGTAGGTCAAGTTGACCGAATTACTATAAAATCTGGTTTGCTTTTCTGATTATGTTCTGCACTTTACTTTTTTGATATTAACTACTTAGGTGAATATTTGTGATTGATCTTTTCGTTCTTGTTTACTTGTTTCCGCTGCAAAGTATCGAAAAGATTTTTTCTGTTCCTCGTGAAATTTTTAAATAACCAATTCACCCCCCCTCTTGGTTGGCCTCGGGACTAGTTCACTAGGGCTTAACATCCCTATCGAACTTTCAACACCTAGTCTTTTCCTTAAGATGCTAAAGGAGTCATAGGCTAGGGGTTTAGTGAAGATGTCTAACAATTAGTCTCCAGTAGATATATGATGTAATTTAATATTTCCCTTGGTAACCTGATCTCTTATGAAGTGATGCATAATGTCTTTATACTTTGTGCGGGAGTGTTGAATATGATTTTTGGATATGCAAATGGCACTAGTATTGTCACACATGATAAGGATGGTGCCTACATATAGTCCAAGATCTAAGATTTATTTCTTTAGCCATAAGACTTGAGCAACTAACTTCCTACAACAATGTATTCCACCTCAACAGTGGAAAGGGCTACCAAGTTCTACTTTTTTTTGACCAGGAAACTAATGATTGACCAATAAATTGATAGGTTCCTAATATACTTTTCTTATCTATCCTACATCTTATAAAATCAAAATCTAAATATCCTATAATTTCAAAGGTTAAACTATGCCTAAGGTACCATATACCTAGGTTTTGGGTGCCAAATAGGTATCTAAGGATTCTCTTAACAGCAGTCATATGAGATTCTTTTGGATCAACCTGAAATTTAACACATAGACACACACTAAATATTATATATGATCTACTAGCAATCAAATAGATAAGTGATCCAATTATCCCTCTATACTTTTTCTGATCTACTGACTTTCCATTTGGGTCCTTATATAACTGAATAGTAGAGCTCATGGGAGTGTTTATTGCTTAGCATTATCCATTTCATATTTCTTAAGGATATCCTTGATGTATTTAGATTGGTTAAGAAAGGTTCTATCATCCATCTGCTTTAATCTAAATTTAAGAAAATAGTTCAGCTCTCCCATCATACTCATCTCAAACTCTCTACTCATTGTATTTAAAATGTCATCACATATGTTTTTATTTAAGGATCCAAATAAGATGTCATCAGCATAAATTTGGATAATGAGTAATTCTTCCCCTACCTTTTTGAGTAATTGATTTGTGTCTATGCCACCCTTAACAAAGGCTCTATCTAGTAGGTGTTACAAATCTGGATTCAAGCATTATAATTTTGATGATAACAAATATTTTTGTCACTACTGCACATCTATTTAGTTGCCCTGCCTACTAACTTTTTCAGGTCTACAAGATCAGTTGAAATTCATGCCAGCTCAAGATTGGATAGATTAGGACTGAGTCAATCTTTTATTTTAATTCCAATAGTTTTTACCTTTTCTTAAGTCAAATATAATAAGATAGATCCTGATGTTAAGTAACCTTGCACACACACACTCAGGGGGAGAAATTTGGTAAGTTAGAGAGTTTTTTGGTTTTTGACCATATCATACAGGACGATACAAAATCATCCTCGATGATCAATTAAAACTTGAAACCCTAATTAGGGCATCTGGGTTAAGTAAATTTGATTAGGCAGATCATCCTGGATAATCCTCCTATTGTCCTGGATGATGTATTTAAATTTAGAAATCAACCGCCAATCAAATTTTAGGTAATATTTTATTTTGTATATTTTGAACTAATCGTGTAGGATGATCCTGATCATCCTGGATGATTCATTACAATCTTGCCTAAAATAATCTCTTGATTAGGAGACTAATTATGGTTAAGTTAATCAATCACATCATATAGGATGATCGACCAAATCATCTCTGATGATCCTTTATATTTCGTGGGATGATCACTAATCGTCCCAGATAAAAATAATGGTTTTTTTCTAATCGTCCAAGATATTATCCTAGACGTCCTGAACTTTTGCCTGGATGATTTATTGATTGCCACTCAAAATGAACTTATTATCCCAGACGATTGTGTAATCGTCCTAGACGAAACCCTTATTTTCTTCTGATCATCCAGGATATCATCCTAGATGTCCTAAACATTTATCTAGATGATTTATCGATTGCCACTCAAATTGATCTGATCATCCAAGATGATCGTATAATCATCTTGGATGATATGTAGAAAATATTTCTTCTAATTGTCCAGATAATGGCAATTATTCGGGCAAAAAGGCTATTTTTGTGCTGATAGTACAAGACAATCGACAGATCGTCCTGGACGATCTTTGAAGGCAAATTAAAATTTAGGGCACTTTTTGAGGCCTTCTATTTAAGCTCTTCTATAAGTGATGTTGCAATATCTTTTATTATTTTCCTGTCCAAAAGAGAGTTAGAGGAGAGGGAGAGTTTGGGAGAGAGAGAGGATCTTATAAGGGGGAGTTTATGAGGGGTTTCTCAAAGGTTGCTCCAAGTAAGGATTTGATCATCTTCTTCCTTCTTCGACCTTGGTTCCATGGTGGCTCTGGGAGATGATCATCAACATCAGATCTAGGTTCTCTTCCTTATCCAAGAGGGAGTAAAAGGATTGTCAGGTTCTCTGCCTACTCCAAGAGGGAGTAAAAGGATTCCAGGTTCTCTGCCTCACCGATTCATTGGAAAGATTTTTTAAGGGCTTCTTCACCGTGCTGTTGGGGAAAAAGGAGAGACACTATAGTTTTAGTGAAATACCTGGAGGGGAGGCTCTAGGGAGTGGACGTAGGTCAAGTTGACCGAACCACTATAAATCTGGTGTGTTCTTTTCATTTACTTTTCTACACTTTAATTTCCAATTATTTTTGTGATCTGATCAGTGTTGAAATCTTTAGTTTTGGTCATCTGCTTCCACTTAAACTATTTGTGTTTAAAATATTTAAAAAGATTTTCCTTGTTATTTAAGTTAATTTTTTAAAAATACCAATTCACCCCCCCCCCCCCCCCCCTCTTGGTTAGTCCAAGACTAGTTCATAAGGGCTTAACAACCCTAAGAAACTTTTACTAGGAATGTGCTTAGCCTTCATATCATGCTCTAGGTGCTTGCTTTAATCCATATAATGTCTTATTTAACTTGAACACATAATTTGGAAATTATGAATTTTTAAAGCCCGACGGTTGCTTAACAAACACATCCTCTTTAATCATCCCATTTAGGAAAGCACTCTTAATATTCATTTGATACAATTTAAATCCCTTAAAGTAGGCAAAAGCTTGTAGCACCCTAAGGGCATCTAGACTAGCTATAAGGGCAAAGGCTTCCTCAAAATTGATAACTTAAAATTGATTGTACCACTTAGCTACTAATCTGGCCTTATTTCTTATCACTATTCCAGAGTCTTTCATTTTATTTTTAAACACCTCCTTTATTCTAACCACACTCTGGTCCTTTAGTCTTTTGACTAGTTCCCATACAACATTTCTAACAAATTGATTTAGCTCTCCTTGCATTGTTAGGATCCATAATTCATCAGCTAGGGCTTGATCTATGCTAGTGGGTTCTATTATGAGATAAATGCAGAATAACTAACTTCCTTTCAAATTCTATGCCTGGTTCTGAAACCTTCAATGGGTCTCTTAAGATCAGTTTTTTAGGATGACTAGAAGAATATCTCTATTCTCTAGGCAATGGCTCCTGAGGTTCTACTCTATCTCCTATAGCAATGGCTTCTACCCCTTGAATGACCTCTACTTCTTCTTCTTTAGGTTTAGATTCAGAGGTCTTATCTTATTCATTAAATATCACTTGGGTAGACTCTTTTACTATAAAGGTCCTCTTAATGTATATTCTATAGGCTTTCCGAATAGATGAATAACCTAAGAAGACTCCTTTATCAAATTTTGGATCAAATTTTCCTAAGGGTGATTTCCATTGATCAGGATAAAGCATTTACACCCAAAAACATTCAAGTTAGAAAAGGTTGGGTGTCCTACCCTTAATGAGTTCTAAGGTGTCTTATTTAGCTTGGATCTAACATTCACCATATTTAGAACTCAACAAGCAATATTTACTACTTCTGCCAAAAAATATCTCTAGAGAGAATATTCAGCTAATAAGGCCCTAACATCTTCTACCAAGGTTCTATTTTTCCTTTCAGCTATTCCATTCTGCTAAGGGGTCCTAGGGGCAGAGAAGTTATGTTCTATACCTATCTCTTAATAGAAAGATTCAAACCTATCATTTTTCAATTCTCCACCATGATCACTATGAATGGTTACAATTTCACATCCTAATTTCCTTTTAATCTAGGTGGAGAAAGTTCTAAATTCCTTAAATGAATCACTCTTATATACTAGGAATCTAACCCAAGTAAATCTAAAGAAGTCATCTACTATTACAAATTTGTATATCTTCCTTTTTAGGCTGGCATTACTAACTGGTCCAAATAGGTCCATATGAAGGATTTCTAGTGGCCTAGAGGTTTTGATGTCTTTAATTGAATGAAATGAATTCTTAATTTATTTTCCTAGTTGGGAGGTGTCACAATGGTGGTCCTTCATGAAGTTTAACATAGGTATGCCTCGAACGAGGTCTTTTGGGGTAATCTTCCTAAGTATTTTCATACTTTCATGTTATAGTCTCCTATGCCATAATAAGGAATCATTAACAATAGCTTTCAAACAGAGGGAATCAGAGTATTCAACGTAGTTTAAATCAAGCATATACATGTTATTCACCCTTTTCCCTTCTAATACTAATTTAACATCGTAGCTAATCATGCATTTCATAGATAGGAATTTAATATGAAAGCCTTTGTCACATAATTGACTAATACTCAGTATGTTATGTTTTAAACCATTGACTAACAAAACATTTTTAATTATAAAATTTTTAGAGTTGTCAATTATACCTGAGCAAACCACTTTTCTAGTAGTGTTATCCCCTAGTGTGACCTTGCCTCCTGACCTGGCCTCCAGTGTGATGAACTCCTTCAAATCACAGTCATGTACCTCGAGCATCCACTGTCCAGGTACCATATGCTCTCACTAGGTCTTTTGTATGAGCACCCTTACAAAGTCATTCAAACGTCAAATTTGGGAACCTAAGTGAGTTTGGGTTCGACCTTATGTGTTGAAGAATGATATATATGCTTGCTATGATGTGATGTATGTATATTTGGCCTCTATACTAGGTGTGTCTTATGGTGGATAGTGCAAGTGCGGGCTATATTACTTAGCATGCCACAGGAGTAACACCTAACACCATGAAAAGGATTCACTAATCATGTGGGTTATGGTGCCTTCTCATAGGTTTAAATGCTGAATACTATGGAGACGGGTTATGAAATTATGCTAAGGTTTATTATTCTTAAGTGCAATTAGTTTTTCTTGTGAAAATTTATTCGCATTTTCAAGAATGGATATTTCTATTTTCAATGTATGCTCCCTACCATCTGTTTCATCTACGCATGCTTTTAATCCTTTGTATGTTTTCTCTAATTTAATATGTGATGTTTTTAAGGAGTCATATGCATTAGATAGGTCAGCATACTTCTCATCTAATGCATCAAATTCATCTAGTAAAGTCACAAAATCACTATCTAAAGTAGAATGCTCGATTACGAAACTAGCATGCTCTTTTTGTAATGTACTAAAATTAGTACTGAGACTAGTATAAATCTCTTTTAACTTCCTATAAGTATCATGAATTTTCTCTGAAATAATAAATAATTTATCATAGGAAAGCTAACATACCTCATCTTGATCTGATTAATCAAGATTATCATTAGCCATTAGACACAAGTTTGTTACCTCCTCCTCTGCTTCCGATTTTGATGATTCTGAGGCAGAGTTGCCCCGAAAAGCTTTCTGTATCTTTCACTTTCCCATCTTGAACTTTTTCTTTTCTTCACTCTTCTCCTTGTTTGGGTGAGCATTTAGGTTGGGATAGTCCGTTCTCAAGTGTCCCAGCTTCCTGCATTCAAAATAAATAAAAGCATATGACACTTTAAAATTTTTATTTATTTTACCTTTATTCCACTACTGATGATGCCTTTATTTTCTATTTAGGAAACTTTTAAATTATCATGTCATCTGTGTGATGTCATCCTCTCTTTCATCTGTAGACCTATCACTTGCTGACTCATTTGCTTTAAGTGCTGCAGTTTTTTTCTTCTTATTTTCACCTGCATTACTTTGCCTTTGACTCACTCCTTTCTCATAGGCAATGAGTGACCCAAGCAAGTTGTCAATAGACTAGACATTAAAATCCATAGATTCAATAATTGCAAAAATTTTAGCATCATATACACTAGGCAGGCAACATAGGATTGTACTAACTTTTTTCAAATTAGAATGTTCTATATCCAATTCATGTAGAGATGTCACTATCTGTGCAAACCTAGTGTACATTTTTGAAATTGACTCACTAGGTTTCATGCGAAATAGTTGGTAGTCATGAAGTAAAATGTTTAACCTAGACTATTTTACTTCACTAGTTTCCTCGTATGTTATACATAGTTTATCTCATATCTCCTTCTCCATAGTACAGGTTGATACGTGTATATAATCTTCATATGTTAAAGTACCAAAAAAATATTTCAAGCATTTAGCATTTAATTGAGCTAAATTTATCTTTACTGCTCCATTCATTAAACGATAATTCAGTTTTAATTCCATTAATCAAATGAGATGGTATAGAATCACCTTCTAGTACTAAACACCACATGCAATAATCGATAGATTGCAAAAAGGTAGTGTTGCGAATCTAGATTCAAGGATTATGATTTTGATGATAGCAAATATTTTTATTTTTGGTTGAGTGCCTAACCTTTTAAGTTCACAAGATCAATTGTAATTCAAGCCAGCTCAATATCAAGTTAGTTTATTTGTGTTTCAGGTTCAATGTATTTCTTTTTATCTGTCTTAAGTCAAGTGTAATGTAATGGATCCCAAAGCTAAGTAATCTTGTACACACGCACTCAGGGGGAGAGGTTTAGTGAGTTAGAGTTTTTGTTCTAATTTTGTTCAAATCATCCTGGATGATATTCATATCATCCTGGATGATCCATTAAAAATAGAAAACCTAATTAGGATAGCAGTATTATGTCAGTTTGATTAAGCAGATCATCCTAGCCGATACACCCATCGTATTGGACGATATGCCCAAATTAGAAATTCTTAGCCGTCAGACTAAGTTAGGCAAGTTTTTATTTTTAGTGTTTTGATCTGATCACCCTAGCAAATACGTGTATTGTCCTGGATGATTCATTACAATCATGCCTAAATTAGTCAGGTGATTAAGGAAAAAAATTAATGTTTGATTGATTCGATCATATCATCCTGGACGATCACAATATCATCCTGGATTATCAATTAGAAATCCTGACCGTCCAGTATATTTCACCTGGATGACCCGAACAATCCTTTGGATGATATTTCCAATTTTGAACTAATCATATGGGATGATATCAATATCATCCTATAAGATCAAGTCATTTTAAAATCATCCAGCATGGTTTCCTGGACAACCTAAATAATCTTCTGGATGATATTCCTGATTTGAACTATTCATCCAGCACGGTCGTAGAATTATCCCAGACAATCAGAATAATCTTTGTCTTCTAATCATCCAGAAGAACCAAATCGTCCAGGCCAAAAGGGGCTTATTGACACTGATTTTACAGGATGATCTTTGATGGCAAGTTGAAATTTTGGGTAATTTTTGAGCCCTCCTATTTAAGATCTCTTTCATTTTACTGTTGAGATCTTTTACAGCTATCCTTTTCTAAGAGAGTCTTGAGAGAGAGGGAGAGCTTGGGAGAGGGAGAGAGAGGATCTTATGAGGGGGAGTTTATGAGGTGTTCATAAAGGTTGCTCCAAGCAACGATCTGAGTCATCATCTCCAGTCGTCATCCCTTGTCCCTTGGTGCTCTGAGGAGGGATTATCTATAAGAAGATCAAGGTTCTCTGCCTCCTTCAGGAGGAAGTAAAAGGAGTCTGGGTTCTCTGCCTCACCGGTTTGGTGAAAAGGAGTTTTATAAAGGCTTCTCCGCCTTGCTGTAGGAGCAGAAGGAGAGTCACTTTATGTTAGTGCAATACTTAGAGGGGAGGCTCCGGGGAGTGGACATAGGTTAAGTTAACCGAACTACTATAAAATCTGGTGTGTTCTTTCTGATTATTTTTTGCCTTTACTTTTTTGTTGATGATCATGTGATTGAAGTTATTGTGGTATTTCATTAAACATAATCACATCATCTTGAAGTTGCAATTATTTTAAAATATTCAAAAAGGTTTTCAAAATCATTTTTGCTTATGAATTTTTAAAACTATCAATTCACCCCCCCCCCCCCCTCTTGGTTAGCCTCGGGACTAGTTCTTTAGGGTTTAACACCCCTCATGAACTTTCAAGTGGTATCAAAGAGGGATTCATAAAATCAAGTTTTGAAAAACTTTTGAATTTGATCCATGGCTAACTTTGGTTATAAAAACACCACTGAAGGGTATTACATTACTAGACCACCCTTGTTTGATAACATACCTTTTAATTTTTAGAAAACTTGTATGTCCACATTTTTACAATCTATAGATTATCGTTTGTGGATGCTTGTTAAAGATGGATATTGTGCTCCATTTAGATTAGTTTATGGCATTAAAATGGAACTTCCTTTTACTTAATGGACATTTTATGATCGTGACTTAGCACAATTAAATACAAAATGCTTGAACTATTTTTTTTGTGCTTTAAAATCTGAAGACTACATATGTGTATCTACTTGCACTACTAGCAAAAAAATCTGGGATAGATTATGCATTATATATGAAGGTACATCTAAAGTTAAACAGTCTACTTTAAATATTTTGCTTCATGACTACGAACTCTTTCGCATGAAACCTACTGAATCAATTTCTGAAATGTGTACTAGGTTTACATAGATTATCACCTCCCTGCAATCCTTAGAAAGAGAACTCACCAATTATGAAAAAGTTAACAAAATCTTAAGATGTTTGCTCTCTTCCTATGATGCCAAGATAACTGATATCAATGAATCCAAGGATTTGAATAATTATTCTATAGATAACTTACTTGGATCACTAATTGCTTACGAGCAAGGAGTGAACCAAAGGTTGCTTGATGCATGCGAGAATAAGAAAGAGAAAATAGTAGCACTGAAGGCCAATGATACGAGACTAATTCTTCTGGGTCTGAAAGTGATGATGTTGCCTTAATCACTAGGCAATTCAAGAGCCTTCTAAAGAAGAAACACAAGAACTATTTGAAATGGAATAAAGATAAGTCTAGTAAAAATTCTAAAGTATGTTCTAATACAGTTTATTTTGAATGCAGGTAGCCTGGACATATAAAAGCTGATTATCCTACACTTAAGGCTCACTAAAGCAAGTTCAAGAAGGACAAGAAAAGGATTCAAAATGTTTTCTAGGCGGATTCTACATCTGACTCCTCTGAGACTGAAGCTGAAGAGGAGACTACAAACTTGTGTTTGATGGCGGATGAACATCATGGTCAGTCTGACCAAGAAGAGGTATTTGAACTATCCTATAGTTAATTACTTGATGTTTTTAAAAAAATTTATTCATCATATAGGAAACTTAAGAAAATGCATGCTAGCCTGAAATTGGAATTCCTGAACCTGCAAAAAGAGCATGAAGTTATACTTAAAGATCATTCTACACTTGATAGTAATCACATATCATTACTTGATGAATTTGATGAATTAAACAAAAAGCATTCTGAATTGATTGTTAAGCATGATTCATTGAAAATATTGCATGCTGATTTAGAAAAAGTATTTAAAGAACTAGACAACATGGCATTGGATTTAGATAATAGTGAGCATGCATTAAAATTTGAACTTACAAGTCTTAAAAAACAAAATAAATTTTAAATGTAAAATTCAATGCATTTGAGAATAACGAAACACTTCCTACATTTGTGTAATTTTATAAACCTCTATCACTTGAAGAAGTTCATTCAAAATCATCAAAACATGCATTATTCAAATCTAGGAAGAAGTACTATCACCCACATAAATTAGTTAACCCTTTTCCTAGAATTAGATATTTCTCTTGTGTCATGTTAGGACACTGTTTTGGGTTGGAAAGCGGGTTTTGAAAATTTTAGTTTTCTTTGGGGAATTTAAAAATTTATGTTGAGTTCTAATTCTAAAATCAAACATCCCATCAGAAGAAATATACCACCTTGGGAGGTGGAGATAAAATTTCACCAAGGGGTTCAGATTTAGAATTATAAATCCCGTCTTGAATATCTTAACCGAATTTAAGAGAGAACTTCATATGGCCCCTGAAAGGTCAAAGTAAAGTTCAATCAAATATCGAGCTACGATAATCAAGGGAAGTGATCGTAAATTTCATATTCGAATTCATTTTAACAAAAGATATATCTCCCCGAAGGGAGAAGATATCATTTGTTAATAATCATTCGAACATAACGATAACGATCATTAGTAATTTAACTTTCCCCAAAATGACTAATTGAGTTTTGAAAATTAATTTTGAAAATCAGTTGTGGGTTCTAAATCTCTTAAGATCACAAGCCCTCGTAGTTAATTACATCGTGGGTGACCGAAGTCTCCTACGAAAACTTTCGATTAAAATAATGGCAGAAATTCTACTAGGAGATTTTCTAGGAGTGATACCAAAGAGGTGAGTTTGGAAATCAGATAGGGAGTGGATCAAGCTTGAGCAGTTATTTTGGAGTTAAAGGAGGAAGGGTAGGAGACACTTTGGGACTCTGAAATAATTCAGAAGTGTCCCGACCTAAGTTAAGTTTTGGGCTTTAAATTTTAGATTGAAAGAGAATTTAGTTTGAGTTGAGCATTTTATTAAAAATTTGGGATTATATTCCTAGAGATTGGTGTCTTATTATGCAAAAAGAAATCTACCCCGGATCCTAAATCTATATTTGGACACTGGAACATAGTAGTCCGAACCTAACTAATGCAGTGCAAAACCTAGACTTACCCCGGCCTGGATTGGGGAGCCAGCTAACCACCTAGGCGATTAAAATCCAAGAGTCCGATCTTTTGATGCAAGAGTGGTAGGATATTTTTATTAAAGTTTTTGAGAGTTGGGGGCCCCTGGACTTATGTTGGGTGAAATTGCTAAAACAAATACAATTAAAATTTTAGACACACTTTTTAATTGATTTTTAATGCAATGCATACTGATCGACTCGATTAAATGCTTAAAATAAAATGAAGCAATTTTAAAAAGGCTTAAAAATAGATTTTATCCTAAAGATGCACAGATCTCCTTGGACACAACTGCACCCTCATAGGCCAGGTGGTCTGCCATAACCCGCAGGTAGGGAGGTGCCTAACAAAGGAAAAGAATAATGCAGTAATTATGAAATGAAAACTCCCAATGGTTTCAGGCTTACTTCTTTAAAGCATTAGAGTTTCTATGTTATCCTAAATTTTTTATTAAAGTTTAAGTAGAAGAATTTTTTATACCCTCACGAGCCTCCGATCGAATCTAGGCTAAATCAAAAAGAACGACATGCAATCGCAAAAAAACTAAGAAAAGTAGGCAACCCTATACACAATCAAATCAAATCAAAACACATTAAATAATTAAACTGATTAAATAAATGTCCATATGCAAATTGCCTTGCTTATTATAATCCATACTTACATAAATTAAAAGTGGCCGAGCACCACTAACAATAACCCGGATTCTAATCCTAATACAGACGCAAGTGACTTTGAGTGGGATACTCTTTGTCTTCTACTCCTCGGTCTTCTCCTCTTCAAGCTCCTTGGATTTTTCATGGTTTGATATTCAAATGGAAAAGAGAACTCTTCCCTCGAGGAGAAGGTTACTCTTTCCACTTTGGGTTGTAGAGTGATCAAAATTTGGAGTTCCAAATGGATAAGGACTATCCCCCAAAGGGGTATCCTTTTCTCTTTGGAATCCAATCTTTGGATCTATGTAACTTAAACTCAAAGTGCCACTTTCACAACTTAATACTCAAATAAATTACATAAATGTGAAAATAAAAAAATTTAGACTCTCCTGTAAGGTTATCCTAAGAATTTAAATATTAAAATACATCCAAAGCAGTTATATATATGTAGAAAAGTAAACACACTTAGCCACGCTCTTTTTATTTGGGGGCTAAGTAGCTGAAGCACATGCAGCATTTATATTTATTATTTATTTAGCCCACTTTATTGCCCTATACGAGCATGACCACCTGTAGAAAATTCAGTGAGCATCCAGATCGCTCCTAACCTAAGAGTAATCTAATCGCCCATCACATCAATTCACAGAGTGTAGCAAAGAAAGTAAGCAAACACATCAATCAATTTCAATCATAACATGCAATGAAAACTCAAAAAACTTGACACACAACAGAAAAGTAAACACCGGCCTAGCAGAGATCTAAAGTCGATTGTCCTAGCGAACCATCTAAAGTGAGTGTAGAAGGTCGTATGGCTGGGGTAGATCCTAAGCTGGGTAATTTATTGAAGTTGTTTACTGTTTGAGTTTGTTAAAGCTAAAGGAGGGCTTTATGTTTGAGTTTAAGTATTAATGTATTAAAGCTTAATTTAAATATATTTTATTACTAAATGATTACTACCTTTGTTGCTTATCGAGGCTGTGAAGTTTATTTCACCTTCCTTGGGTCTAAGTTAATAGCCTCGTAGGCCTGGGTTACCCAGTAGCAATCGGAGTTGATTGTGTTGATTTTATTCATTGAAAATTAAAGATCAATTAATATTAATTAATTCAATTAATTATTGATTTTAAAATTTAAATTATTTTATGTTTTCCATCAACATGTTCTTGGCGTTGTGCCACCAGGCTCGAGGAACTAGGCGTCCTTAGGACTCTTAGCCCTGTAGCCCAGAGTAGTCTATCCTAAAAACCTTACTGATGTAGTTAAATTAAGGATTTTAATTTGGTTAAGTAATTAAAAGTAACTTAATTTGGATGTCTAACACTCCATTCAATCCATTCATGGCGTTGTGCCACCAGGCTCGAGGAACCAGGCCTCCTTAAGACACTTAGCCCCGCAGCCCGGAGTAGTCCATCTAATAAACTTCATCTTTGGAGTGGTTGTTGTGTATTTAAGTGTTGATTGAGTTTTTTATTAATCAAACTATAGTTTTCTAAAATTTTAATGAATTATTGGATTTTTGGAATTTATTAGAATTATTTAATAATGTTAATTAAGGGTCCAAAAGTTAACTTTTTAAATTAAAGTTAGTTTTATAAGTTTCTATTTTTACTAAATATTAGACCTTATTATGAGTAGTCAGACTATTAGCACGCTCAATTTGGAGTTCCTATAAAAAGTTATGATTTTTTGAAGTTCAGACCTAGATTTGAACTACGGTTGACAAAAAATTGACTTTTTGATTTTGACCAGATTTTGAAGGTTTAACATTTTTAAAAAATACTAGACCTTAATTGGAGTTGAATGACACTAGGTTTATTCAATTTGGATTTTTCTGTAATTAGTTATGAATTTTCAAAATTGCCCTAATTATTGAATTTTTAAACTTATTTAATTAGGAGGGTTATGATCATTTTGATCCAAACTCATCGCAAACTACATGGAATCACTCCCAAAGGTTAGCAAAGACCCATGGGAACATTTCCAATTGTTTAGAAATTATTTGGGATTTTTAATAATTTTTAATTAATTAATTTAATTATATGTTGATTTTCATTAAAAGTCAAATTAAAGTTGAATTAGGAATACATTCAAGGGGCTTTTATTTTTCCTAGGTATAGAACTAAGTTCTGGTCAATTTGAGGTATTATTTATGACTTTGGACTTAATTTGGATTTATTAAATTTTTTTGAATTTTTTGGGTCCTAAAAAGAGCTAAAACTTTCGATAATTAAGTTTTTAATCTAATAACCTCTCCAAATTAAATGAAATTTGGATCTAAGGTACATGATGTGACTAAGTTTACTATGTTCAAGTTTCACCTGTATTGGGTGTGTGTATAATCCACTAGAAATTTTCAAAATTTTCTAGACTTTTCCTTAATTATTTTTCCTAGGTGTCTCTACTATTCAAATAGGCCTGAAATTTGGTGTGACTAACCCATACATATATGCAATCATGCCACAAAAATTATACAGCCTAATTCTACAGAGAAATGGAGTTATGAATTTTCAAAGTTTTAGGTCCAAAATGGACCCATAACCTTAAAAATTCACATCACAGAAAACTGGAGAATATTTGACCCTAGAAAAATCACATAGTATGCCTAAGATTCTCAGGAACATTCCACCAAAATTTGGGATTCATTTGATCCCTGGATTGCAAGAAAATTAAAGAAGACTAAAATAAATAAATGCAATTTTCTCACAATCCAGAGATCAAAATGACCTAATTTTAATTTTAATGAATTCTACATTTCATTACCTTTCCAACGAGACCAAAAATGTCCAATTTGGTAGAAATTCAATTTTTTATAATTTTCGAAAGATTCTGACCATTTTTTGAATTTTTTTTAACCATTTCTGGTCAAATCAACCGCTGACGCCAATCATTGGTAATGATTGGCGCAGAAAAGGTGGCGGCGAATAACAGCACGACACGTGGCATGGCAGGACCCGCCACTTATCCAGGTCGGATCCAATAATCCGACGGTCAGAACACGGGATAGCGGGATCGACGGCTAGGAACTTGCCACGTCACCCGACCTGACTGCAGGAGATCCCATGTTCGAGTCCAGAGGTAGACCACACGGTCTGCCTTGATCTGGACAATCCAATTTCTGATCAGACGGTCCAGATCTGTCGATCCTGTGTAGTTCATTTTGAATAGGGAACTTTAAATGCTCATCTCTCCCAAAATGCTCAACAAAATTTGACGAAATTTGAACTGTAGCTAGAGGGCAACATAATCTTGCAATGCCTGGAGTTTGAAGGCTCCATGCATTGTAGATTTCTTATAGTTTTAAATTGAATTTTTAGCTAAAAGTAAGATAACTTACAATCTACCCAGTGGATTTTTGCGAACTTGGGCTCCATTTGCTCCTGCTAATGTCCTCTATAAGTTCTCTGAAGACTCTAGAGGATTTTGATGGCTGAATTTGAAGATATCAAAGAAAGATAGTGTTTCTCTCTGTTCTCTCTCCTTTTCCACTAAAATGAAGGTTTGAGTGGTGGAAATGGTCGAGGAAGGCTTGGAATAGCCTTGGGGGGTGCTGGAGAGTATGGGAAACTCTTGGAGAGCTTTGGGGCTACTGGAGTTTGGGACTTAGGCAAGAAATGAACAAGATGATCCCTTAGGTCAAAATCCCTACACTTAACCCCTTATTTTTGAATTGGAAGGCTATGATTTCCTCATGGGTGCTTTGGATGCTTGCCAAGTGTCCCATGAGAAGCCTAAAACCTCGAGAAGGATGGTGGATTGAGAGGGATTGCTTAGCTCAAGTGGTGAGGGGACCACACCCTTTTTCCTTCATTTGGCTAAACAAAGCCTAAGCAAGGTTTAGGGGGCTAGTTTGTGGCCACTTAGGAAAGAAAAATAATTTATTTTGAGCATGTTGGGGCAGGTTTTAGGAGAGGGAAAAAGCTTGCCCATGTGGCATGGTCAAATTTCCATGATTTGGTCTCATTTATACAAATTTTTTGACCCATTGACTTGTTGACTAGTCAATGGTGACTAGGATGTGTATGGGAGGAGTCAAAGGTGCTGTAGGGGTCAATCTTAAGGGATATGAGGTCATGGTGTTGAAGGTTTGAGTGAATACATGAACTTGGAGAGGGTTTTGATCCCTCCAAATGGGTTGACCAAGTCAAACCTAGGGAGGATTGACTTTGAAGTCTTTGGACATGTCATGAGTGTCCAAACAAATGATTTTGAAGTATTATATTGGTTCGAGATGAATTCAAATGTTGAAAATAGCCATGGTTGGGTTAAGGGTGAATTTGGTCAACCATGGTTGACTTGGTCAACTAGGTCAAACCAAAGAGTTGGTTTGGTTTCAATGAGTCTCAAATATCATGGGGAAATTCATTGAGAGAGTTTTCAAAGGTTAAAGATGTTGAGCCATGTTGAGTTTTGATCAAAAGTCCAAAAACCCCTTTAAAGGGTATTTTGGTCATTTTGACCTCTGGTCAATCCTAGGTCAAGGTGAGTCCAAAAATACATAGATTAATATTAAGCACATCAATACCAAGGGTCTGGAGGTTATTAGAGGGTTTGGAGGAAACTCCAGGGTCAAATTCCACTAGGTGACCGGTCCACTGGCATGGGCCGTAAATATTTGAAGGCTCCGCAGCCTTTGGAAAAAGATTTAGCTTTTGGGTTTAGAACTGTCAAATTGGGATCAAATTTGAAGGGTTGGTCCTAGAGACATGTCTGGACGATATGCAATTGACGGATCATGATTCGGACGTCATTTGATTGGGTTTCTAGGTGATAGAAAGCTCACCTAGAAAGGGTTTCAGGACCTAAGTCCCTGGCCTTGGATTTGAACTGGATTTTGAAGCTGGATTGGATTTTGGATTTGAAGGGTTTGATTTTGGATTACCTAATTCATTTATAATCATTGACATGATTGTACATGATTAGATATGGCTGGAATTTAATAGGGGGCTGAACAGCTTCTAAGGTCTAAAAATTGAGGGAACTTAGTATATAGATATTTGCTAAGCCCTAGATGGGTTTGGAGACTAGAGTGATCTAAGATCTAAGCTGATCCTAGGGTCTAGATTGATCTAGAGCTTGGATAGGTCCTAAAGTTTAAATCTAGGAGAATCCTAGAATCTAGAAATCCTAGGGTCTAGATTGACTTGGAGTTTTGGGTTGGGTCTTGATGATCTCGTACAAAAGTGAGGTCAACAGACATATCTCCCACACCTGCACTATTGACTGTAGTACACATTGGGTGTGGAGGCCCAAAATGCATGATTCACAGCATAACACATATGTATTGCATTCTTCTTTTCCTAAGAAAGAACCCAAACTTGTTTGGGTTCCTAAATCTGACGTTTGATGATTTTATAGGTGTGCTCTCATACAAGACCTCATGAGAGCATATGGTTCCTGGATAGTAGATGCTTAAGATATATGATTGGGGATACAAATCAATTCATTTCACTGGAGGCGAGGGCTAGAGGTAAGGTCACTCTTGGAGACAACACCACCAGGAGAGTGGTGGGTTTAGGTATAATCGAAAACCCCAAAAACCTTTCGATTTAAAATATTTTGCTTATTGATAGACTGAAAAATAACCTGCTCAGCATCAGTCAACTCTGTGATAAAGGGTTCAGCATCAAGTTCCTGGCAAACACTTATATTATCGGCTTAAATAACAACACTATTTTATAGGGCAATTGGATCAACAATGTCTACATGCTTGATTTAAATAACATTGAATGTGCTACTTCATTTTGCTTAAAAACTACTACTGATGAGTCTTGGATGTGGCACAGGAGGTTATGTCATGATAGTAAAAAAATCCTTAGAAGAGTCACCCAAGAGGACATAGTTAAAGGAGTCCCCAAGCTTAAGTTCACTAAGTACCACCTATGTGATGCCTGTCCACTAGGGAAACAAGTTCATTCCTCTTTCCACTCAATTAAGGACATCAGCACCTCTAGACCTTTAGAAGTCCTTCACATGGATTTGTTTGGACCCATTAGCACTGCCAGCTTAGGGGGAAAAGTCTATCGATTTGTGATTGTTGATGACTACTCGAGGTTTACTTGGATTAGATTTTTGTCACACAAAATTGAGTCATTTGATGAATTTAAAACTTTCTCCACTTGGATTCAGAAGAAGTTAGGTTGTGAGATCTTGACCATTCATAGTGATCATGGTGGAGAGTTTGAAAATGTGAGATTTGGAACTTTTTGTGAGGAGCAAGGGATTATCCACAACTTTTCAGCTCTTAGGACCCCTCAGCAGAACTGTAGCTGAAAGAAAGAATAGGACCTTAGTGAAAGCCTCTAGAGCCATACTTGTTGAGTATTCACTTCCAAAATACTTTTGGGTAGAAGCGATGAACACAGCCTGTTATGTGTTGAATAGGATAATGTTAAATCCAATCTGAATAAGACACCCTATGAGATCATTAAGGGTAAAACTCCAAACCTGTCCCACCTCCATGTTTTTGGCTGTAAGGTCTTCATTCTTAACAATGGGAAGTCGTCCTTCTGAAAATTTGACCCCAAATCTGATGAAGGAGTGTTCTTAGGATATTCAAGTGTGGGGAAATCCTTTAGGGTGTTTAATAAGAGGACATTGGTGGTGGAGGAGACTACTCATGTAGTGTTTGATAAATCTGATCCTAAGGAGTTTAGAGCTGAGGAAGAAGGGGAAGTAGGAGAGATTACCCAAGGAGTAGAAAATACAAATCTGGAGGAAAGGGTAGAACCTCAAGACACATTGCCTAGAGATTGGAGATATTCTTTGAGTCATTCTAAAGAACTGATCTTAGGAGACCCTTCTTAAGGTGTTAGAACTAAGCATTAGCTTAGGAAGAAAGTAACCATTCTGCCTTTATCTCAATGACTGAACCCACCAACATTAATCAAGCCCTTTCTAATAAATTTTGGATCTTAGCTATGCAAAAAGAATTTAACTAATTTATGAGGAATGATGTTTGGGAGTTATTAGAAACTTAAGAATCAAATTGTAGTGGGAACCAAATGAGTCTTTAAGAAAAAATGAATCATTCTGGTGTGGTGGTTAGGAATAAGGTAAGATTGGTGGCTAAGGGGTACAACCAAACAGAAAGGATTGATTTACAGGAGACCTTTGCCCCTGTAGCTAGATTGGAAGCCATTAGAGTGCTACTAGCCTTTACATGTTATAAGGGATTTAAGCTTTTTTAAATGGGTGTCAAGAGTGCCTTTTTAAATGGGGTAATAAAGGAAGATGTTTTTGTAGATCAACCCCCAGGTTTTGAGAGTTCCCAATATCCAAATCATGTTTTTAAATTAAAAAAGGCCTTATATGGATTGAAACAGTCACCCTGAGGTTGGTATGAGAGGCTTAGCACATTCCTACTAGAAAGAGAGTTTGTTAAGGGGAGCGTAGACACCACCCTTTTTTTGAGAAAAGTAGGAGATGATTTACTCATTATACAGATCTATATTGATGATATACTATTTGGATCTTCTGATCAAAAGTTTTGTGAAGATTTTTCTAAAATAATGAGTAAGGAGTTTGAGATGAGTATGATAGGAGAATTGTCCTATTTTTTAGGGTTTAGCATAAGGTAATTGAATGATGGAACTTTTATCAATCAATCAAAGTACATTAAGGACATTTTAAAGAAATATAAAATGAATAAAGCCCAGCCAATAAACACTCCCATGAGCTCCACTGTTCAGTTAGATAAGGATTCAAATGGAAAATTTGTTGATCAAAAGAAGTACTGTGGAATAATTGGTTCACTGCTTTACTTGACTGCTAGCCTACCTGATATAATATTTAGTGTTTGTCTCTATACTAGATTTCAAGCTGATCCTAAAAACTCCCACCTGACTTCTGTTAAGAGAATTCTTAGATATCTCTTAGGGACTCCAAACTTAGGAATCTAGTATCCTAGACACAACACTTCTTTTCAGATTATTGAATATTCTGATTTTGATTTTGCAGGGTGTAAGGTGGATAGAAAGAGCACTTCTAGAACTTGCCAATTCATAGGACAGTCCCTAATCTCCTGGTCTAGTAGAAAATAAAACCCTGTTGCACTTTCCACTGCTGAAGCTGAGTATATTGCCTAAGGAAGTTGTGTGGCTCAAGTCCTTTGGTTGAAGCAATAAATTCTAGATTTAGGATCACTTGTTGGCACAATTACAATTCTATGTGATAACACTAGTGTCATCTGCTTCTCTAAGAATCCTATCCAACATTCAAGAACCAAACACATTGATATAAGGCATTACATCATTAGGGACCATGTTATAAAAGGGGACAAAGAGCCTTACCATGTAGCAACTGAAAACCAACTGGCTGACATCTTTACTAAATCACTGGCCTTTGACTCATTCAGCATTTTAAGGACCAGATTGGGTGTAACTGACATAAATGCATGAATTTGATGATTACTAATTTTTGAAGTTTCTTTTTTTCATTTTTCTTTTAGCTTTTGTTTGATTTAATTGTCTGTTTCTTTTTAGATTTTTTTATTTTTTATTTTATTCTATTTTCCTTTTAATTTTTATTTGTTTGATTTTCTTATCAGATTTGATTATTTCCTTTTATGGGCTTTCTTCTTTTTATTTATTTACTATTTATTCTCTTTAGAATTAGATCACTGCTCACTACTACTGACAAACTGGATTTCTGACTGAGATTTTTGCCTTATTTTTGTTTGGAAGCTTGTAAGCAGTGATTGAGTCCTTTGAATCTGTTAAAGGGAAGAAACATTGATGATTATTTCTCTTCCTCTAACTCCTTTAATGGTGTATTATTTCTTTTGGATAAAAATCTTCTTCAAAATTAAAAAGTTATTTTTTGAAATAGAGATCTATTTTATCTTTCTACAGTAATCTATCTCATATGAAGTATGGTTTTGTTCTGTGAATTACTCCTCCTTATTATAGTGTTTTCAAAGCTTTAAATTATTGTTATATTTTTCTTAATCAGTTGATTACACTTATCATATGAAGTATGGTTTTGTTCTGTGAATTACTCCTCCTTATTGTAGAGAGTGAGTTTATTTTCTCTTATGTCTGGAAGGAAATTTCACAACTGAGATTGTTTAACGATTATGAAAGAAAGCAAGCTTACAAAATAAATAAAAAAATATACAAAATGGGCCAAAAATGAAAAGATGCGCAATGACGCCAAAAAATTAAAAATATACACAAAGTGTTTCAAAAATTAAAAGATGCGCAAAGTGCGCCAAATAAATTGAAAAAGAGGCACAAAATGAGTCCACCAAGAATTAAGCTTTCTTCCCTTTCAGATCTTTAAATGTCTTAGAAAAATTCATGCGCCACTTAATATTTCAAAAACATGAGATTGAAAATCATGATTTCTAATTCTTTACTTTGTAATACTATTTTATAAGATATTTTTTTGGAACGAGGCTTGAAAGGATCTTTATTTCAAATCTAACTTCTTTTCTTATGAATTAGACTTTTGTTTGAATGGAATTTAAACCGACAAGGTGTCTGAGGTAGGAGTTACAAAAATCAATTTTTCAACTTTTCTAGATTTTAGCCTGTCGATTTCTTATTAGCTTTTGAATTAAAAAAATTAAAGAAAATTTTTTATTTACCGGAGAAGATCGATTCAATAAAAAAATTTGTGTTCTCTGTATTATTTCTTCATTTTTATTTTTCCTTTCTTTTTCTCTGATTTGATTTTAATTTTTTTATGTGTTTTGGGATCCCTAATCACTCCTCTCCATCCTTCTTCCTTTTTAATTTTTTGGTCAAATCATCCTGGATGATCCCTTCATCATCCTAGATGATCCCTACATCATCCTGGATGATATAATCAAATCATCTCCATCCTTATCAAACAGATGATATGCACCAATCATTGGTGATTATCTTGGATGATACACCTCATCGTCCTGGATAATCCATGTGGCAGCAGTTGGATGATTCAAATTCGGCCAATCTGATTCATTTATTACATATCATCCTGGATGATCCACCTAATGTCCTGGATGATACTTTTCATCAATGGTCGTTCAGCCTGACTCCTCGAGATGATCACCTATGTCTAATCATCCAGGATGATATCTGATTATCCTGGATAATCCGATCATGTTTTTGACCAATCATCCTGGATGCCATTATTGCTCCTATCATCCTGCACAATCCTGCGATTGTCCTGGATGATAGGGCCATTTTCTATTTAAATTATTGGTTTCTTCCATTTTTTTTCACCACATATTCTTTCTATCCTTACTCACTTTTCTTCTCATGGCTGGTTGCAAACGATCTAGGCAATAGGGTGCTAGTTCCTCTCGGGGGAGTGTCGATGCCGGCTTTCCTGATGTAGCCGATCAGGCTGCCTTCTAGTGCTATCTTAATATGGGGATCACTCAATCCAAAATCATCAATCAACGTATTCTCACTTATTTGATACTGGATCTTTTCTCTCACACCTCTGTCACTTTTATTCTGACTCTTGCATTTTCATTTAGCACTGAGCTTCTCTGCATTTTCTTTGCAAATCTTTGCATCGATTCTTCTTACTCTACTATCCGCTCCTATGTTAATCGCCGCCCTATAGAATTAACCACCTAAGACTTTCATGATATTCTAAAATTATCCATTACTGGTAATAAACTCCATCTTTTGTCCTCTGACCTTGACTTTAATTGGAGTCTCACCAATCACTTTCTTAGGAACACTAATGCCCCATACCATGATAAGGCCTGCTCTTCCTTAGTCAAGGATGCTTTGACAATCTAGCATGTCCTTTACTCCTCTATCATTCCAAAGGCTGGGGATCGCATCCACATTACCCCCTTGCTCTCCATGACTACCTACTACATCATGGCCCACCGTGATTTCAATGCCACCGATCTCCTCTTTCTCTACATCGAACACCTCACTAGTATTAGGGATCTGAGTCACAGGGGATGCCCAAATCTATCCTTAGGACACCTCATTGCCTATGCTCTTGAAATAAAATATAATCTACAATATCTCGTTCCAACTGATATCCATCCTTCCTTCTACTCCAATAACTCCTTTCATGTTCTTCATAGTACTCGACTTCATTTGGAGCCCAGCACGGATGTTGAGGGAGAAGAGGAAGAAGCTGCTCCTAAACTTGCTGTACCTGCTCCTCTCCGTATAAAATCATAGCTTGATCACCTGCTACATAGGTTTGACCAGTGGGAGGTACGCTTTGACCCCAAAATAGTTGCTCAGGAGCAGCAGCATGCTGAGGATGTCAACCGATTCAATGTCTACGTAGCCCAACAGCAGTAGCAGCATGATCATGACATGGCCTAGTTTGGAGAACAATTTGCCTCTATCCACAGTTTGTTTTAGCCACCACCACCTCCACCTCCATCTGATTAGGATCCCCTTTTTACTAGTTTGTTTGCTTTTGTTATTTTCTTGTATTAGTTTTGTACTATTTTTTTATGTGTCTCTGTGATATTTTTTCCTTTTTGCGATGTCAAAAGGGGGAGTAATTTGTGTTCTGGGTCATTGTATGCTCTTGAATCATCAATGTTCAAATGTTCCTTATTTTGAATTATTAAAATTTAATATTTATTTACTAAATTTGGAATTACTAACAAATATTTTCTATCATCAAAAAGGGGGAGATTATTACGAATCTGGATTCAAGGATTATAATTTTGATGATAATACACATTTTTGTTTCTGGTTGAGTGCCTTACCTTTCAGGTTTAAGAGATCAATTGCAATTCAAGCCAGCTCAAGATCGAGTTAGTCTATTTGTGTTTCAGGTTCAATATATTTCTTTTTATCTGTCATGAGTCAAGTGTAATGTAACGAATCCCCAAGCTAAGTAACCTTGCACATACATACTCATGGGGAGAGGTTTAGTGAGTTAGAGTTTTTATTTTAATTTTGTTCAAATCATCCTGGACGATCTTCATATCATCCTAGATGATTCAATAAAAATAGAAACTCTAATTAGGATAGCAGTGTTAAGTCGGTCAGATTAAGCAGATCAACCTAGACAATACACCCATCATACAGGACGATATGCCCAAATCAGAAATTCTCAGCTGCCAGATTAAGTTAGGCAAGTTTTATTTTTAGCTTTTTGATTTGATCATCCTGGCCAATACATGTATCTTCCTAGAAGATTCAATACAATCATGCCTAAGTTAGTCAGGTGATTAAAGAAAAAAATTAAAGTTTTATTGATTTGATCATATCATCATGGATGATCGCAATATTTTCCTGGATGATTAATTGGAAATCATGATCATCTGGAATATTTCACCTAGACGACCCGAACAAACCTCTGAACGATATTCCCAATTTTGAACTAATTATACGGGATGATATCAATATCATCCTTGATGATCAAGTCATTTTAAAATTGTCCAGCATGGTTTTCCTGGAGACCCGAATAATCTTCTAGACGATATTCCTAATTTGAACTAATCGTCTAGGACGATTGCAAAATCATCCCAGACGATCAAAGCAGTTTTTATCTTCTAATGATATAGAAGAACCAGATCATGCAGGCCAAAAGGGGATGATTTATTTACACTGATCGTACAGGATTATCGAAGGATCATCCTGGATGATCTTTGATGGTAAGTTGAATTTTAGGGCAATTTTTGATCCCTCCTATTTATGATCTCTTTCGTTCTACTGTTGAGATCTTTTACCGCTATCCTTTTGTGAGAGAGTCTTGAGAGAAAGGGAGAGCTTGGGAGAAAGAGAGAGGATCTTGTGAGGGGGAGTTTATGAGGTGTTCACAAAGGTTGCTCCAAGTAAGGATCTGAATCGTCATCTCCAATCATCATCCCTTATCCCTTGGTGCTCTAAAGGAGGGATTGTCTGCAAGAAGATCAAGGTTCTCTGCCTACTTCAGGAGGAAGCAAAATGAGTCTTGGTTCTTTACCTCACCGGGTTGGTGAAAAGGAGTATTGTAAAGGCTTCTCTGCCTTGCTATGGGAGTAGAAGGAGAGTCACTTTGTGTTAGTACAATACCTAGAGGGGAGGCTCTAGGGAGTGGACGTAGGTCAAGTTGACCAAATCGCTATAAAACCTGGACGGGAGGCTCTGATTGAAGTTATTATGGTGTTTTATTAAACATAATCACATCATCGTGAAGTTGTAATTATTTTAAAACATTCAAAAAGGTTTTCAAAATCATTTTTGCTCACAAATTTTTAGAATTACCAGTTCACCCCCCCACCCCCCCCCCCCTCTTGGTTAGCCTCGGGACTAGTTCTTTAGGGTTTAATACCCCTCACAAACTTTCAGGTAGACATGTGAATTTTTAAAACTCAAATGGTATATTATCAAATATTGTTGTATGGGTTATTGAATAACCCTCCGTAGCATTTCAATTACCAAAATGTTTCATTAATCTTTTCTTGAAGATTTTAAAATCTAAATTTTAAGACCCGCTTTGATACAACTTGAAAGTTTGAGAAGGCTGTTAAACCTCAAAGAACTAGCTCGAGGCACACTAAGAGGGGGGTGAATTGGTATTTTTAAAAACCCTTAAGCAGGAATACTACTTTTTGTTTTTTGTTTTAGCAGCAAAATAACTTAAAAACGTAATTCAGATATATATTACACAAAATAACATGCGAAAGTAATTTATATAAAAATTTATATGATAAAAGTTTTTTTTTATTTTTAACACATACTAATATTCTTGTAGCAAAAAGGTTCAAACTTAGTGCAGTTGATTGATAAGATTGAAACCAATAAACTTAACTTACAAAGAAAGAAAATTACAGGAAAAGAAAAATGCGGATAATGGAAAAAAGCACACTAGAAATTTTTATAGTGGTACATTCAACCTTGACCTACATCCATTCCCTAGAGAAGCCATTACAGACTAAAAGAATCTCCTTTTGCTCCCACAATAAGGTGGGGAAGCCCTTACAGACCCACTTTCACCAAACCAAATTTGACGGAGTGCCAGAAGTTATGTCCCCATCCCGGTAATGGCACCAGACCTTGAATCATTTTTCTCCCGCCTGGAGAAGACAGAGAACCCAAAGCTTTTTCTCACTCTTAAAGAAGATAGTGTACCTCCAATCTTTTTCTCCCTCCTAGGTAAGGCTGTTGACCTCTTTTTTGTAAGAGGTCACTAGGACCAATCCAAACCCTAGGATCAATCCAAATATTAGACCAATCTATCCTTAATCTTATCCATGCATCTAAAATTATCTAATTAACTGTGAGTGATGTGGATAATTTAAATTCAGGCAATCAAATCCAAAATCTAGCCTAAATTTAGATTTTCAAATCCAAAATCCAAGGTTCAAAGGCCTTATCCTGAAAGTCTTTTCTAGTGATTTTTCAAACACTTTAAACCCTAGTCAAAGGACCACTGATTCATGATCTATCAATTGTATATTACTTAAGCATATCCCTAGGGTATACCCTCCAAATTTGAGCTCATTATGAGGTATCTAACCCCAAAAACTGAATTGAAACCCGAAGGTTATAAAACTTTCAAATATTTATGGCCTATGCCACTAAACCTGCTACCCAGTGGATTTTAACCTTGGAGCCTTCTCCAAACCCTTTGATCATATCCAGACCCTTGATTATCATATGTTGAACATTAAACTACATTTTGGTGGACTCACTTAGACCCCAGTTGTTCAGGGGTCAAAATGACCAAAATGCCCCTAAAGGGCAATTTTGGAATTTTCTTTAAACTCCAACATAACCTTTTCAAATCAAGCCCCAAAACCTCTTCCAATGCATCCTAATCATCATTTGGAGTGTATAGGACTCAAATTTATACCTTGGTCAAGCCGGGTTAACCAGGTCAACTCAAATGACCAAAATACTCCTTAGGGTATTTTAACCCTGTTTTTGGAATCAAATGACCCTATTTTTGGATGGAACCACTTCCATTCAACTCCAAATGTTAAAACAATCCTGTTAGACCCAATCATGGTCCCTGGGTCTACCTGGTTGACCAAGTCAGCTAGGGTTGACCCAAATGTCCTTTAAGGGTCAAATAGGTCATTTAGACTCAAAACATTATTTTAAATTTGTTAAGCCTATTCTCAACTTTTAGGTCAACTTGGTTGACTAAGTCAACCTAGGTTGACCCAATAACCCCTTAAGGGTTAAATGGGTTAAATGGGTTAAATCAACCCATATGACCAAATCAAACCAACCAAATTCTCATATCTATTTTAAAGGATGTCCCAATAATGGTTCAAATATTTCCAAATTTATTTTGGATTAAACCCTAGCTAGCTTGACCAAATCACCAAGTTAACTCAACTAGCTTGGCCAACTTGCATGCTTAGGTGGCTCTGCCACCTTGGCAAGCCAAATTTTTCCTAATAAATCCACACCCCATGCATTTGGGTGGCTAAAAAGAACACATGGCAGCACCCTAAGGCTACTCTCTCCCATAGTTAAAGAAAGTAATCATTGAAATGAAGAGAAAATGGCTTGTTTTATTCAAAGCTTTGGCTTTATCCACTCTCTTCCAAAATCTTCAATTTCAGTAACATATATCCCATTCAAGCCATCCCCCAGCTTCTCCATCAATAAATAAAGCCCCCCGAGCCATTCAAATGGTTATTACAAGATTAAGAATCAAAATTTGAGTAGAGAGAGAGAAAAAGAGAGAAAAAGGATAGTTGTTGTAGCAAATTCTAATCTAGCCATCAACAGCTCTTGGACCCTTCAAGGAAGTTATAGGGGATTCAATTAACTTTCCAACCAGCCATTGAACATCAAAAACCATCCTTCCAATCATGGTAAATCCTTAACCCTAGCTCTAGATCTAGGATTTAATGTGCTTTGCATGTGATGGATTTTTAAACATAAAAAAGAATCCTCTTTCTCTTCTTTAATCACCTTTTAGTATTTCTAAAGTTTCATGCCATTTAATCTACCCTAAGTAATGCTTATAAATCACTTTTAGTCAAGGTTTTTGCCCATTCATGGGTAGAAGATGAAATCACAGCCGTCTATTTCCTTTATTTTAATCAAAGAACTGTGATTTCGCTCCAGATCATGTATAATCATATTGTACGATCGCCATATCGTATAGTATAACAATCTACATGATTCCCATTTAGAACACATGTAAAAGATAGTACTATATAATTTTTGATTGTACTATACGATATTGGTTCGTCCAGTATGATCTGATATTGTCGAGTCCAATCCTTAATTTAAAAGAAATGGCTGAAACTTTGAAAAATTTTTGAAAAGTCATTTTTTATCTAAATTTGATGTTTTTAGACTCATTGGAACCATCTCAAAACTAACCTTATTTTAAAATTAATTTCACTAAATTTGGACCATTGGATTGCAAGATATTATTTGTTTATTAAAAATTGAATTTCTTTAATAACTCATAATCCAGTGATCTAATTGAACTCAAATTTGGTCAAGGAATACTTGAGGATGTTCCTCACATCCCTCAATTTTCTTATCCCTTAGTCATGACTACATTTTGGCAAAATTGAATTTCTAAAGTTCTAGCTCAAATTTTGGCCTAAAACTTTGAAAATTCATTTCTTTCAAAAAACATAGAAATAGGCTTTTAAATTTTTATGGTATGCTTGCATCACTATCAGGGTTAGCTAGACAAAGTTTTTAATCCAATTGAAGACTAGTGTCATCTAAGAAAAATAATTAAGGATAATGTCTAGTTAACTTAAAAAAATTCTAGAAAAATGTACACACACTCAATAGGGGTGAAACTTCAGAAAATTAAATTTAGTGATATTTTACACCTTAGGTCCAAATTTCACTAGATTTGGAGGTCATTAGGTTAGAAAACTAGGCAAGTCAAAATTTAGCCTTTTTTAGGACCCAAAAACTTCCAAAATATGTAAAAAATTAAAATTAAATCCAAAAATTATAAATAATATATCAAACTAACCATAATTTGGTCCTTTGCTTAGGAAAAATAAAATCCCTATCACTCGACTTTTAATTTAACTTTAATTTATATTTTAGTAAAAATTAATAATTGATTAAATAAAATAATTAAAATTATAAAAAATTTCAAATAAATTCTAAACTTCTTAAAACACTCCCATGGGTCATCCTAAACTTTTAGGAGTGATTTTATGCAGTTTAAGATGAGTTTGGATCAAAATAATCAAAACCTCCTTAATTAAATAATTTAAAAAATTAATTAATTAACTAAATTTTGAAAAATTGTACCTAATTCCAGAAAAATCCAAATTAACCAAACTTGGTGTCATTCAACTCTATTTGTTGTCTAGTATTTTCTAAAAATAATAAACCAGTAGAAATAGGTTAAAGTCAAAAAGTTAACTCTTCGGTTAAGTGTAATACAAAATTAGGTCAAAAGATCAAAATTTCATAACTTAATGTACAACATTTTAAATTGAGCAAACTCAAAAACATTGTACTCAAGATAAGGTCTAATATTTATTAAAAATATTAAATTATCAAAAATTACTTAAAATGAAAAAGTTAACTTTTTTTGTCAACTTGAGTTCAAATTTCAAGTTAAACTTCAAATTTTCATAATTAAATATAGAAAAATTCAATTCCAGCAAACATACAGCCTAATTACTTATGTTTAGGTCTAGTATTTAAGGAAAATATCAAAACTCCATAATTCAACTTTAATCAAAAAGTCAATTTATAAGTCAACCTTAGGTTAAAATTTCAATTAAAATTTTAAAAATTCATAACTAATTGTAGAAAAATCCAAATTCAGTAAACTTACATTATAATTGCTCATACTAAGGTCTAATATTTAATAAAAATACTAACTTTCAAGAAATCAACTTTAATTTTAAAGTCAAAATTTGACCCCTTAATTTAATAGTAAAAATAATCTTTAAAATTCAAAAATTCATTAATCAATCAAAATTCCATAAATTTTTAATATTATTAATACAATCAATCAACCAACCCTTTAATAAATAATATTCTCTCTAAATATGAAGTTTTTAGGATGGACTACTCCGGGCTGCAGGGCTAAGGTGTCCTAAGGAGGCCTGGTTCCTCGAGCTTAGTGGCAGAACGCCACGAATGGATTCAATAGATTGTAAAACCTTAAAATCAATTGATTATTAATAATTTAACTAAATTAAAATTCTTAATTTAACTACATCAACCAAGTTTTTAGGATGGACTACTTTGGGCTACGAGGCTAAGTATCCTAAGGAGGCCTGGTTCCTCGAGCCTGGTGGCACAATGCCACAAACCGGTTGATAGAAACTTTAAATTAATCTAATCCTTAAAATCAGCAACTAATCCAATTAAATAAATTATATTAATCTTTTAATTTATAATAAATTAAATCATTTAATCAATCAACCTTAAAAAATCTAATTTAAAATAAACCTTAAAACATTAACATTTAAACTTTAACCAAATTTACGCTTTGACCTTCAATAAACCCAAATATTAGACAACTTTAACTAATTACCTGATATAAGATATATCCAAGTCACACATCCTACTTCACACACTTTAGATGATTTATTAGGGCACCACTTCTAGATATAGGCTAGGCCGATGTCTACTATCTATTATTTACTAGGGATTTTCGAGTATTCACTGCATTCTAGTTATTAGTGTTAATGTGATTATTTATTTAATTTTTACTCTCTATGATGTGATTGATGGGAATTAGAATTACCCCTAGGATAGGGATGATTTATGCCAATTCAATCTTATACAGGTGGCCTTGATCATACAAGGCATTAAAAATAAAAGGGGCAAAATTATAAATATTAAATTGCTATAGGTATTGCTACTGCGTTAAGTCCTCCTTTTAAAATTAAAAGAGCATGGTCAAGTGTGGTTGGTTTGAGCATGGTCAAGTGTGGCTGGTTTGTTATAGGGATCGCTAAAACTTTTTTCTACTTTAATTATATTAAAATTTTTAAGACTATATAGAAACTCTAATGCTTTTAAAAAGTAAGCCTGGGACCACCGGGAGTTCGTATTGTATTTTGTTGCATTTTTTTTCCTTTATAAGGCACCTCCCCTCCTGGGTATTTTGGTAAACCACCTGGCCTCTGAGGGTGTAGATCTATCAAGGGGAATCTGTGTAATCTCTAGGAAAAAACCTATTTTTAAGCCATTTTAAAGTGCTCCATATTTGATTTTAGCATTTATTGAGTCAACTATCATGCATTGCATTAAAAATAAATTAAAATTAGTCAAAACTTTAATTATATTTATTTTAAGCTTCATATTACCCAACATAAATCAAAGGGCCAATTAAGGATTGCTCTAGATGTAGGCCCTATTCTTAAAAACTTATCTTAAGTAATGTCACTACCGTTCTTACATAAAAGGTCAGACTCATGGTTTTAAAGCGCCTAAGTGGTTTAGTTGGCTCCCCAATACAGGCCGGGATAAGTCTAGATTTTGCACCGCATTAGCTAGGTTTGGGTTACTAATTTTTAATTCCTAATTTAGATTTAACTTCTGAGGCAGGCTCAAGTTATAAAACCTCAACCTCTGGGAATCTAATCCAACCTTTTAATAAAATTGACAATTTAAACTTAAATCTCTTTCAATCAAAATTCAAGCCCAACACTTAGGATAGGCTAGGATATTTCTGAAGTGATTCAGAATCTGAAAACACCTCCTACTTTTCCTCGTTTAACCTCTAGGAATAAATCTTCCACTTTGATCCAATCCCTGGTGAATTTCTAACCTCGCTTCCTTTAATATCAAGCCATAAAACTCAAAAGAAAATTTCTACCACTATTTTAATCGAGAGTATTCATAGGAAATTCTAATTTCCTGTGATGTAATTAACTATAAGAGATTGCACTCGTAGGAGATTTAGAAACCTAGATCAATTTTTTCAAAATCAATTTTTCAAAACCTTAATTAATTATCTTTGGAAAAATTTAAGTCAAAATTAATGATCATTATCATCATTTTCAAAGAATCAATAATAATTGATATCTTCTTCCCTCAGGAAGATATATCAATTACTGTTTTAACTTTGATTATGAAATTAATAATAATTTATCCAACTTATCATAGTTAAATACCTGAGTAAATAATCATTTTGACCCTCGAGGGTCATATATCATTCTTATAAATTGAACCCATTAAAGAATGGTATGCTCATCTCCTAAGATAATATATTGTTCATAACGATGCGTTTACTTTCAAAATTAAAATTCAAGACATCAACTCGCCCATAGATCACTAATCTTTTTAAAAGTGATAACTATTAATCAAACAAAGGCATAGTAGCTCCAATCTTTTTCTCCCTCCTGGAGAAGATAGAGTACCTTGAGCACTTGACTTTAAAGCCTCTCTCCCAAGAAAGCCTTCAAGGACTCACCAAGGCCATAGGAGGAGCAAGGGTGTAGCCAGCCAGCAGTAACAGTGTGATCCCTTCACACTCAATCTCACCTTCTCCTTCCTCTCCAACCTTAATTTTCTCTCAAAAGCACCTCTCTTAGAGTTCCTTCTTCAACCCAAGACTCCTCTCTCTCTCTTTTTTAAATGAAGTTATAAAACTTGCTTAAGTAATGAGCTTTAAAAACCCTAAAATTTAAGTGAGCCATCTTCTATTCATACAATATGATCAATTCAAAATCTGGTTGCATCTAGTACAATACGAATAATCATTTCAAAGGAGCTGTTCAACATTTTCAAACACATTGTATAGTACAATCCTAAGATCATCCAGTACGATCTCTTTACTTTCTCTCTTTTCATACAGGATGATTCCTGAGATGATTGGAAATAGTCTCTATCAATTATCTCGTACTTCTCTCATTATATTGCATGGTTAATTTATTTTTAGTGATTCATCCTGTACGATGTAAACATCATACAATATAATTCGTTTAAAAATCATGATTTTATTTAGTATGACCTTTAGGGCGACCAATCTTTGTCTCTATCAGTCGTAAGGTTTGGTGGACATTATACAGTACAATCAGTTATCATAATTAAACCATGATTTGATTCAATAATTATGGGGGTTAATTTAAGTAAGATTTCAAATTTTTATACGGTATGAATCACATCATACAATACAATTAGTACAAAATTAAAATTTTGAATATCTTACTTAATTTATCCATCGACTAGGGTTTTTAGATTGTAACAAATCATGTAGTATGATTTTAATTGTACATTACGATTAGTTCATAGAAATTAATTATTCAATTAGCCATTAAACTCATTCTCTACATAACTCATTGTATAATTTAATTATAAGTTATACATTATGATTAGTATAAAAAATTTTATCTTTTAAATTGTTTTCACTCCCCAAATGTGTATGTGTATGATCACCCAATTACATTCACTCTTATATAGCCAGACTCTAGAAATAGAAAATAAAAAAATATAAATAAAAGTACAGACTCTTTTACTTGATATCCTATTCTACCCAATCTTGAGTTTCCAGTAAACTTGAGTAGTTTGTATTTTACCTACAATGTTAATGCTCATAGACAAATAGAATATCCAAAATAACTACTAAGAAAAATAATAATTCAATCAATAATGTTTGCCATCATCAATGTCACAGACTAAGGATCCTGGATTGCTACACGAGGATCTATAGGTCATTAGAAAGAGCTTCCAATGAGAGCTCTTGATCGCTTTCCACTGTCCATTTCAAGGACTAAGATTTAGGGAGGAAGGAAGAGAGTTTGAAAAGAGTTGAGTTAAGAAAAAAATTTGCTTTTCCTCCCTTTAAAAAGAATCAACCATATTATATAATACAATATTGTATTGTATAGTATGATCGAGTGCATTCAATTCATCCAGTCTGATCAGTCAAAAAAGGTGTTCTTCTCATACAGTACGATTAGAATTGTACTAGACAATCAGTGTAATGATGGTTGTCCCGAGGAGTCAGTACGAATGATCATTGACTAGTTAGATCATCCTATACAAATAGGCATTCATATAGTACGATACAATATTGAATAATATACCAGCCAAATTAAATTCAACCAATGCCTAGTGCCATATATATAGTATAGTACAAATTAGGTGTTCGTATAGAACGATCACCAATAATTGATCAATCATAGCTATTGGATATATTGTGAGCAAGGATGTGATACTTTGTGTATATCGTACAGTATGAAGTGTCATCTATAGTATAATACGAAAAAATTTTGATTTATGTGTGATGATCAAGAAAACTTCATAAAAAAGAAAATAAAATAAAAATTCTTACAAAAAATAGATCACAAACAAAAAAAATAAAACACGAACAAAAATATTAAAATATTAACAAAAAGGTATACGCACATAACATTCATGTTTTCAATTTCCAGATCATCTTGATTTAAGCATGAATATGTATGACACCTAGTCCAGTCCTTAAGGTGCTAAAAGTTTTAAACGCAAGGGGTTCTATAAATATATTCGCTAGTTGATTTTTACTTGCTACAGGTTATAATTATATATCCCCCTTGGTTACATGGTCTCTAATGAAATAGTGTCTAATATCTTTGCATTTAGTCCTGGAGTGTTGGATTAGATTTTTTGAAATACATACGGCATTGGTGTTATCACACATGGTTGTAATAGTGATGATAGGTAATCCAAAATCTTGGATTTATTGTTTAAGTCATAAGACTTATGCAATATAGCTCCCTATAACTATATATTCTACTTCAGCAGTAAATAGGGCTACAGAGTTTTGTTTTCTACTAGTCCAAAATTAAAAATTGTCATATGAATTGACAGATTCTAGAAGTACTTCCCTATCAACTCTACATCCTATAAAGTCTGAATTAGAATATCTTATAATTTTTAAAGATATACTATATCTAAGATACCAAATTCCTAGGTTTTTGGTTCCTAGAAGATATCTAAGAATTCATTTAACATCACTCATATGGGATTCTTTGGGATCAGCCTGAAATCTAGCATAGAGACAAATACTAAACATGATATCAGGTTTACTAGTAATTAAGTATATAAGTGATCCAATTATCCCTCTACACTTCTTCTAATCGACTAATTTTCCATTTGGATCCTTATCTAATGGAATGGTCAAGCTCATGGGAGTATTAATTACCTTAGCATTATCTATCTCATATTTTTTAAGAATATCTTTAATATACTTTAAATTGCTAAGGAAAGTTCCATCATCCTTTTGCTTTACACTAAATCTAAGGAAATAGGTAAGCTCTCCCATCATGATCATTTCAAACTCCTCACTCATAATTTTTTAGAATTTATCACAAATACTTTTATCTATAGATCTAAACAGTACATCATCAACATAGATTTAAATAATGAGTATTTCTTCTTCTTCTTTCCTTTGGAATAGGGTGGTGTCTACACTACCCTTAACAAAATCTCTATTTAGGAGAATGATGCTCAGCCTTTCATAGCAAGCTCTAGGTGCTTACTTCAACCCATATAATGCCTTCTTTAATTTAAATACATGATTGGGAGATTTAAGGTTCTCAAAACCTGGGGGTTGTTCAATATATACATCTTCTTTAATTACCCCATTTTGGAAGGCGCTTTTAATCCATTTGATATAGCTCGAATCCTCTAAACCAAGCAATGGCTAGCACTCTAATGGCTTCTAGTCCTGTTATAGGGGAAAATGTCTCTTCAAAGTCAATTTCTTAAACTTGATTGTACCCCTTAGCTACTAATCTAGCCTTAGTTCTAATTACTATGCCAGAGTCATTCATCTTAACTTTGAAAACCCACTTGGTTCCTACCACACTTTGATCTTTGGGGCTACTAACTAACTCTCAAACAACATTCCTAAAAAAATTATTCAACTCTTCTTACATGGCTAGGATCCAGAATTCATTAAATAAAGCTTGATCTATCTTTAAGGGTTTTACTATAGAGATAAAAGTAGAGTGGCTAATCTCCTTTCTAAGTCCATACCTCATTCTTACTCCTACTGATAGATCTCCTAGGATGAGGTCCTTATAATGACTAGATGAATATCTCTAATCTTTAGGCAATGGGTTCTAAGGCTCTACTCTATTTTTTAGGTCAATAGATTTTACTTCTTTGGCCACCTTAACCACTTCTTCTTCTTACAGCCTAGTTTAACATATTTTTTAAATTCATCAAATAATACATGAGTGGTTTCTTCTACCACTAATATTCTCTTATTGAAACTCTATAGGATTTACCTACAGTTAAATATTCTAAGAAAACTTCTTCATCAGATTTTGGATCAAACTTTACTAATGGAGATTTTCTATTATTTAGAATGAACACCTTACATCCAAATATATGAAGGTGAGAGAGAGTGGGTGTTCTTCCTTTGAGTAACTCATAGGGTGTCTTATTGAACTTGGATCAAATATTAACCCTATTAAAAACATAACAAGCAGTGTCCACTACTTCTACCCAGAAATACTTAGGAAGTAAGTATTCAACTAGCATGGCTCTAGCAGCTTCTACCAGGGTTCTATTCTTCTACTGAGGGGTTCTAGAAACTAAAAAATTGTGTTCTATGCCTAGCTCCTTACAAAATGGTTCAAATTTATCATTTTTAAATTCCCCACCATGATCAATATGGATAGTTAGGATTTCATAGCATAATTTTTTTGAATCCATATAGAGAATGTTCTAAATTGCTCAAACGATTTATTCTTATGTGATAAAAATCTAATCTAGTAAATCTTGAGTAATCATCAACAATCACATATCCATATACTTTCCCCCCTATGCTAGCAGTGCTACCGATCCAAATAAATCTATGTGAAAGACTTCTAAGGGTCTACAGGAAGTAATGTCCATAATCAAGTGGAAGGAAGTTTGATTTGTTTTCCTAGTTGACAGGCATCATAGAGGTGGTCCTTGGAAAAATCTAGTTTGGGTAGGCCTCTAACTAGGTCCTTTTGGGTTATCTTCCTAAGGTTTTTCATGCATGTATGACATAGTCTCTTATACCGTAGAGAGGATTCTTCGAGAATTATTTTCAGGCAATGAGAATTAGTAGATTCAATATAGTTTAAATCAAGCATGTGAACATTGTTGATTCTCTTTCCTTCTAAAATAGTATTCCCATTTAAACTAATCATACAACTAGTAGATAAAAATTTAATGTGAAAGCCTTTGTCACATAGTTGACTTATGCTAAGAAAATTATGTTTTAAGCCATCTAATAGTAATACATTTTCAATAATAATTTTTTTTTATTTACCAAACATACCTAAACCTACCACTTTTTTAATGGTATTATCTTCAAGTGTTACCTTGCCTCCTACCCTGGCCTCTAACATGATGAAATGCTTTATGTCTCCAGTCATGTGCCTTGAGCATCCAGTGTCCAGATACCACATGCTCTCACTAGGCCTTTTGTGAGAGCACTCCTGCAAAGTCAATCACGTATTAGATTTGGGAATCCAAGTGAGTTTGGGTTCTACCTTATGCATTAATGGATGACTTGTATGCATGTATGCTATGGTGCAACTAGTTTAGGTCTCCATACTAGATGTCTCTTATGGTGTATCATCCAAGTGTAGGCTATGCGACCTAGCATGCCACAAGAATGACTCCTAACACCTTGGAAAGGGTTTACCAATCTATGTGGGTTTTGGTGCCTCTTCCTATATGTATATGATGTATTCCAGGATATGGGGTTGTACCATTATATTAGAGTAGGCAGTGTTCTATTTTGTTCTAATGCATGGATTTTTGCTCTAAAAAATTTATTAGCATTTTGAAGACTAGAAACTTCTATTTTTCATGCATGCACTTTTCCTTTTATTTCAGATGCACATATCTCTAGTTATTTAAATGAAACTTCTAATTCAAGATGCTTTGAGTTCAAGGATTCATATGAGTTTCATAGATCAACATGCTTCTTATTTAGTGCATCATGTTCATCAATTAAAGACATATGATCCTTATCTAATGCAAAATGATTTATTCAAAGGCAATCATGTTCTTTTTACAAATTTGAAAAATTAGAGTTTAGACTAGCATATATTTCTAGATCTCTCTATATGCATTGTGAAATTTTTTTTGAAATTTCAAATAATTCATTATAAGAAAGATCACATACCTCTCTTAATTAGAATGATCAAGACTATTATCTACCATAAGGCACAAATTGGTTATCTTCTATTCTATTTCTACTTATGATGAATCTGAAGTGGAGTCTATCTAAAATGCCTTCTATATCCATTGCTTCCCCTTTTTAAACTTTGTCTTCTCTTCACCTTTCTCCTTAATCGGGTGAGCTTTTAGGTTGGGGCAATCTGTTCTCAAGTGGCCCAACTTTCTACATTCAAAACATATAGTATCATGTGATGCCTTAAAATTCTTGTTTGATTTTCCTTCGCTCAATTAATGACATTATAACTGAGTTCCCTATCCTCATTGCTCTATTCATTAAATGAAAACTTAGTTATAATGTCATTAATAAAATGAGAGTGTGTAGGATAACCCTCTTATACTAGAAACCATATGCAAAAATTAATAGATTGCAAGAAAGTAGACATGCAAATTTTTTTAAAAATTAAATTATTATGTTGTCAAATAGAGGTGGACGAGTAACAGACTAACCTTCCGAAGTGTTCCTATTTTTGAAATGTGTCATGGATTTCTTTCCTCTAAGTTTTCTAAAACACTATGTTTAAGTACCACTCTGATACCATTTGAAAGTTCAATAAAGGATGCTAAGCCTAAGTAAACTATCCCTAGGCACACCAGCTGGGGTAAATTGGTGAATTTAAAAACTAATTGCTTACTTCAAAATACAATAATTATATTTTTGAATTTTTTTAGTAATTACAAAACAAGTAACAACTATTCTTGATGTAAAAGTGAATAATTTTATTAAAAAGTCAAAATAATAATGATGATATTCTAAACAACATAACAAAGCATTAATCACCATGTTCACCAAGCAATTAGCATAGAAATAAAATGAAGAAAAAGTAAATTGTAGAAAATAAGAAATTAGAATAAGCACTCCAAAATTTCATAATGTTATAGTCATACAATGACCTATCTCCACTCCCTCGAGTCCTCCTTATTGAGTATTACACTAAACTTTAGTGTCTCTCCTTTGGCCCCATAGCTAGGCAGAGAAGACCTTAATATCTTTTCACCAACCCAGTGCAGCAGAGAACCTTGACATCCTTTCTCACCCTCTAGATGATGGTAGAGAACCACTACCTTCTTTCTCACCCTCCTAGTGATGGCAGAGAATCACAAACTCCTTTTACACTCTTCTTGTAATGGCATAGAACCACAAACTCCTTTCTCACCCTCCTGGTGATGATAGAGAACCATGAACTCTTTTCTCACCCTCTTGGTGAGGGTAGAGAACCATGACTTTGAGCTTAAAACTTCTTCCTAGAGCCACCCAAGAAACCTAAACAGATACTTGAAGGAAATATGGCAAGAAACTTTCTTGGAGCAACCGTGTGAAACCCTCACACTACTTCTCCCTCACATACAAGCTCTCGCTTTCTTCTTCCCAAAGCCCTCTAAGAACCCCTTCTCCAAGCTCTCTCTCAAGAACACTTAGAATCCAATGATATGAAATAAGTCTAATTAGAGAGATTAAATACAAGGCCTCACCAAAAGCACTAGAATTTAATTTTGGTGACTCTAATCATATAGTATGATCCAAGATCATACAGTAAGATTAGTTCAAATAATCTTGTTAGTACTATATAAAGAATAAGGTGATGTACGATCAATTCAATAATTCATGCTGATCGTCCAGTATGATTAGTTCAAATAACTTGGATTATCGTTTCATATGATTGGCGACGATAAAATATCATCCCATACAATGATTAGGTCGTACAGTATGATGGGGTCCAGTCGTCTTGTACCATCTGATTAGATAAATTAACCAAAATTATTTCCCTAATTATATGATTAATTTAGGCAAGATTTAATTATATCGTACAACACAATACAAATCGTATAGTACACTTAGTATGAATTTTGAATTTCAAAATATTGCCTAAATTATGATTGGCGGCTGGGATCTTGATTTCAATTGATCATCCTGTATGATCTGGATCATATAGTATGATTAGTTTAAATTACTTTAATTATAATAATTATCCATTTTACTGATTTTCTTATTAGCTTATCATACAGTATGATATGGATCATACAATATAATTAGTTCAAAAAATTAAACTTCTAATTTTGTCACTATCTCACTCCATTGAGTGTGTGGGGCAAGGTCACTAAGTTTAGTATCCACGAAATACATAATTTTGACTCAAGAATGTAGTAATAAGAAAAAGAAAAAATATAAACTCTTCAAGATACTTTAACCCTATTCTAACTAGTCTTGAGCTAAATAATTATACACAGTGTAAGGTAGACCTGAAATGTTAGTGTACAAGAAAAATAGATATACAATAGTAGCAATTAACATGAGATAGCATCGTAAGGAATACAATAATATTTATTATCATCAAAATCACAAGACTTGGGTCCAGATTTGTAATAATCTCCTCATTTTCTATGATGACAAATATTGTTGATAAGTAACTTAAAATAAAGCTTTGGGGTAAAGAATTTGACCATATTTTAACTTTATCTCTTAGATACAAAGGAAATAATCTAAGTCAAATAGCATCATCATTGACTTTATTGTACTTAAATGTTGCACAATTTTTTAAGAAGCTGACTAAATAAAAATTAGGAACTTCTATAGGAGTTCCCCCAAACTGAGAGTTTTGAACCATTTGAATAATAGTTAATTTTAATTCAAAATTATTAGTTTGGATTATAGGAATATTTATGCTCTAATGAATTCCATCTATATAAGTTTTGCATAATACTTAAGAGGTCTATAATAATTTTGCTCTAACTCAGGTTCAATCATTTTCAAAATCTTTTTAGTTTTCCAAATTTTAGAAAAGGTTCTCTCAATTTTAGGATCAAATGACAAAAGTTCCTTACTATGGATATAAAGCATGCAACTAAAAATATATAATTAGTGATTAAAGAAATTAGAAATAATATTAAAAATATATAAGTAGGTATAACTATGCAATTAATTTAATAATATAGTTAAATTTTTACAAAAAGTGAAATAGTTCCCCAACAACGGCATCAGAAATTTGATGCGTTGGTTTTTACTGTGGAGTATAATTTTGAATTATAAAAATATTTAAGGCTCTATCACCTATAAATAATGCTTAGGTTTTTTTTATATATAAAATAATAAACCTCACAAGTATACATGCCAAATAAAGTAATAAAGAGATAGAGTAGAGTGTCAAACCATGAGGAACTATAATTTTAAGCAATTAACTACTACTATTTACTTTAATTATAAAATTATCCTACTGAAATAAAATTATTGGTTGTAGAGATTCAATCACTAAATAAAAATAATAAAATAATGGATATAATATTTAAATAAATGTTTTTTATTGATGAATATAAACTACATATCTTTTTTAATAAAATTCTTATTTTTAATGTGATTTTGAGCATATATGTCCCTAGATCTTTGTCGAGCTTATAGGGGTGAAAAGGATATCTACTGACCTCCTACAATTATATCATCTACTTAGAACCTAGCATATTTTATATCCTATATGTAGGTATGCAAATATACTATTTTAATATTCCTGGTTGTTCTTACATTCTTCCATCAAGGCTATACATTACACTAGGATTTAACTACATATATGGCCACTAAGTGCATTAAATAAAGAGCAGGATAATATTGAAAATATCGTTTAACTTTATAGCATAAGAATTTTTATTAATGCTTAATATGTTCTCCATATCATCAATCAAAACTAAAGAATTATCTAAACAAGAAAGAAAAGATTAATGCAAATCTGGACCCAAATCATATAATTTTGATGATAACAAAATTATGGAATCCTTACTATGTTATCTCTTATAAATTGTTATTATTGATATATCTATTTTTTTTTGCACTAACATTTCAGGTCCACTATACACTTACAAGGTTGATTAGCTCAAGATTAGGTATACTAAGGTTAAGTATGTCTTGAGAAGTCTGTATTTTTAATTCTTACATATTTTTCCTTTTCATGAGTCAAATCATGTTTTGTTGAGGGACTAAGCTTGGTAACCATGCACACATACACTCAAGGGAGTGAGTTAGTGACAATATAAGAAGTTAAATTTTTAAAACTAATCATACTGTAAGATTAATATCGTACTGTATGATCAGCTAATCAAAAAATGATTAAAATTGCTATTATTTGATAATTAATATAAGTTGAACTAATTGTACTAGATGATGTATATCATATAGGATGATCAGTTAAAATTATGATCCTAGCCACCAATCATAATTTAGGCAATATTTTGAAATTCAATTTTTGAACTAATCGCACTATACAATGTGTATCATATTGTATGATGTAATTAAATCTTATTTAAATAAATCTTATGATTAGGGGATAATTTTTGGATTAATTGATCTAGTCAGATCATACAAGGACCAATCATACTGCATGACCCAATTCTTGCATTGGATGATAATTTATCGTCGCCATCGTATATGATGATAATCCAAGTCATTTGAACTAATTATACTTGATGATGAACTAAATCATCCTGGATGATTAAATCAATCCTTTAAAATGATCGTACATCATATAGATCTTCATACAATACTAATAAGAGTACTTTATACTAATTGTACTGGAAGATTCCATGATCGTACTGGATGATCCCTGGTCATATTAGTACAATCAGAGTTGGCATAATTAAATTTTTGGGCTTCTTTTGAGATCTTATATTTTAGCTCTTCATTAAACTTATAAAAAGACATCTTTTTGCTGTCTGAGTGTTCTTGAGAGGGAGCTTGGAGAAGAAGATCTAGGAAAGCATTGGGAAGAAGAAAGAGATAACTTGTGAGTGAGGAGAAGTAGTGTGAGGGGTTCACACGGTTGCTCCAAGAAAAGTGTCATGCAATGTTCCTCAATGTCTATCAAGGTCTCTTGGGGCTCTGAGAAGAAGTTCTTTCAGCATAAGGATGTGGTTCTTTACTATCACCAGGAGGGTGAGAAAGGAGTTCTGGTTCTCTGCCATCACTAGGAGGGTGAGAAAGGCGGTTTGGGTTCTCTGCCTTCTCTATGAGGAGAAAAAAGATTGAAGGTATGCTACCCCCATCACCAAAGGGTGATAAAGCTTCCAGTTCTCTATCGCACTGAGTTTGGTGGTTTGTGTAAGGGCTTCCCTACCTTATTAGCAAAAGGAGAGACACTATAGTCATAGTGCAATACCTAGAGAGGAGGACTCCGGGAGTAGACATAGGTCATTATTGATCGAACCACTATAAAATCTCTGGTGTATTATTTGCATTTTTCTACTTTCACATTTTACTCTTTCTTGCATTTTATTCCATAATAACTACTTGGTGAAAATTGTGATTATTCTTTATTCTACTACTTATGATTTCATCATCATTACTTTGAGTTTTTAGTAAAATTCATTCTTTTCGCATTTAGTGATAATCGTGACTTTTTTTATAATATTAAAAATTTCAAAAATATCATCTTTAAGATTCAAGTAAGCAATTAGTTAAAATTTTAAATTCACCAATTCACGCCCCTCTTGGTATGCTTAGGGATAAGTTCACTTACGCTTAACATCCTTATCAAACTTTCAAAGATAAGAAAATTTATTTTATTAAAAATCATAGAAGAATGAAAATACAAAAGATGATATCACCAGGAAGGATCAATGTATCTCCATTACACTCCATCTTCCTTAATGTATGGAGTTTCTTAAAAAAACACTGACAAAATACTCTAATAATTGTATTTAGTACTTCCCTAGTCTCTCTTAAATTTGACTTTAAGAGAGATCTGAAGTAGTACTATGAAATGTACTAAAATTATACAAGTGATTGAACTCTTTTACAAACAAAACATGATGACTATTTATAAGAAAATATAAAGTAGACAATTGGTACTATGGCACTTGAAAGATTGGCACCGATGCGCCCAAAAAATTAACTAATGCCACTGTGCTACTATTTTAGCTTTGTAGCAGTGCTTGCTGATGTGGATCAGTTACTTACTGAAAGTCACATCATTTTACAACAGATCATGTCATTTGGAAGTTATATTTTCTATGTTGTGGTGCTATAGACTTTTAAAGAGTATAGCCTAGAATGGTAATTTTGCACCGAATCGTGATACATTATAATGCCACAATGCATGAAGATAATAAACATGGAGTTATAAAGCTGACCATTTTGACATAGTGGCACTGTCCAACAGAGAATTTGGCACTACCATGTCAAGTTGTGGCACCCCCGATGGTGCCATTGATGACACTATGGCATTAATTTGTTCAATGCACGACATTAGACAAAATATACAAATGTTTACCTTTTTCTTATTTTTCATGTACAACATAACTAAAATAATATATTTTCACTATAATATAATACATAAAGTAATACATTATTTATGCTTATCAACAAAGTGCTCAGTCTAAGTATCCTGGAGTAATAGTAAGAAAGACGGAGAAGAGGCTATGTAGGTGCTTCCTCTATTGTTGTTTCTTCATCCTCAAAATTAGATATGGCCACCCCTCGTGCTACCCTATGCCTCTCATTATAGATAATATGGAAGGAATTATCAGTGAACAAAGTTGGTTGGTGGTCTAATGGTGTGGGATAGATCAAGTTATATTTTGATTCTAGGACATAAGCATTGATGTGTCCTAGGGATATATTTTATTTTTTATCAACTCTAGGATTCCTAATGGAGGTCAAGTTTTTGATATATCTAATGATCATGTTTGTATAATTAATCTATATGTCAATCATATAGAAGTAAGTAACTGTGGAGAGTAATAGGGTGATGTTCATATGATCATCTACTTTGGGGATAACATTGTATCTAAGGGCATGTTGGATAACATGCACATACAATACCATGGTCTTTACTAGGGGTTAGTATTTAAAGGGAAATTCCTAATCATGGTGTTAAAAGTGGTCAAATATAATCCAAGGCTTGTATAATATTATATTGGGCTTATTTAGTCTTGGACAGGTAAAGGTACTCATGCAAATCACCAGTAGTGATAGTGACTCATGGCTGACATACATATGATTGCATTGTTGTATGATCGATAGTAATTTAGAAATTTGAAAAGAATTTAAGGAGAAGTTCAACATGGTAAGGGAAAGTGAGACTAATAAAAAATTAGAGAGTGGCAGCAGCAAAAATCTTGAGTACCTAATAGGATGAGATTTCTTGATCAAGCACTTTGGAATTGGTAATGCAAGTGCTTTGGTATTTTGCATATGCTACTTAGTCTTCCTCACACTAGAACCTATCATCCGACCTATGACATTGAACACCAAATCTATCGTGTTTGTGAGCCATAAGAGAGATGGAATAAGCTAGTGAGGAGAGTAGAGGTTAAAGGTGTAAGTGAGAATATGAAAATAACCCCTCCATTTATAGCATGGGTCATTCACACAATATGATCTTGAGATCATATTATCTGATCAATACATCCATAAAGGTCTCATCACAAGTAGGATTGTCAGTATGATCAATATAATTTTGGTCATCCTGATGAGTCATTCGTATGACTGGTTGACCCGATAGATCATACAGTATAATGAATAATTCCTATAGTATGATCAATAATAATTGATCATCCTATCATAATTTGATAATCATTGGTCTCCAATTATCTTATCATATGCATAAAGAAATTTAGGCTTTTATGTGATGATCAGGAACATTTACACAAGTATAAGTATACACAAAATTTTTGACACAAATTATAAAAATATAATGGAAATAGGGAATAAATAATTTAAGGCAAAAACATGAAATGTAAACAAAACACCAAAACACATAAACATGCAACAAAAGGACATGAATACAAATTAATAAGCTAGAATAAAAAACATAAAGGGGTAATAATAATCATAGCATGTAATGCCTCAATGTCCTAAGTACTTATATCAATAACACCTAGTCTACTCCTTAGTATGCTAAACTTATCATAATATAAAGGTTTACTACAATTTTTTGTTAACTAATTTTCTATGTCCACATATTGTATCTCTATATCTCCTTGGCCATGTGATCCTTAAAAAAGTGATGTCTAACATCAATGTGTTTAGTTTGAGTGTGTTGAATAAGATTTGTAGTGATAGTGATCTTACTCATGTTGGCACACGTGAAAGGGATGGTTTTACTAGGGGTCCAAAAGAAAAAAAGATTTTTTTCATCCAAAGGACTTAGGAAACATAAGTTTTGTAGCTATATATTCACTTCTATGGTGGATAAGGGTATGGAATTTTCCTTTCTACTAGACTAGAAAATTAGATATTATCCTATGAATTGACAAGTTTCGGAGGCGCTCTCCGATCTATTCTACATCTACTAAAATCTAAATATAAGTATCCAACTAAGCCAAAGGTCAAGCTATTCAAAGGATACCTGATACCTAAGTTCATAGTGCATGTAAGAAATCTTAAGATTATTTTGATGATGGTCATATAAGATTTTATATGGTCAACCTTAAATCTTTCACATACACAAACACTAAACTTAATATTAGGTCTACTGGTAGTCAGGTAAAGTAAGAAACCTATAATCCCTCTAAACTTCTTTTGATAAACTTATTTATCATTCTTATCCTTATCCAATTTGGCGGTAAGACTCACTTGTGTATTCATACTCTTGTAACATTCCATATCAAATTTCATTAAAATTTTCCTTGATGTACTATTGCTTACTCAAGAAAGTTCCATGTCCTCTTTGTTTTATATTAAAACCAAGGAAATAGGTCAACTCACCTATCATTCTCATTTTGAATTCACTACTTATGATGGAGAAAAAGATTTTGTGTAAATTATCATCAAAGAAACTAAAAAAGAATATCATTCATATATATTTGAATAATGAGTATATTTTCTATAATTTTTTTAATGAATAAGGTGGTTGTTGACCTCATCTTTATATGAGGTCATCAAGACCCATTCAATCATTAATGAACTTCAATCCAGCCTCCAACTTATCTCCAATTCAATTTCCACTCCTAACCTCAATCTAGTTTTCAATCACCCTTTGATCTATCCTTCAATCAACCTTCAATCAAACATCAAATCATATACAATCAATCTCAAGTATTAATTTGTTTGTGTTGGATTTGGGTAATTCAAACCCAATAATTTAAACCCTAAATCTAGTTCAAAACCAAAATTCTAGACCAAAATCTAAGGCTCAGGACCCTTATGCTGAAACCCTTACTCGGTGATTTTTCAATCACTTCCAAACTTAGCCAATTATTCTCTAATTCATGATCTGTTAGTTGCATATTGAATAGGCATGTCTCTTGGGTCAACCTTCCAATTTGAAGTCAATCAGACACTTGTAACCTTAGAAATTAAATTGATTTACAAAGGTTGTAAAACCTTTAAATATTTATAGCCTATGCAACTAGACTTGCCACTTTAAGGAATTTGACCTTGAGACCTTTCCCAATACCTTTGACCATGCCCATAACCTTCATTATGACATGTCGACAACTAAATTGAATTTTGCTGGACCCATGGGTCAAAATAACCAAAATGCCCTTTAAGGGCAAATTTAGACTTTTCCCCATATCTCAAAATGGCTTAATCACATGAAGCCTTAAAACCTCCCCAAATGTATCCTAGACATCATTAGAAATACATTTGACCCATACCCAAGCATTGGTTTGACCTAGTTGACCAAGTCAACCATGGTTGACTAAAGTGCCCTTTAACCACTCAAACATGCATTTCAATCCAAATGACCTTATCACTTGAGGCCACCTCCATTAAATTTAAATCATCAATCCAAACTTAATGAACCCAACCCTTGACCCTAGGTCAACTTGGTTAACCAAGTCAACCAAGTTTGTCAACCAAGTTTTACCAAACTATACATACACCTCTATACACTTCAAACCCTTAGAGCTAAGCCTTACTATGACCATTGAAACCCATAGTATAACCCATTGAGTCCTAGGGAGCTCCCCTTGAAGACCCAACCCATGGATCCACTTTGGTTAACCACATGGCTTGACCCAAGTGTCCAAAGAAGGGTTTCCGTGAACCACATCTATCCTTAAGTCAAACTAGATCAAACCAATGGTTGCATTGGGTCCCCTATGGCCCAATGCATCCTACCTAGTCGACCAAGCCCCTGGGTCAACTTAGATTAAGACCTAGGTTAACTCAAAGTGCTCAAAATAACTTTAACTTGAGCTAAGTCCCACCACTGATCAAACCAGACCCAATTCCCTATTGCATTGGATAAATCTTCACCCATTATACCTCCCACATCAAGGCCAGCCCCTAACTTGACCCAGGCTGCACCCAAGTTGACCTAAATCATATATTTGGTCAACTCAAGCAATTTTCTTGAATCAGGCTTCAACATGCCCAATTGATACCATGGCTCAACTCACCAAACCTCCAGTGACCATTCCACCTCACCCTAGCCCAATATGTGGCTGTCAGTGGCTAAAATGAATAAGAACAGAGCTCCAGTGGTCCCCTCCATCTCAAGCCTCATCTAAACCATTCCAGAACTTGATCTCACTAGCATCAAGCTCAGGAGGCTCAGAGAAGCAACCACCTCCACTTAGCAAGCAACCAGTGGCTCGTTTGATCGATCATGGCCATCCAAGCCCGTGGTTATGGCTTCAATAGGGTAACTCAATTCATTTGAAACCATTTACATCTAGCATTTAAAAATCTTTCTCCAGAGCCTCCTGAGCTTTCATCTTTTTCTCACTGCCTTCCAACCCTTTCCCACCATCGATTCGAGTGACCTCTAATGAAATCCCTATACACTCTACTCGAAGTCCTGCTTCTAATGATCTTCCAGCTATCACATTGAAAGGAAAAGTTATTACCTTCATCCCCTGAAGCATCCTGATAAAAAATCCCATTCATTGGATCTTTCTATAAGGTGGAACCTTAATCCCAAGCTCCCTAAATAACTAGTCGATCAAGTGTGAAAAAAACCTTCAATCCAAAGGATTTCCACCATTAGATTGAAGGGTTCTGTAGTCCTAATATTTTTTATAAATTTTGATAGAGTCCCATCGATGAGATTCCTCAGATCATGCCAGAATGTGCCTACAGTCATAGGAACGAGAAGGAGGTTGAAGATATAATTTGGGCCATTGATTTTGATCAATGTCTCTAATTAAATCCCATAGTCTCAAGCAATTGAAAATTATAGTCATTTAATCAACAATTTGATAATTATAATTAATCATATGTTATCCAGCCAGCTGCCAATGATTTACTGGCCAATGGGATCACGCCCGCATTTAAAGTGCATGGCTGACTAGGTAATTCTCTAATAATTACTTGAAATTTGTAGTGAGCTTCAAAAATTCATTTATCCTCACACACTTAACCAAATTAAGTGATCTTAGGCTCATTGGAAAGGTCTAGAGTAGACCTACAAAAGCCCTATGGTATCAGGTTGTGATTTAGCATGAAAAATAGTTCATTCCGGTATTTCTCTTGGGGTATTATTATGATATTTCCTAGAATTGAACTCACCATGGCTTAAGACCTTGGGGAATCAATCTTGGACATGTCTCTGACACATCCAAAAATTTCCCCTCTTATTTAATTTAATTAAGGGCATATTTCATTTAATTCAAGCTTAATTCCTAACAGTAAATTAAGATCTTTTCCTTCCTAATGGGAATTAGGGTGTGATTGATTGTGTATTATTTTTGCTTATACTAGGAATAGATAGCCACTACTTTTATCCCCCCCCCCCCCCCCCCCCTAACTTAGATAGCCCATACTAAATATTTAAAGGTAACTTAGAGGTTACCTTAGGTGCTTTGGTTAACCACATTAGAGGGTCCAATATAGGCCTAAATTCAGTGGGCTTGGTGTTATGATTTGATTAAATATGTTTAGTCAAGTGAATTCTGATACAAGTTATCTTTTGATGATTACAAAAGCTATATTATTTGTTTTATTCTTCTCCTAACAAAAATTTGAGTTTTGTTGTTGTGTGTACTAAAGAATTTTTCAGAAAATTCACACTCCGGATTGCTGAAGACTTCAAGTTCATTTGTTCACTGTAAATGAAGTCTGTATTTTTATTTTATTTTTTTTCTTGAGTCTAAGAGAGTGTGATTGTAATTTGGATAGCTGTGCACACACACACAATGGGGGAGATGAAAACTTATTTTTTTTAAACTGATCGTACAGTATGATTTATATCGTACGGGACAATCTATAGTATATGTCCTCCATATCGAACTCATATACCAAGAAAATTCTTTCTAAGTTACATTCATATAGTACAAAATACTATTCGTATAAAAGATTTTGTTGTACGAAGGGCACTGAATTGGGTTCGTACTGGTTTGTACGTGACGAATCGTTCATTTTTGTACTATTCGTACATTATGAAATATAATTGTACAAAAGATTTTGTTGTACGAAGGGCACTGAATTGGGTTCGTACTGGTTCGTACGGGATGAATCGTTCATTTTTTGAACTATTCATACAGTATGAAATATAATTCATATAAAAGATTTTGTTGTACAAAGGGCATTGAATTGGGTTCGTACTGGTTCGTACGGGGTGATTCGTTCATTTTTTGAACTATTCGTACAGTATAAAATATAATTCATACAGAAGATTTTATGGTACGAACGACTCTGATTTACGTTCGTATTAAATCGTACGAGATGAATTGTTTAATGATTTGAACTATTCGTATAGTATGAATATCTATCGTACGGCATGATCGGGACGCGTGAAACTAGAAAAATTCAGTTTTTGGATGGTTTTTATTGCCTTTAGTATATAAGAATCTTTTAAACTGACTTGTAGATAGATCCTTCTGTAAAAATACTTTTGAGAGTGAAAGGGAGAGTGATTGGGATAGTGTTTAGGAGTGAGTGTTGAGAAATCTTTGAAAAGAAAATTGTGAAGGGATTCACAAGGTTATCCAATTGTGAGGATTTCTTTACTTATTTTTCTAGCATCTTCCTATCTTCCTTGAAGAGTTTTGCAAGAGTTTTATTCGAGAGGATTTCGGTTCTCTGCTGTCACTTGGAGGGTGAAAAAGGATGACGGTTCTCTGCCACACTTGGAGAGTGTAAAAGGATGTTTGGTTCTCTACCTTCACCAGGACGGTGAAAAAGGACGACGGTTCTCTGCCACACCGGGTTGGTGAAAGAGAGTTTGTAAAGGCTTCTCCGCCTTGCTGTGGGGGCAAAAGGAGAATCACTTGAGTTTAGTGCAATACCTAGAGAAGGAGTCTCTAGGGAGTGGATAAAGGTCTTGTTTGACCGAACCACTATAAATTTTGGTGATTTTTGTTCACTGTTTACTTTTTCGCATTTTATTTTTTACAGTTTATTTTCTTTGTGGTTGAATTGTTGTGCATAAAGAAAGAGCAAAAATTAATTCTGTTCGTACTGTACGAAGTAAGATCATACTAAACGATTAGCATTAAAATTTTCAAAAATCCCAAGAGTAATTTTTTAAAGGACCAATTCACCCCCCTCTTGGTTAGCCTAGGGACGTGAGTAATAGGTCTAACAACCTATTCGCACTTTCAAGTGGTATCAGAGCTAATTTCAAAAATCACTGTTTAAAATACTTTTTTAAATTCGATCATGGCTAATTTTGGAAATAGAAATACTTTTGAAGGTTACTCGATCACTAGACCACCTTTGTTTAACAATATCTCATTTGATTTTTGGAAAACTCGCATATCTACATTTCTACAATCTCTTGATTATCGCATGTGGATGTTAGTACAGGAAGGTTATACTGAACCTACTAGAATTGTAGAAGGAATTAGAGTTCAAACACCTTTTGCTGAATGGACTGTAGAAGAACGTGAACTAGCTCAATTAAATGCTAACTGTTTGAATAGTTTCTTTTGTTCTTTAAAATCAAAAGATTACATGCGTGTTTTGACTTGTAAATCAGGAAAGAAAATTTGGGATAGGCTTTGCATTACTTATGAAGGTACAAATGAAGTGAAGCAAACTAGATTGAACATTCTCTTGCACGACTATGAACAATTTCGCATGAAACTGAATGAATCAATCTCATACATATACACATGTTTTACTCATATAGCCACTTCATTGCATGCTTTAGGTAGGGAGTTAACAAATGTAGAAAATGTTAACAAGATACTCTACTTCTTACCTACCGCATATGATGTAAAGATAACTGCAATAACAGAATCTAAAGATTTGAATGTTTATTCTATTGATAATCTTCTTGGATCACTAATTGCTTACGAGCAATCTGTGACTCAAAGACAGATTGATACAGGTGAGAAGCGAAAGGAGAAGAATATTGCTTTGAAGGTGGATGATTCTAAAAGTGATCAGTCACTACCTGAGGATGAAGAGAATATCGCCTTGATGACAAGGCAGTTTAGAAGTTTCCTAAAAAAGAAGCAGAGAAGGTGCCAACAGTGAAACAAAGGTAAGTTCCAAAAGAATGTTAAGGCTTCTAATGAAGTTATTTGCTATGAGTACAGGAAGCCAGGACACATAAAGATAGATTGCCCCAATCTCAAAGGAAATCCTAGCAAGGAGAAGGCTGAGGAGAAACCAAAGGAAAGAATGGGTAAAAAGAGACTTCAATGAGCATTTTGGGTGGACTCAGCTTCAGATTCCTCAGAAACTACACCAGAAGAGGAAATCACAAATTTGTGCTTAATGGCTGACAATCTTGATCAATCAGATCAAGAAGAGGTATGTGACTTAAGTTATGAAGAATTATTTGAAGTTTCTGAATGCATACATACAGCATATAAGAAACTAAAAAAACTGCATACTAAGTTAAATTTGGATTATTTAGAGCTGCAAAAAGAATATGAGATCCTTAGAAAAGATCAAGCATTAATTGATAGCAACCACATGACTTTGTTGAATGAGTTTGATGATTTAAACAAACAGCACAATCTTTTAAAATCATCTCACACTGAACTTAAAAATGATTTTAAGACTTTATGGATGAATTGGATTCTAGAGAGCATGATTTGAAGATTGACAATTCGATTCTAGAAAGTGCTAATACTTATCTTAAAGTTCAGTTAAAAGCACTCAAAGAAAATAGAAATCCACCTAAACTTGAGGATTTTCATGAATCCTACTACAAGACCACTGGTTTAAAATTTAAGAAGAAAATTTTCAAGAAGAATAGATTAGTGAATCCTTTTCCAGGAATAAAGTGTTTTTCTTATGGTAGTTTAGGACATATTTCCTACACTTGTACACTTAAATATAGAACACATTTAGTGTGGAGACCTAAGGTGCATAAATCACATCATATCACACATGCATCTGGTTTAAAATCGTCAAGAGGAGAACCCAAACTTGTTTGGGTTCCCAAGACTAACATTTAATTTTTTTGCAGGATTGCTCTCACACAAGACCTCATGAGAGTATTTGCTACCTGGACAGCGGCTGTTTAAAACATATGACTGGAGATACGAATCAATTTATATCGCTGGAAGCTAGGAATGGAGGCAAGGTTATACTTGGAGATAATACTACCAAGAGAGTGATAGGTACATGTATAATTGGAAACTCTAGAAACTTTATGATTGAAAATGTACTGTTGGTTGAAGGTTTGAAACACAATCTATTGAGTATAAGTCAATTATTTGACAATGGCGATCATATAAAGTTTTTTCCTACTAGTTGTGTTATTAGTTTGAATGGAACTGTTATTTTGAATGGTGATAGAGTTAATAATGTTTACATGCTAGATTTGAATTCTATTAAACTTTCTACTGCTCTGTGTTTGAAAACGGTATCTGATGAATCATGGTTATGGCATAGAAGGCTTTATCATTCTAGTATGAGAAATCTTAGGAAAATCACCCAAAAGCAACTAGTTAGAGGAGTACCCAAATTAGACTTCACTAAAAATCACTTGTGTGATGCATGTCAATTAGGAAAATAACTGAGATCCTCTTTCAATTCAATCAAGGAAGTTATGACTAGCAAGCCCTTAGAAATTCTTCACATGGATTTATTTACACCTGTTAGTACCTTAAGTCTAAGAGGAAAAAGATTTAGGTATGTTATTATGGATGACTATTTTAGGTTCACCTGGATTAGATTTTTGAATCATAAGAGTGAATCATTTGAAGAGATTTTGCCACTTGGATTCAGAAGAAACTAGGTTTTTAAATTGTTACTATTCCAAAGTGATCATGGGGGAGAATTTGAAAATGAAATGTTTAATAATTTTTGCAAATCTCTTGGAATTGAACATAATTTCTTAGCCTCTAGGACACCTCAACAGAATGGAGTTATAGAAAGGAAGAACAGGATATTAGTTGAAATTGCTAGGGCCACGTTGGCAGAATATTCACTTCCAAAATATTTTTAGGCTGAAGCAGTTAGTACAGCATGCTATGTGTTGAATAGGATGTATATAAGGTCTAAATTAAATAAGACACCCTATAAACTTCTTAAAGGTAGGAGTCCCAATCTCTCACATCTACATATTTTTGGATGTAAAGTGTTCATTCATAATAATGATAAAACTCTCTTAGGAAAATTTGATCTAAAATATGATGAAGGAATCTTTCTAGGTTATTCAAGTAATGGAAAATCCTATAGAGTTTTTAATAGAGAACATTGGTAGTTGAGGAGACCACACATGTTGTTTTTGATGAATCTTATGATAGTAAAGAGTCTAAGTTGGATGAAGATGAGGTTGAGGTAGTAACCCAAAAACTTAAAGATCAAAAAATTGAAGATACAGGGTAGTGATAAAGAAGAAGAAGAAAAAACTAATTGCCTAGAGAATGGAAATTTGTTAGAAGTCATCCTAAAGAATTGATTTTAGGAGAACCAAGTGAAGGAGTTAGGACTAGGCATGGTTTGAGGAAAGAGGTAAATCATTCAGCATTTATTTCAATGATTGAATCCACTAATATAGAATAAGGTCTTTTGGATGAATTTTGGATTTTGGCCATGCAAGAAGAGTTAAATCAATCCAAGAGAAATAATATTTGGGAGCTAATTGAAAGGCCAATAGATCAAAGTGTAGTTGGAACTAAGTGGGTGTTCAAGAATAAAATGAATGATTCAGAAGTTGTTGTGAGAAGTAAGGCTAGATTGGTAGCTAAGGGATATAATCAGATTGAAGGAATTGATTTTGAGGAGACATTTGCCCCTGTAGAATACTTGAAGTAATTAGAGTTTTGTTAGCCTTTGCCTGTTTTAAAGATTTTAAATTGTACCAAATGGATGTTGAGGGTGCCTTTCTGAATGGGGTGATAGAAGAGAATGTTTATGTTGAGCAACCTCCAGGTTTTAAAAATTCTAAATACCCTAATCATATTTTCAAATTGAAAAAGACATTATATGGACTAAAATAGGCACCTAGAGCATGGTATGAGAGGTTAAGCACTTTCTTATTAAATGGATCATTTGTTAAAGGAAGTGTGGACACCACTCTATTTTTGAAAAGAATTGAAAAAGAAATACTCATTGTACAAATATATATGGATGACATTATTTTTGGATCAATTGATAAAACTTTATGTGATGAATTTTCAAAGATAATTAGTAGTGAATTTGAGATGAGTTTGATGGGTGATTTGAGTTATTTTCTTGGATTTAGCATAAAGCAAAGTAAGGAAGGAACTTTTCTTTGTCAATCTAAATATGTTAAAGATATCCTCAAAAAATATGAAATGGATAATACTAAACCAGAAACTACACCCATGAGTTCCTCAGTCCAATTAGATAAGGATCCTAAGGGAAAATCTATTGATCAAAAGAAGTTTAGAGGAATAATTGGATCATTGCTTTATTTGACTGCTAGCAGACCTGACATCATGTTTAGTGTTTGCTTATGTGCTAGATTTCAAGCTGATCCAAAGGAATCACATTTGACAGCAGTGAAAAGATTTTAAGATATCTTCTGGGAACTCAAAATTTAGGGATTTGGTATCCTAAGAATAGTTCTTCTTTTGATATTATTGGATACTCATATTTTTATTTTGTAGGCTGTAGGGTTGATCAGAAGAGTACTTTTGACTTATCAATTCATTGGAAATTCTTTAGTATCTTGGTCCAGTATGAAATAAAATTCAGTAGCACTTTCTATAGCTGAAGCAGAATATATTGCCTTAGGGAGTAATGTTGCACAGGTGCTTTGGCTGAAATAATAATTGGTTGAATTAGGATTTTCAATTGGCACCATTCTAATCTTTTATGATAACACTAGTGCCATTTGTATTTCAAAGAATCCTATTCAATATTCTAGAACCAAGCATATTGATATAAGGCATCATTTCATAAGAGATCATATAGCGAAAGGGGAAATCGAACTACATCATGTCGCTACTAAAGATCAGCTTGCAGATATTTTCACATAACCCTTAGCTTTTGACACTTTTAGCATGTTAAGGATAAGGCTATGTGTGATTGATTTGAATGTTTAATTGAAAATTTGGTAAATGTGTGTTTATATGTGTTTGTTGGTATGTTCATTGCAAGTGATTTGTTTTCTTGTGTTTTATGTTTTATTGGTATTTTATGTTGTATTATAAAAGAAAAATAAAATTTATTTTGGGTTTGTACTGTATTTGAGTGTTAGAAATAATGTAAGGTTGGAGAGATGAATGTTTATCTGGTTTGTCTATTCGTACTGTACGATGACCTTATCGTACTGTACGATTACATCATCGTACATAAACTTCGTCTGTACGAATTGAGAGGAATCACGGTTAGTGTCAGTTATTATTTATGATCGTACGTACAAATACCTCATTCATCTTTACGATCCACATGTCATTTCGCATGAGGGACGAACCTAATCGTCGCCTGAACGACCTTTAATTTTCTAATCGTCCGGATGAATATGTCATCGTCTGTACGATCAGGAAGTCAAAAAGCCTATATGAAAGGACACCTCGAGATGAGCCGTTTATGAAAAACCATTTTATTTTGATAGCTTTTGTTCGTCTTGGATGAACTTTTATTCGTCCCGGACGAAAATAATTTCATCTTGTACAAAACTATTTCGTACAGTACGATTGATCAGATTTTCTATAAAAGGGAGGGTCATTTTCTTTCATTCCATCCTCACTTCAAACCCTTTAGAGCATAGAATAAAGATATCTAGAAGTGGAAAAAGAGTTCGTCAATCCAGAGGGGCTTCCTCTAGGAGGGACTGGGATAACAATTTTTTAGTGGGCAAAATGAAGAAGCCTACTATCGGTTTGCTGCATCCAAAATCACTCCCTCCCCCATTCTGCTGCAGGAAAATCTCCATTTCGCAGTAATGCCTCTCTTTGATTCTACCCAATTCTCCTTCCTTCTTACTCTAATCTACTCATACAATAAAGACCTCTTATATGTTTTTCTAGAAAACATGACTTTTAGCCATGATCATACTAGGATTTCATTATATGTTCTGAAACAGAGAGTAGAGATTACAAAGGAGGATCTAGAAGAGTACTTTCATTTAAGAACCATGGGCAGTCAGGCAAATACGTTAATAGCTCGATCTGATTATGACTGGACTGAAGTCAATCAGGTCATTAGAGGTGTAAGACAACCAACTCATGTTCCTCGAGTCGACACCTTAAACCAAAATGCCCGTATAATTCAACATGTTCTCAGGAGCTCTATCATTCCTAAGCCGGAGATAGAGTAAACATGACTCCTCTTCTCTCTTGTGTCACTTACCTGATCATGACTGGTCAACCAATTGATGAAGCCCAACTGCTTTTGGACTACATCTTTTACCTTTCTGATTGGCCAACCCAGTGTAAAGAGGAAGAAGAATATTGCCCTAGGTCAAGTAATCTATTTATTCTTGAGAAAAAGTACAACATAGTCCATCCTGACGGACCTTCAGAACTCCCACTCTATTTCACTAATGCCTCTTTTAGAGCACTTTTTGGGAGAGATGAACATGTGATTAGTTCTGATGATGAACCTGCTCTACACCTGCACCTGCACCTGGACTCAATCAAGACTCTACCAGGATATGGTCCAGTGATTTAATAGAATGGATCAAAGATTTGATAATGGAGGCGCACCTAAAGAAGTAGGATGATCTGTACAAGGAGGATAGAGTGTGGATAAGAGAACAATTTGATTCTGTGAATATAAATATTGCAACGCTAAACAGCTATTTTGGTCTGTTCGGCGCTCCACCACCTCCTCCAGATCAGGGTCCTTCTGAGTTCTAGTATGCTTTGTTTTGCTTGGCTTGGACATGGTTGTGATTATCTTATATTGTTGTTAGCTATTTATGTTTTGACTAGTTTATGTTTATTTTATGTTTTAAAAATGTTAGCAAGTTTTTCATATGAAGTTGTGCCACAAAGTAAAGCTTTCTATGTTGTATGTTTTGGAAATGATCAGAAATGAATTGTTCAAGTGTTTCTGTACTTATTATTTTGTGTTATTGACAGGAACGTTGTAATCTTAAACACTTGATTGTAGTTGATTAATGTTCTACAATGTTAATTGAGTTTATATTTCAATAGAAAATAATATGCATAACATTAAATTCTTAAAAATATTATATTTCGTTATGATTTGGTGTGGATTAGAAGATCTTACTTTATCTTATTTAAATATATATTATTTAGTCTAAATTGATGTATATTTGATGTCTTAATATTACTCTAATATTCTATATCAATGTGTTTATTATTGTATTTGTGACCAAGAGATAGTGTTGTTGGAAAGAATCTTACATTCAAAGCAAAGCTTGAAAGATGCACAAAATGTGCCATACAATAAAAGATGCGACATTACAATAAAAGATGCGCAATGTCGCCAAATTTAAAAGACACACAAAGTGTGTCATTCAATAAAAGATGCGTAATGTCGCCAAATCTAGAAAAAGGCACAAAATTAGCCTACATTTTGAAAAGATGCGCAATGTCGCCAATTGTTCTTTCCTTTAGCATTTTTCTCTAAGTTCACTAATCAATAATTATCACTTTTGACTTAAATTTTGCTAATGTTATTTCATCTTTTATGAAAAAGTTAAGGCTACTAATCTGTCTAATACATTACTACTTTAGATCAACATTTCCTCTCCTTATTATAATATGCAATCTAACACTTTTGAGTCTTTATTTTTTGCATTTGACTTGAATATTGTAGTTAAACTTCACTTAACATTATTCCCTTCTCAACTAATTTAAGTGTCCCTTTTTGTTGTTGTCAAAAGGGGGAGAGTTTTATTATTTCACTTTGTTTGCTTGATAAGTTTTTATTGTTTGACTTTGTATGCTTGATTTGTTAAAACTTTTAGTTACTTGTGTATATAAGAATGTACTTTGCTTGTGTGTACTTGTGTATGTAAGAATGTACTTTGCTTGTGTGTAGTGTATAGTGTTTGTAATGCTTGTGTTGCTTGTTAAATTCTTATTCTACACCTTTTGGTACCCTTTCCTTTGCTTATTAAGAATGCTCTCTTTTATCACTTTTGGTACCCTTTCCTTCGCTTATTCAGTATGTTCCCTTTTATCTGGTATCATAGAATATGTCATTTCTTTAAGGGGGAGCTTAGGCATTATAGGGAGCGTTGAACTTCATTTACTTAGGGGGAGTAAACATTTGGTGGAAGCTTAGGAGAAATGAGACTTAAGTTGTTCATTCAAACAATAATTGTTTTGTCATTATCAAAAAGGGGAGATTGTTATGATTTGATTAAATCTGTTCAGTCAAGTGAATTCTTATAAAAGTTTTTTTTTATGATTACAAAAGCTTATTGTTTGTTTTATTCTTCTTCTAACAAATATTTGAGTTTTGTTGTTGTGTGTACTAAAGAATTTTTCAGGAAATTCACACTCCAGATTGTTGAAGACTTCAAGTTCATTTGTTTACTGTAAATGAAGTCTGTATTTTTATTTTTATTTTTTTTCTTGAGTCTGAGAGAGTATGATTGTAAGTTGGATAGCTCTGCACACATACATAATGGGGGAGTTGAAAACTTTTTTTTTTAAGATTGATTATACAGAACGATTTCATATCGTACGGGACGATCTGTAGTATCGGTCCTCCATATCGAACCCATATACTAAGAAAATTCTTTCTAAGTTACATTCACACAGTACGAAATACTATTCATACAAAAGATTTTGGTGTATGAAGGGCACTGAATTGGGTTCGTACTGGTTCGTACGAAACGAATCGTTCATTTTTGAACTGTTCATACAGTACGAATATAATTCGTATAAAAGATTTTGTTGTACGAAGGGCACTGAATTGAGTTCGTACTGGTTCATACAGGACGAATCATTCATTTTTTAAACTATTCGTATAGTATGAAATATAATTCGTACAAAAGATTTTGTTGTACGAAGGGCACTGAATTGGGTTCGTACTGGTTCGTATGGGACGAATCGTTCATTTTTTGAACTATTCATACAGTACGGAATATAATTCGTACAGAAGATTTTATGGTACAATGACTCTGATTTAGGTTCGTATTGAATCGTACGAGATGAATTTTTTAATGATTTGAACTATTCGTACAGTATGAATATCGATCGTATGGGACGATCGGGACGCGTGAAACTTGAAAAATTCAATTTTTGGATGACTTTTCTTGCCTTTAATATATAGGGATCTTTTAAACTGACTTGTAGATAGATCATTCTATAAAAATACTTTTGGAGAGTGAAAGGGAGAGTGATTGGAGAGTGCTTGGGAGTGAGTGTTGAGAAATCTTTGAAGAGAAAATTGTGAAGGATTTACAAGGTTATCCAATTGTGAGAATTTCTTTACTTGTTCTTCTAGCATCTTCCTATCTACCTTGGAGACTTTTGCAAGAGTTTTGTTCGAGAGGATTCCGGTTCTCTGTCGTCACTTGCAGGGTGAAAAAGGATGATGGTTCTCTGCCGCACTTGGAGAGTATAAAAGGATGTTTGGTTCTCTGCCTTCACCATGAGGGTGAAAAAGGATGATGATTCTCTACCGCCGCAGCGGGTTGGTGGAAGAGAGTTTGTAAAGGCTTCTCCGCCTTACTGTGGGGGCAAAAGGAGAGTCACTTGTGTTTAGCGCAATACCTAGAGAAGGAGTCTCTAGGGAGTGGATGTAGGTCGTGTTTGACCGAACCACTATAAATTCTGGTGTTTTCTGTTCACTGTTTACTTATTCGCATTTTATTTTTCACAGTTTATTTTCTTTGTGGTGTTGAATTTCTGTACATAAAGAAAGAGCAAAAATTAATTCTGTTCGTACTGTATGAAGTAACATCGTACTATACGATTAGCTTTAAAATTTTCAAAAATCCCAAGAGTAATTTTTTAAAGGACCAATTCACCCCCCCCCTGGGTTAGCCTAGGGACATGAGCAATAGGTCTAACAACCTATTCACACTTTCACTTGGTCCTTGAGATCAAGTGAACTCATGGTCCAAATTTTACTGAAATTCAAACCCATTTGGTCAACCATTTAGGCAACCCAAAATTAACCTTTAAAATTGGCCTAGGATTTTAATTAATTTACTATTAATTCAAATTAAATCCAAAAATCATATTGAATAAATCAAATTGTTCAAAATTTAATGCTTAATTTGAGAAAATTAAGAACCATTTTATTAGACTTCTTATTTAGTCTTTATCTAATTTTAGAGGAAAATCAATAATTAATTGATTTAATTAATTAAAAATAATTAAAATTTTCAAAAAAAATTCCAAACACTTGGAAACACTTCCTTGGGTCTTCCCTGATCTAAGGGAGTGATTCTAAGAAGTTTGGAATAGCTTTGACTCAAAATCATTAAGAGCTTCTTAATTAAATAATTTAAGAATTCAATTAATTAACCAAACTTTAAAAGTTCATAAGTAATTTTAGAAAATTTCAAATTGAGCAAAGGCAAAGGCATTAGACTCCATTAATGGTCTAGTATTTATTAAAAATATCAAACCATCTAAAATAAGTCAAAGTAAATAAGTTAACTTTTTGGTCAATTGTAGTTCAAATTTGAGTCAAAACTTCAAAAATCATCTTAATCTAGAAAAATCCAATTCCAGCAAATTTAGTGTCTAATTACTCAACTTGGGGTCTAATATTTAGGGGAAAATATTAAAATTCCATAACTTAACATAGTTTAAAAAGTCAAATTTTGACCCCTTAATTTAATACATTTAATAATTCCAAAAAAAATTAAAATTCAATATTTGACTTTAAATTTCAAAAAACATCCAACTCAAACATTAAAATCAGTGATCAATAAATTTAATTAAAAATATCAACCCCTTAAGTTCCTACCAATTAAATTAATTAATTCATAATGATTACTACTAGGTACCCAGGCCTACGAGGATATTAACTTAGCCCCAAGGAAGGTGAAATAAACATCACGGACCTAGTATAAATAAGGTAGTAATCAATTAACACTTAAAATACATTTTTAAATCAATATAAAAACATTAATACTTCAACTCAAATTAAAATCCCTTAATCTTTTCAACAAATCCAAACACTAGACAACTTTAACAAATTACCCGTTATAGGACATATCCAAGCCACACAGCTTACGCCACACACTTTAAATGATTTGCTAGGAAGACCAACTTAGTTTTAGGCTAGGCTGGTTTTTACTTTTCTGCTACTTGTGTGTCAGGTTTTCACTAGCTATTGGTTGTCAGCATTAATTAATGTGATTATTTATTTAAATATTAATACAATCTATGAATTAATGTGATGGGATTTAGATTATCCCTAAGTTAGGGATGATCTGGATGCTCACATAATCTTCTATAGGTGCCCATACTCATACAAGGCTAAAAATCAGGGGGTAAAATAAAATTTTAAATTAACAAATTTTATGTAGGTACTAAGCATGCAAGCCCCCTTAAAATTGAAAAAGCATGGCCAAGTGTGGTTGTTATTGTGAATCTAGGCCCAAGTATTATAATTTTGATGATAACAAGTATTATTGTTTCTTTACTACGGCTATTATTAGATATCTATTTTGTTTGCCCTGCTTAGTAACCTTTCAGGTCCATAAGTTTAATTGCAATGCTAATAAGCTTAAGATCAGGTAGACTAGGGTTGAGTCTATCTATAATTTCAATTTTAATATACTTTTTACCTTTCTTGAGTTAAATCATATATCTGTTGGACCCTAAGCTAAGTAACCTTGCACATACACATTCAAGCGGGTGAGTTAGTGAGTTAGAAAAATGTTCTATTTTTTGACTAATCGTACAATACGATATATATCATACTGGATGATCTATTATGTAGAAAACCCAAATTAGGATACCCATGATTAAGTGAAATCAGTTAACTAATCATACTAGACAATTCAAATCATACAGGACAATCAGTTATAGACATAAAAGATAGCCGGCAATTATAATTTAGGCAATTTCTTAATATATAAATTATATAATAATCATATAATATAATATCTATCATACTGGATGATTTATGACAATCATGCCTAAATTGATCCTTTGATTAGGGGACTATTTATGGTTAAATTGATCAATCATATCATACATAATGATTGGAGATGATTATACTATACAACCAGATCCCAGTATGGTACGATATTTATGACAATCACCCATCGTACAGGATGAAAACCATAATATATCAACTAATCATTTCGGACAATACACCTCTTTCATATTGGATGAATCGATTGCTACATGGGATGATACTTAATCATCGGCTATCAAACAGGATGATCAATATAGACTCATGAACTAATCATCCAGGATGATCGAAAGATCATATGGGAAGATCCATATAAATACTTGAATTTATCATACAGACCAATGTAGTTCATACTGGCTGAATATATTATTTTGTACTAATCATACAAGATGATCTCATGATCGTACTAGATGATCTTTGACAGTAAATTGAAATTAGGGTTTCTTTTGGAGGCTCTCTATTAAATCTCTCATATAGTCTTGAGAAAAATCTTTTATTGTTGAGTTCATCTGAGAGAGAGAGCTTAAAAAAGGAAGAGAGAGAGCTTGGGGGAGAGAGAGATCCTTGTGAGGGGAGTTATGACGGATTCCCAAAGGTTGCTCCAAGCATGGTTTCCACTATCTTCTTCAAGCTGCTTGTCTAGTTCCTTAATGGCCCTAGGGGAGACTTTCATCAACATCAGATCTAGGTTCTCTGCCCCCACCTGTTACAAATCTGGATTCAAGGATTATGATTTTGATGATAATAAGCATTTTTGTTTCTATTTGATTGCCTAACCTTTTAGGTTCGCAAGATCAAGTGCATATCAAGTCAGCTCAAGATTGGGTCTGTGTGTGTTCAAATGTAATTTTTCCCTTTCTTGAGTCAAATATAATGTAATTGATCCCCCAGCTAAGTAACCTTGCACACACACACTCGGGGGGAGATTTTTATGAGTTAGAGTTTCTATTCTGGTTTTGTTCATATCATCCTGGATGATAGTAATATCATCCTGGATGATCCAATAAAAATAGAAACCCTGATTAGGGTATCCATTTTAAGTTGTTCTGCTTAAGCCGATCGCCCTGGACAATCCTACAATCGTACAGGATGATATGCTTAAATCAGAAATTCTCAACTACAAGACTAAGGCATGTTTTTATTTTTAGTATTTTGGTATAATCATCCTGGATGATACGTGTATCATCCTGGACGATTCATTACAATTATGCCTAAATTAGTCATATGATTAAAGAAAGTAATTAAGGGTTAATTGATCGATCACATCATCTTGGACGATTACAAGATCATCCTGGATGATCCATTACAAATCCTTATAATCTAAGTGTATTTCACCTGTACATCTATGATGTGTGCTTGATGATATTACTATCTTGAACTAATCATGCAGGATAATAGTTATATCATCCTGGACGATCAAGTCATTTTGAGATCAACCAGCATAAGTTACCCTAGACGACCCGAACTGTGTGCCAGATGATATTGATATTTTTGAACTAATCATACAGGATAATAGAGATATCATTCTGGATGATCAAGTCATTTAGAGATCATCGACAATAAGTTCTCTTGGACATCCCAGACTATCCTCTAGATGATATTCTTAATTTACACTAATCATCCCGGATGATCGTAGAATCATCCCGGACGATCTGAATAAACTTTGTCTTCTAATTATCCAAAGGAACCAGATCATCCAGGTTGATATTTGTGATTTTATACTTATCATACAGGATGATCTACCGATCGTCCTAAACGATCTTTGACTGAAAGTTAAAATTTAGGGCAATTTTTGGGGTTTTGTATTTAAGATTTCTTATCTTCTATCATTGAGATCTTTAGCGGTTGTCCTCACCTGAGAGAGCTTTGAGAGGGAGAGTGAGAGCTTGAGAGAGAGAGAGGATATTGTGAGGGGGATTTTGTGAGGTGTTCATAAAGGTTGCCCCAAGCAAGGATCTAAGTCGTCATCTACAGTCATTTATCTCTTATCCCTTGGTGCTCAGAAGGAGGGATCGTCTGCAAAAAGATCAAGGTTCTCTGCCTGCTTCAGGAGGAAGTGAAACGAGGTAAGGTTCTCTACCTACTTCAGGAGAAAGCAAAAAGAGTTTCGTTCTCAACCTCATTGAGTTAGGGAAAAGGAGTTTTGTAAAGGCTTCTTTGCCTTGCTGTGGGAAAAGAAGGAGAGTCACTTTGTGTTAGTGTAATACCTTGAGGGGAGGCTCCGGGGAGTGGATGTAGGTCAAGTTGATCGAACCACTATAAAACCTGGTGTGTTCTTTCTAATTATTTTATGCACTTTACTTTTCTGTTGATGATCGTGTGATTGGAGTTATTATGTTGTTTCATTAAACATAACCACATCATCATGAAGTTGCAATTATTTTAAAAACATTCAAAAAGGTTTTCAAAATTGTTTTTTCTCACAAATTTTTAAAACTGCCAATTCACCCCCCCCCCCCCTTCCCTGGTTAGCCTTGGGACTAGTTCTTTAGGGTTTAACACCCCTCATGAACTTTCAAATGGTATTAGAGAGGGATTTATAAAATCAAGTTTTAAAAAACTTTTGAATTTGATCCATCACTAACTTTTGTAATAGAAACACCGCTGAAGGGTATTCCATTACTAGACCACCCTTGTTTGATAACATACCTTTTGATTTTTAAAAAACTCTTATTTCCATATTTTTACAATCTATAGATTATCGCATGTGGATTCTTGTTAAAGATGGATATTTTGCTCCATTTAGATTAGTTGATGGCTTTAAAACTAAACTTTCTTTTACTGAATGGACATTTGATGATCATAACTTAGCACAACTGAATGTAAAATGCTTGAACTATTTTTTCTATGCTTTAAAATTGAAGACTACATGCGTGTCTCTACTTGCACTACTGGTAAAGAAATTTGGGATAGATAATGCATTACATATGAAGGTATATCTGAAGTTAAATAGTCTAGGTTGAATATTTTACATCATGACTATGAACTCTTTCACATGAAACCTAATGAATCAATTTCTGAAATATATATTAGGTTTACACAGATTGTCACCTCCCTACATGCCTTAGGAAGAGAACTCACCAATTATCAAAAAGTTAACAAAATCTTGAGATATTTTCCCTCTTCCTATAATGCCAAGATAACTGCTATCACTGAATGTAAGGATTTGAATAATTATTCTATTGATAACTTACTTGGATCATTAATTGCTTACGAGCAAGGAGTGAATCTAAGACAGCTTGATGCAAGAGAGAAGAAGAAAGAGAAAATTGTGGTGCTGAAGGCCAACAATACAGAGACTAATTCTTTTGGGTCTGAAAGTGATAATGTTGCCTTAATCACTAGGCAATTCAAGATCTTTCTAAGGAAGAAATAAAAGAACTATCAGAAATGGAACAAAGGTAAGTCTAGAAAAAATTCTAAAGTTTCTTCTGATACAGTTTGTTTTGAATACAAGAAGCCAGGAAATATAAAAGCTGATTGTCCTACACTTAAGGCTCACCCAAGCAAGTAGAAGGGTGAGGAGAATCCCAAGTTTAGGAAGGATAAGAAAAGGATTCAAAAGGCTTTCTGGGTGAATTCTACATCTAACTCCTCTGAGACTGAAGCTGAAGATAAGACTACACACTTGTGTTTGATGCCAGATGAACATCATGGTCAGTCTGACTAAGAAGAGGTATTTGAACTGACCTACGATCAACTACTTAATGTTTCTGAAAAAATTTATTCATCATATAGAAAACTTAAGAAAATGTATACTAGCCTGAAATTGGAACTTCTGAACTTGCAAAAAGAGCATGAAGTTTTACTTAAAGATCATTCTACACTTGATAGCAATCACATGTTATTACATAAAAAATTTGATGAATTAAACAAAAGCATTCTGAATTGATTGTTGAGCATGATTCATTGAAAATATCGCATGCTAATTTAGAAAAAGTATTTAAAGATCTAGACATCATGGCATTGTATTTTGATAATAATGAGCATACATTGAAATTTAAACTTGCAAGTCCTAAAAAGGAAAATAAATTTTTAAGTGTAAAAATTAGTGCATTTGAGAATAACGTAACACCTCCTACATTTGCACAATTTTATAAACCTCCATCGCTTGAAGAAGTTCATTCAAAATCATCAAAACATGCATAATTCAAACCTAGGAAGAGGCACTATCACCCACGTAGATTAGTTAACCCTTTTCCTGGTATTAGATGTTTCTCTTGTGGCATGTTAGGACACATCTCCCACACCTGCACTGTTCACCGTAGTATATATTGGGTGTGGAGGCCCAAAATCATGATTCATAGCATAACACACATGCTTTGTATTCTTCTTTTCATAAGAAGGAACCCAAACTTGTTTGGGTTCCTAAATCTGATGTTTAATGATTTTGTAGGTGTGCTCTCATACAAGACCTCGTGATAGCATGTGGTATCTGGACAGTGGATGCTTATGACACATGAATGGGGATGCAAATCAACTCATTTCACTAGAGGCCAGGGCTAGAGGCAAGGTCACTCTTGGAGACAACACCACCAGGAAAGTTGTAGGCACAGGTATAATCAGAAACTCTAAGAACCTTTTGATTGAAAATGTTTTGCTTGTAGATGGACTAAAACACAACCTGCTCAGCATCAATAAAACCTGTGACAAACGGTTCAGCATCAAGTTCCTGGCAAACACTTACATTATCATAATAAATAAAAACACTATTTTGTAGGGCATGTGGATCAACAACGTCTATATGCTTGATTTAAATAACATTGAACGTACTGCTTCATTTTGCTTAAAAACTGCTGCTGATGAGTTTTGACTGTGGCACATGAGGTTATGTCATACCCGTATGAAAACCCTTAGAAGAGTCACCCAAAAGGATCTAGTTAGAGGAGTTCCCAAGCTTAGGTTCACTAAGGACCACTTATGTGATGCCAATCAACTAGGAAACAAGCCACTCCTCTTTCCACGCAATTAAGGATATCAACACCTCTAGACCTTTAAAAGTCCACATGGATTTATTTGGACCCATTAGCACTGCCAGCTTAGGAGGATAAGTCTATGGATTGGTGATTGTTGATGACTACTCGAGATTCACTTGGATTAGATTTCTGTCACACAAAATTGAGTCATTTGATGAATTTAAAACTTTCTCCACTTAGATTCAGAAGAAGTTAGATTATGAGATCTTGACCATTCTTAGTGATCATAATGGAGAGTTTGAAAATGTGAGATTTGAAACTTTTGTGAGAAGCAAGGGATTAGCAATAACTTTTCAACTCCTAGGACCCCTCAGTAAAATGGAGTAGCTGAAAGAAAGAACAAGACCTCAGTGGAAGCCACTAGAGTCATGCTTGCTGAGTATTCACTTTCAAAATACTTTTCGGTAGAAGCGGTGAACACATCCTGTTATGTGTTGAATATGATGAATGTTAGATCCAATTTGAATAAGACACCCTGTGAGATTATTAAGGATAGAACTCCAAACCTGTCCCACCTCCATGTCTTTGGTTGTAAGGTCTTCATTCTTAACAATGGGAAATTATCCTTAGGTAAATTTGACCCCAAATCTGATGAAGGAGTGTTCTTATGATATTCAAGTGTAGGGAAATCCTTTAGGGTGTTTAACAAGAGGACTTTGGTGGCTGAGGAGACTACTAATGTAGTGTTTGATGAATCTGATCCTAAGGAGTTTAGAGCTGAGGAAGAAGAGGAAGTAGGAGAGATTACCCAAGGAGTAGAAAAAGAAAATTTGGAGGAAAGGGTAGAACCTCAAGACACATTGCCTAGAGATTGGAGATATTCTTTGAGTCATCCTAAAGAGCTAATCTTAGGAGACCCTTCGGAAGGTGTTAGAACTTGGTATGTGTTATGATTTATGCAAATCAGTTCGTCCATGTGATTGTGAAACAAGTTGTTTTTTATGATTAACAAAAGCTTATTATTTGTTTTATTTTATTTTTTTTCTAATAAATATTAGAGTTTCTTTTTTGTGTGTACTAACATATTTTTTAAGAAATTCACACTCCAGACTGTTGAAGACTTCAAGTTTATTTGTTAGATATTATTATAAGTGAAGTCTATATTTTTTACTTTTCTTGAGTCTGAGAGAGTGTGATTGTAAGTTGGATAACTGTGCATACACACATTGGGGGAGTGAAAGCTTAATTTTTAAACTGATCATACAGTACGAAATCTACTTCATACGGGACGATCTGTGTTTTTTTTGTCCTCTACAACTAACCTGCCTGGTTGAAATTTTTTTAAGTATTGTTATACAGAACGAAGTTTACTTCGTACTGAAGGATTTGAGGTACGAACGGCTCGGTTTGGGTTCGTACTGAATCGTACTGGATGAACTATAGGCATGAACAGCTATGTTTGGGTTCGTACTAGATCGTACGGGATGAACTGTTCAATTTTTTGAACTGTTTGTACAGTACAAAATGTACTTCATACAGAGGGTTGTGAGGTACGAACAGCTCGATTCTAGGTTCGTACAAGATCATACCCAACAAATATTTAATATTTTGAACAGTTTGTATGGTATGATATATGATCGTACGGGACGATCAGAAAGCGTAATACTTCAAATTTTTAGTTTTTGGATGATTTTTCTTGACCTTAGTACTTAAGGGTCCTAAAAACTGACTTGAGTGACTTTTTCTGTGAAATTTCTTCTTAAGAGTGAAAGGGAGAGTGATTGGAAGAGTGTTTGGGAGTGAGTTTCATGAGATCTTTAAAGAGGAAATTATGAGGGGATTCACAAGGTTATCCAAGTGTGAGGATCTCATTATTTGTACTTCAAGGTTCTTCCCAATCTCCTTTGAGGGTCTTACAAGAAGATTGTTCAAGAAGACTTCGATTCTCTGCCATCACCTGGAGGGTTAAAAAGGATGATTGGTTCTCTGCCATCACCTGGAGGGTGAAAAAAGACAATTGGCTCTCTGCCGACACCTGGAGAGTGTGAAAGGATGAGTGGGTTCTCTACCTTCACTAGGAGGGTGAAAAAGGATGACGATTCTCTGCCGCACCGGGATTTGGTAGAAGAGAGCTTTGTATAGGCTTCTCCACCTTGCTGTAGGGACTAAAGGAGAGTCACTTTGATTTAATGCAATACCTAGAGAAGGAGTCTCTAGGGAGTGGATGTAGGTCATGTTTGAACGAACCACTATAAATCTGGTGTTCTCTATTTTTTTTCTTTTTATTTTTCTGCATTATTATTTTTTATGCACTCTATTTTTCTGTGGTTGAAAAAGTACATAATTCATAACTATTCATACTATATGGACTTAAATCATACTGTATGATTTTT